>BJKM01000668.1:0-291594 GCA_015082035.1 Chaenogobius annularis
AGGACTAAACCAGGACTAACCGGACTAACCAGGACTAAAACAGGTCTAAAACAGGACTAAAACAGGGCTAAACCAGGACTAAACCAGGACTAAAACAGGACTAAAACAGGTCTAAAACAGGACTAAAACAGGGCTAAACCAGGACTTAACCAGGACTAAAGGGCCAGGGACTAACCAGGGCCCAGGACTTAAAAACCAGGGTAAACCAGGGCTAAACCAGGGACTAAACCAGGAACTTAAAACCAGGACTAAAACAGGGCAAACTAAACTAAACCAGGACTAAACCAGGACTAAACCAGGACTAAACCAGGAACAGGACTAAAACAGGGCTAAACCAGGACTAAACCAGGACTAAAACAGGCTAAACCAGACTAAACCAGGCCTAAAACCAGGTCTAAAACCAGGACTAAAACAGACTAAACCAGGCCTAAACCAGGACTAAAATGGGCAAAAACAGGACTAACCCAGGCTAAACCAGGACTAAAATAGGGCAAAAACAACTAAACCAGGTCTAAAACAGGACTAAAACAAAAACAGGACTAAACCAGGACTAAAACCAGGACTAAACCAGGACTAAAATAGGGCAAAAACAGGACTAAACCAGGGTGTAAACCAGAACTAAACCCAGGACTAAACCAGGACTAAAATAGGGCAAACAGGACTAAACCAGGTCTAAAACAGGGACTAAACCAGGACTAAAACAGACTAAAACCAGGTCTAAAACAGGAACTAAACCAGGACTAAACCAGGACTAAACCAGGACTTGTCAGACCGGTCTCTCTCTCAGGTTTTACAACAGACTTTATTGGACGGTCTTTACGACTAAAAACATAATTCTTTACAATTCTACATCGGAAAGAAAACAGAACAGAAGAAAAGAAAAGACACAAAAAGAGGAGCAGAGGAGGGGAGCAGAGGAGGAGCAGAGAGAGGGAGCAGAGGAGGGGAGCAGAGAGGGAACAGAAAGGAGGGAGCAGAGGAGGAGGGAGCAGAGGAGGGGAGCAGAGGAGGGGGAGCAGAGAAGGAGGAGGAGTGGAAGGGGAGCAGAAGGGAAAGGAAGGGCAGCAGAGGAGGGGGAGCAGAGGGAGGAGGAGAGGAGAGCAGAGGAGCAGAGAAGAGGAGCAGGAAAGGAGTAGAGGAGGGGTAGCAGAGGAAAAGGAGCAAAGGAGGAGCAGAGGAGAGGAGGAGGAGCAGATGAGGAGGTGCAGATGAGGAGCGGGAGGGAGAGAAGGAGGAGCAGAGGAACGGAGCAGAGGAGGAAGAGGAGGGGGAGCAGAGAGGTGCAGAGAAGAGGAGGAGGAACAGAGGAAGAGGAGGAGGAGCAGAGGAGGAGGAGCAGAGAGGAGGAGCAGAGGAGGAGGAGGAGGAGCAGAGGAGCAGGAGCAGAGGAAGAGGAGGGGAAGCAGAGGAGGGGGAGCAGAGGAAGATGAGAAGGAGCAGAGGAGGAGGAGCACAGGAGCAGGAGCAGATGAGGAGGAGCAGAGGAGGCAGCAGATGATGGTCGGACCGCTCTTCCTCTGCGTCTCGTTTGTCTCGTCGTCTTCAGAGGGTCACACTTTTCGATCACAGTTTAAACCTTGAGCCCAAAATCAAACGCAAAATGTTCCGTAAAAATGCGCCTCAAAAGAGCGACATCAGCCAGAAGTTCAGCTCGCCACGTTCCCATAAAGTCAAGAGTCGTCTGATTGGACAGATTTTGTGTATTCTTATTTTTATTCACAAAATTACGCAATTATAAACTCACAAAAAGACTGCAGTTATTTAAAGATCCTGTTTTAGTCTCAGCTGTTGCTCCTGATGGGTTTTAAAATGTGTTCTTAAATCTGTAATTCACTCGTGGAGCACTCTAAACGGGGCTAGTAGCGTTATCTGCTTCATTGGTAATGCCGCTCGGGAAACGTCTGAAAACGTTCTCCAAATGAGAGGAACGACGGCCTAAAGATCAGGGAGAGAAGAGTGTGAAGAATCAGGCGACAAAAGGGAAGAGGTGAAAATGACGCGTTTGACAGGAACAAGAGAAAGAGAGAGGAAAGGAAGAGAAGAAAGGAAGAAGAGAGATGATGATGAAAAGAGAAGAAGAGAGAGAGAGATGAGAGAAGAGAGAAGAAGAGAGAAGAAGAGAAGAGAGAGAGAGAGATGAGAGAGAGAGAGAGAGAGCAGCAGTTGTTGAAGTCATTACAGAAGTGACAAATGAAACTGAAAAGTGTCTGAAAAGAGCGTGTGACTTCAGTGAGCTGAAGAAACGGTTCAAATGGATCCGAAAATAAAAGCGCTAAAGCCACGTTTCCACTGGTTCACATTGGTTCGGCCCTAAAGTGTCTCAGTCTTAAGTCTCTGGTCCGTGTCTTGGACCCAAAGTGGACCTGAGAGGCTTCTAGCTCCCAAAGCGGACCAGGTGGACTTTTAGCTCAGGAGGAGGAGCTCCACAGAACAGGAGGAGGAGCTTCACAGCACAGATGATTGGACCAGAGAGAACTCAGACTCAGGCCAAAACAAGAGGCAAAAAGCGGAGAAACACAAAAGAATCATTGTCTTCCAAACTCTTGACTTGATCTTGTGCTAAAGCGCCGTGTTTCCACTGATGCTAACTTATATGTCGAGCCTTAGCAACACAAAGCTAGCAAAGCACGTTAGCAACAGCTGTTTCCTGTTTGTCGCTTTGTCAAGAGCCAAAATGTGATATTTCCAGGTCATAATGCGTCTGACATGATTCCATAAAGAGAGGTTCAAACGCGGCGTAGAGGCTTTGCACACAAGGCAAAGAAATGAGGCAAAACTGTTCCTGTGCGCGCTAGCTTTAGCCACGCCCCTCACACACACACACTGGAATGACTAAACGTCTTTTTGAAGACTAAAACACACAGGCCAGAAGAGTATCATTTATTCTATAGAGCGACCACATTGTTGAGAACCTCCTACGACCTCTGCTGGAGTTTTAAGGACCATCAAGAGGACAAGAGGAAAGAAGTAGAAGAGAGGAGAAGAAGAGAAGAATGGAAGAGGAGAAGAGAGAGTAGAGAGAAGAGGAGAGAGAGAGGAGGAGAGGGAGGAGAGGAGGAGGAGGAGAGGAGGAGAGGAGAGGAGGAGAGAGAGGAGGAGAGATGGAGAGGAGGAGGAGGGGAGGAGGAGGGAGGAGGAGAGGAGGAGAGGAGAGGAGAAGAGGAGGAGGAGAGAGAGGAGAGGAGGAGAGGAGGAGAGGAGGAGAGAGGAGGAGGAGGAGGGAGAGAGGGAGGAGGAGGAGAGATGGAGAGGAGGAGAGGAGAGGAGAGGAGGAGAGGAGGGAGAGGAGGAGAGAGGAGAGGAGGAGAGGAGAGGAGAGGAAGAGAGGAGAGAGAGGAGGAGGAGAGGTGGAGAGGAGGAGAGGAGAGATGGAGAGAGAGGAGAGGAGAGATGGGAGGAGGAGAGGAGAGATGGAGAGGAGGAGTGGAGAGGAGGAGAGGAGGAGAGGAGGAGAGAGAGAGGAGAGGGAGGAGGAGAGAGGAGGAGGAGGGGAGAGGAGGGAGGGAGGAGAGGAAGGAGGAGAGAGGAGGAGAGGGAGGAGAGGAGAGAGGAGAGGAGGAGGAGGAGGAGAGGAGGAGAGGAGGGAGGAGGGGAGGAGAGGAGGGGAGGAGAGGAGGAGAGAGAGAGGAGAGAGAGGAGAGGAGAGGAGGAGAGGAGGAGGAGAGGAGGAGAGGAGAGGAGGAGAGGAGGAGAGGAGGAGGAGAGAGGAGGGAGAGGAGGAGGAGGAGGAGAGGAGGAGAGGAGAGAGAGGAGGAGAGAGAGGAGGAGAGGAGAGAGGAGAGTGGGAAAGCCGAGGCGTGATCCTCCAGGGCCTAAAAAAACATGGAGCACTTTTTCAAATATTCAAATCCTCCACAAGGAAAAGTCCTGCTCAAATGTAGAGGAAAAAATGATGAAGAGAAAACAAGAAGGAAAAAGGAGGAGAAAGAAAAGAGAAACGAGGAGGAGGAAACGAGAGGAGGAAAGGAAGAAGAGGAAACGAGGAGGAGGAAACGAAGAAGAGGAAATGAGGAGGAGGAGGAACGAGGAGGAGAAACGAAGAAGAGGAACAAAGAAGAGGAAACGAAAGAAGAGGAAACGAGGAGGAGGAACCAGGAGGAAACCAGGAGGAAACAAGGAGAGGAAACGAGGAGAGAAATGAAGAAGAGGAAATGAAGAAGAGGAAACGAAGAAGAGGAAACAAGGAGAGAAACAAGAAGAGGAGGAAGAAGGAACAGGAGGAGAGACGACGGAGGAGGAGAGAGGAAAGGAGAAAGCAAAACGAGGAGGAGGAAACGAAGAGAGGAAAAGGAAATGGAGAGGAGGAACGAGGAGGAGGAAACAAGGAGGAGGAAAACGAGGAGGGAAACGAGGAGGAGAACGAAGAGAAGGACGAGGAGGAGGAAACGAGGAGGAAAACGGAAGAGATGGAACGAGGAGGAGGAACGAAGAAGAGGGAGAAGGAACGAGGAGGAAAACAAGGAGGAAGAGGAAGGAGGAGGAGGAGGAGAAACAAGAGAGGAAACGAAGAAGAGGAAACGAGGAGAGGAAAGAAGAAGAGGAACGAAGAGAGGAAACGAAGAAGGAAAACAGGAGGAGGAAACGAGGAGGAGGAAACGAGGAGAGAAACGAAGAAGAGAAACGAAGAAGAGGAGAACGAGGAGGAGGAGGACGAGGAAGAGGAAACGAAGAAGAGGAAACGAGGAGGAGAAACGAGGAGGAAACGAAAGGAAGAAGAGGAAACGAGGAGGAGGAACGAAGAAGAGGAAACGAGGAGAGAAGAGAAACGAGGAGGAGAGAAATGAAGAAGGAGGAAACGAAGAAGAGTAAACGAGGAGGAGGAAACGAGGAGGAGGAAACAAAAGAAGAAGGAAACGAGGAAGAGGAAACGAGGAGGAGAAACAAGGAAACAAGGAGGAGGAAACGAGGAGAGGAAATGAAGAAGAGGAAACGAAGAAGAGGAAACGAGGAGACAACTACTACTACTACAACAGCTGCTGCTTCCTCCTTTCCTCCTCTTCTTCCTTCCTCTTCTTCCTCTTCTTTTCCTCCTCTTCCTCTTCTTCTTCCTCTTCTTCTTCCTCTTCTTTCCTCTCTTCTTCCTTCCTCTTCCTCCTCTTCTTCCTTCTCTTCTTCCTTCCTCCTCCTCTTCTTCCTTCTCCTCCTCTTCTTCCTTCTCCTCCTCTTCTTCCTCTCTTCTCCTCCTCTTCTTCCCTCCTCTTCCTCCTTCTTCTTCCTCTTTTTCTTCCTCCTCTTCTTCCTCCTCTTCTTCTCTCTTCTTTTCCCCCCCTCTTCCTCTTCCTCCTTCTCCTCTTCTTCTTTCTCTTCTTCCTCTGCCTCCACCTCTTCTTCTTCCTCTTCTTCCTTTGCCTCCTCCTCCTCTTCTTCTTCCCCTCTTCCTTTTCTTCTTCCTATTCTTCCTCTTCTTCTTCTTCTTCTTCCCCCTCTTCTTCCTCTTCTTATTCTTCCTCCTCTACTTCTTCCTCTTCTTCCCCCTCCTCCCTCTTCTTCTTCCCCCTCTTCTCCTCTCCTCTCCTCTTCTTCTTCTTCCCCCTCTTCCTCTCCACCTCTTCTTCCTATTCTTCTTCCCCCTCTGCTTCTTCTTCTTCTTCTTCCTCCCCCTCTTCCTCCTCCTCTTCTCCCTCCTCTCTTCTTCTGTTGGTTTTCCTCCTGTGACAGAATCCTGCTGCTGTTTAACTTTCGCCTCGTGTCCATCCTTCATCTCGTCCTCTAATGATTTTCTATAATCTGCACCTGTCACTCACTCTCTCTTTTGAGCAGAGGAGGAGGAGGAGCAGGGGAGGAGCAGGGGAGGAGCAGGGAGAGCAAGGGAGGAGAAGCAGAGGAGGAGGAGCGAGAGGAGAGGAGCAGGAGGAGGGAGCAGAGAAGAGGAGGAGCAGGGAGGGAGCAGAGGAGGAGGAGCAGGGGAGGAGGGGAGGAGGAGGACGAAGGAGGACCAGAGGAGGAGCATAGGAGGAGGAGCAGATAGGGAGCATAGGAGGAGCAGAGGAGGAGCAGAGGAGAGGAGTGGAGGAGAGCAGAGGAGGAGCAGAGGGAGCAGAGGAGAGCAGAGGAGGAGGGGCAGGGGAGGAGCAGAGGAGGAGGAGCAGGGGAGGAGCAGGGGAGGAGGAATGAAGGAGGACCAGAGGAGGAGCATAGGAGGAGGAGCAGGGGAGGAGAAGCAGAGGAGAAGAAGCAGAGGAGAAGAAGCAGAGGAGGAGGAGCAGAGGAGGAGCAGAGGAGACCAGAGGAGGAGGAGGAGGACCAGAGGAGGAGGAGGAGCAGAGAGGAGGAGAGGAGGAGCAGAGGGGAGAGAGAAGAGGAGCAGAGGAGGAGGAGCAGAGAGGAGCAGAGGAGGAGGAGCAGAGGAGGAGCAGATACCTGTTAGTCCTCTGAGATCAGCTCTGGTCCAGATCTGTGTTTTATTAATGAGACACAAACGGAGCAGAAGCAAAACTGGCATAATCCTGTCCCTAAAAGTCCTGGTTTAGACCTCTGGTTTAGACCTGGTTTAGACCTGGTTTTAGACCTGGTTTAGACCTGGTTTAGACCTGGTTTAGGCCTGGTTTAGACCTGGTTTAGACCTGGTTCAGACCTGGTTTAGACCTGGTTTAGATCTGGTTTAGATCTGGATTAGACTTGGTTTAAACCTGGTTCCGATCTGGTTTGGACTTGGTTTGGACCTGGTTTAGACCTGGTTTAGACCTGGTTTGGACCTGGTTTTTACCTGGTTTAGGTCTGGTTTAGAATCTGCTTTAGATTTGGTTTAGACCTGGTTCAGACCTGGTTTGGACCTGGTTTAGACCTGCTTTAGTCCTGGTTACGTCCTGGTTTAGACCTTGTTTACACCTGGTTTCGATCTGGTTTAGATCTGGTTTAGACTTGGTTTAGACCTGGTTTAGGTCTTGACCTGGTTTTGGACCTGCTTTAGTCCTGGTTATGTCCTGGTTGGACCTGGTTTGGACCTGGTTTGGACCTGGTTTGGACCTTTGGACCTGGTTTGGACCTGGTTTGGACCTGTTTGGACCTGGTTTGACCTGGTTTGGACCCTAGTTTGGACCTGGTTTGGACCTAGTTTGGTCTTGGTTTAGTCTAAATTTAATCCTGTTTTTAGATCTATTTTAGTCCTGGTTTTGAACTTAAGTAACTGTGATTAAGTCCTGGTTTGGATCCAGGTCTGGTCCCTCTGGAGCAGGTCCCAGTTCAGATCAAAGCCGAGTCCTGTTTAATGAGATCTGATGAGTCCAGTCCCTGAAGTCCTGACCCAGACTGAGTCCAGACCGGGACCAGACCCAGAATCAAACGGAGAATTAGTTTTGACGGTGACAAATGTGCAGCAGCTGAAAGAGAGACCGGGTTTAGACCGGGTTTAGGCTGGACTAAACCCGGTCTAAACCAGGTCAGAACAGGGTCTAAATCAGGACTAAACCAGGTCTAAACCAGGACTAAACCAGGTCTCAACCAGTACTTAACCAGGAGTAAATCAGGTCTAAATCAGGACTAAACCAGGTCTAAACCTGGACTAAACCAGGACTAAACCAGGTCTAAACCTGGACTAAACAAGGACTAAAACCAGGACTAAAACCAGGACTAAACCAGGACTAAATCAGGACTAAACCAGGTCCAAACCAGGACTTGACCAGGAGTAAACGAGTCTAAACAGGACTAAACCAGGAGTAAATCAGGTCTAAACCTGACTAAACCAGGACTAAACCAGACTAAACCAGGACTAAACCAGGTCCAAACCAGGACTAAACCTAAATCAGGACTAAACCAGTCCAAACCAGGATTGACCAGAAGTAAATCAGGTCTAAACCGCTTAAACCAGGACTAAACCAGGTCTAAACCTGGGCTAAACAAGGACTAAACCAGACAAACCAGGACAAACAGGGTCCAAACCAGGACTAAACCAGGTCCAAACCAGGACTTAACCAGGTCTGAACTGGATCCGTCTGCAGTCCCTGGGCTCATGCACAGATTTATAATGAGACGAAACGAGGTTAGAGCAAAGGAGCGAGGAAAGAGAGGAAAAGAAGAGGTGTGATAGGGGGGGAGGGGGGGAGGGGGGAGAGGGGGAGGAGAGAGAGAGGGGGGGGGGAGGGCGAGAGAGGGGAGGGGGGAGAGAGAGGGGGAGAGGGGGAGGGAGAGAGAGAGGGGAGGGGGGAGGAGAGAGAGGGGGGAGAGAGGGGGAGGGAGAGAGAGAGGAGAGAAGAGGGAGAGAGAGGGAGAGAGTGACATTAACGACTTTACAGCAGAGGTTTTCATAAAAATAAAAACACCTCAATCATCAGAACATGTGACACAACCAGGGCATCAGGTTTATATATGGAGCCTTAATAAAACCATTGATAAAACAAACCTGCTTTAGACCTGCCCTGCTTTAGTCCTGCTTTAGTCCTGCTTTAGACCTGCTTTAGACCTGCTTTAGACCTGCTTTAGACCTGCTTTAGACCTGCTTAGTCTAGCCTGCTTTAGCTGCTTTAGTCCTGCTTTAGACCTGCTTTAGTCCTGCTTTAGTCCTGCTTTAGACCTGCTTTAGAGACCTGCTTTAGACCTGCTTTAGACTGCCTGCTTTAGACCTAGACCTGCTTTAGACCTGCTTTAGACCTGCTTTAGACCTGCTTTAGTCCTGCTTTAGACCTGCTTTAGTCCTGCTTTAGTCCTGCTTCTGCTTTAGAGACCTGCTTTAGACCTGCTTTAGACCTGCTTTAGACCTGCTTTAGACCTTTAGTCCTGCTTACCTGCTTTAGACCTGCTTTCCTGCTTAGACCTGCTTTAGGACCTGCTTTAGACCTGCTTTAGTCCTGCTTTAGTCCTGCTTTAGACCTGCTTTAGACCTCCTGCTTTAGTCCTGCTTTAGACCTGCTTTAGTCCTGCTTTAGTCTTTAGACCTGCTTTAGACCTGCTTTAGACCTGCTTTAGTCCTGCTTTAGTCCTGCTTTAGTCCTGCTTTAGTCCTGCTTTAGTCCTCTTGCTTTAGTCCCTGCTTTAGACCTGCTTTAGTCCTGCTTTTAGTCCTGCTTCCTGCTTTAGTCCTGCTTTAGACCTGCTTTAGTCCTGCTTTAGACCTGCTTTTAGACCTGCTTTAGACCTGCTTTAGTTCCTGCTTTAGTCCTGCTTTAGTCCTGCTTAGTCCTGCTTTAGTCCTGCTTTAGACCTGCTTTAGCCCTGGTTTAGCCCTGTTTTAGTCCTGGTTTAGTCCTGGTTTAGTGCTGGTTTAGTCCCTGCTTTAGCCCTGGTTTAGTCCTGGTTTAGCCTGGTTAGTGCTGGTCTGGTTAGTCCTGGTTTAGTACTGTAGTGCTGTTTAGTTCCTAGTTAGCTGGTTTAGTCCTGGTTTAGTCCTGGTTTAGTCCTGGTTTAGTGCTGTTTAGTGCTGTTTAGTCCTGGTTTAGTCCTGGTTTAGTAGTCCCTGGTTTAGCCTGTTTAGTCCTGCTTTAGCCCTGGTTTATCCTGCCTTTAGTCCTGGTTTAGTGCTGGTTTAGTCCTGGTTTAGTCTGGTTAGTCCTGGTTTAGTCCTGGTTTAGTCCTGGCCTGGCAGAGCATCTGAGGTTTAGGATGTGTGATGTGGAGCCAAGAGTCGCTCGCCCCTCTCTCCTTCCCCCTCTCTCTCTCCCCTCTCACTCCCCCCTCTTCTCTCCCTCCTTCTCTCATCTATCCCTCTCTCCCTCTCTCTTCCCCCTCTCTCTCCCCTCTCTCAGTCCCCCTCTCTCTCCCCCCTCTCTCCCTCTCTCTCCCTCCTCTCTCTCCCTCTCTACCCCCCTCGCTCGCCCTCTCTCTCCCCTCTCTCACCCCTCTCTCCCCTCTCCCTCCCCTCCCCTCGCCCCTCTCTCTCTCTCCCTCTATAATAATAATAACTGATGAACTGAACTGAACCTGGCCTAAACTGAACTGGACTAAACTGGACTTGACTGGACTGAACTGGCCTGAACTGGACTGGTCTAAACTGAACTGATCTGGACTGAACTGGAACTGACTGGACTAACTGGACTGAAACTGGACTTAAAACTGGACTAAACTGGACTAAACTGGACTGACTGAACTGGACTAAACTGATCTGGATTGAAATGTACTAAGCTGGACTGGACTGAAATGGACTTAACTGGACTGAACTGGACTAAACTGGATTTAACTGGACTGAACTGTACTGGACTGAACTGGACTAAACTGGACTAAACTAGACTGGACTGGCCTTCAGAGCCTGCAGGAAACTCTTTTTCACATGTGCTGCCCGGTGGTGGAGTGGCTAAGGCGGCAGCACACATACCAGGCTCCATGTGCAGCTGGCTGCAGTTGCATGAGTTCGAATCCTCAGTTTCCTGCATGTCCTCCCTTCTCTCATCTTCATTTCACGGCCACACACACACACACACACAGGAGTGATGAATGAACCCGGACGCTCACGCATCTCAAACTAAACCTATCAAAATGTTTACTACGGGATTGTTAGCATATATGCTAATTGCTAACGCTAACAATCTACACTAAACACCTGGTAATATTGTAGCGAGGCTAACGCTAACCCTCCCATTAGAGCTAACACATGGAATGTACCAGGCTTTGGAACGGCGTGTTTTCTTTACAAACACTGGACCAGTATCGAGTATCGGTATTTTAAAAAGCACCCAAACTATTAGACTTGACAAACTGTTTCCCCGACGACGATGACAGCGACGACAACGGCAACGACAGCGACGACAACAACAATGACGACGACCACAATGACAACGATGATGACAACAATGACAACGACAACACGAAGGACAACGACGACGACAACAACAACGACGACAACAACAACAACGACATTAACGACAACAACAAGGACAACAACAACAGCGACGACAAAGACATCAAAAACGACAACGGCGACGACAACCAACAACGACGACAACAACGGCGATGACAACAACAATGATTACGACAACCAACGGCGACGACGGCAACAACGACAACAGCGATGAAAACGACAACAACAACGACGATGACAACAATGACGACAACGACAATGACGACAACAATGACGACGACAACAACGACAACCGCAACAACAACGACAACAATGACGACCACAACGACGAAAACGTCAACGCCGACGACAACAACAGTGACAACGATGACAACAGCGACACCGATGACAACAGCGACGACAATGACGACAACAACAACGACGGTGACAACAACAAAGACAACAACAACAACAAAGACAATGGAGATGACAACAAATTTAACGACAACAACAAGGACAACAACAACAATGACAACAACAACGACGACAACGGCAACGACAACCAACGACGACGACAACACCGACGACAACAACAACAACGACGACAGCGACACTGCTGGTTTATCTGAGTCTGAGTCCTCCTCTAGCGCTGTGATCGACCAATCACATGCCCGGCCCACCCATTAGTCGTCTAAACGGGACAATGCAGGATCTGGCCACGAATATGACCCACTCACAACAGACTACTTTATACGGAAAAGTACTTAAACAGAGTATTTGTATTTAAAAGATTGAAGTGAATCTTCTGTCTCCTTCCTGCTCTGGGCCCATATCATTCCTGATCATCTACATAGAACAAAACAGCATCGACCGATTAATCGACTAAAGGCCGACAGCTCCGCCCTCTTCACATTCCAGCTCAGACATTCGTTTGTTTCATTCACTCGTTTCACTAATGCTCCACTGTGTTTTTAAAGCCCGCTCACCAAAGTCCTGACTAACTGTTACGGTACGAGAAACGAGATGGAGAAACGAGATGGAGAAACGAGATGGAGAAACGAGATGGAGAAACGAGATGGAGAAACGAGATGGAGAAACGAGATGGAGAAACGAGATGGAAAAACGGGATGGAGAAACGAGATGGAGAAACGAGATGGAGAAACGAGATGGAGAAACGAGATGGAGAAACGAGATGGAGAAACGAGATGGAGAAACGAGATGGAGAAACGAGATGGAGAAACGGGATGGAGAAACGAGATGGAGAAACGAGATGGAGAAACGGGATGGAGAAACGAGATGGAGAAACGAGATGGAGAAACGAGAGAACGAGATGGAGAAACGGGATGGAGAAACGAGATGAACCTGGAGAAACGAGATGAACCTCGACGTTATTGTGAGACACTGAGTTTCGATTACTGCGTCACACGATATTGCAATATGAATCGGTTTGTGCTGTTTGTGCTGCGTTATAGTAGAATGAGTAAAGACACAGTGCGGAGCTTTGGGAGAACGTGAGGAAACGTGACAGCGCTTCAGTCCAACAACAAATATAAAGATCCACAACTCGTCAGATGAACAGAACAAATGTAATTAAACGGCTTTGTTAAGACCGTGGTATAAGACCTGGTTTAGTTCTGGTGTGGTTCTTGGTTTGTCCTGGTTTAGATCCAGTTTATGCCCTTGTTTAGTCCCTGATATAGTCCTGTTTAAGACCTGGTGAAGACCTGTTTCAGACCTGGTTCAGACCTGTTTAAGACCTGTTTAAGACCTGGTTCAAGCCTGGTTCAGACCTGGTTCAGACCTGGTTAAGACCTGGTTAAGACCTGGTGAAGACCTGTTTAAAACCTGTTTCAGATCTGGTTCAGACCTGTTCAGACCTGGTTCAGACCTGTTCAGACCTGGTTCAGACCTGGTTCAGGCCTGGTTCTGGTTCAGACCTGGTTCAAGCCTGGTTCAGACCTGGTTCAGGCCTGGTTCAGGCCTGATTCAGGCCTGGTTTAGACCTGGTTCAGACCTGGTTCAGGCCTGGTTCAGACCTGGTTCAGACCTGTTTTTCCCTCTCAGTCCGTCACGTTACACTTGGATCAATAATATTCCAGTTTTAGCCTTGGGTTGTAAACTTAGCAGCGTCATTAGCGTTAGCATCAGGTTCAAGGACACGAGAGGAAAATGTCCTGAGACAAATTAAACCTTTACAACATCTGCAGACACATTATGTGAGACGACAACAGATGGAGCACGCTGTCAGTCAACATTTAAGGGATGATTCTACTTCAATATTCGTATCGTCTAAACTTTAAGATATCACACTTCTGTTCTTAAAGCGGACACGGGTTCAGTGTTTTCAGAGACCAAAGTGAAGGCCTCTGAACGTGTCACATGATTCTGGTTGTTTAAAGTGAAAATATATTCGGGTCTCTTAACGTTAGTCCAACATCGAGAATCAAAATGAACCTTCTCGAGACAGACCCTCTGAGAGGAGCGAGGGGGGGCTGTGCCTGATGAAAAGTGTCACATGATCGAAGTGTGTCGTGAAAACAAACACACGAGGAAGTGAGCGGAACGTCAGCTGCTTTTACACCCAGCGTGCTCTCATTCAGTCCAGGCCAAAACAGGATTCGATTTCATGTCAACCAGGAAGTGAGAACCTAAAGCTGTCCTCTGATTGGCCGTGCTCGGGTGGTCCCCTCTGTGTTCTAAAGCCTCCTGAACGCAAACCACACCTCAAAGCCACACCTCCTGAACTCAAGCCACACCTCCTGAACTCAAGCCACACGTCCTGAACTCAAGCCACACCTCCTGAACTCAAGCCATACCTCCTGAACACAGGCCACACCTCCTGAACTCAAGCCACACCTCCTGAACTCAAGCCACACCTGAACCAAGCCACACCTGAACTCAAGAACTCAAGCCACACCTCCTGAACTCAAAGCCATCCTCCTGAACACAAGCCACACCTGAACTCAAGCCACACCTCCTGAACTCAAGCCACACCTCCTGAACTCAGGCCACACCTCCTGAACTCAGGCCACACCTCTTGAACTCAAGCCACACCTCCTGAACCACACCTCCTGAACTCAAGCCACACCTCCTGAACTCAAGCCACACCTCCTGAACTCAAGCTAAACCTCCTGAACTCAAAGCCACACCTCCTGAACTCAAGCCACACCTCCTGAACTCAAGCCACACCTCCTGAACTTAAGCCACACCTGAACTCAAGCCACACTCCTGAACTCAAGCCACACCTCCTGAACTCAAGCCAGACCTCCTGAACACAGGCCACGCCTCCTGAACACAGGCCACGCCTCCTGAACTCAGGCCACTTGTGGGACAAATCAAGCTTAAGATCTCAATTCAATCCAAAAGTCCATCGTTTCTCCATTCAACCCTCACATCGCCGACTGACTCATCGACATCGTCTGAAGGACTCAACGCTTTCAGCCCTTTAGGACATTATGAATGAGACTTTTGAAATAATCACATTTCTCTGATGGTACCGTTTCTCTAAAACACATCTCTTATAACAAAGACGGTGGTGTTATTTCATCAATTACAAAGTTCTGCAGCCACTTTGACGTTAGTAAAACTTTAAAAAAAGCGTTCTACCTTGAAGTCGCAGATGCAGGTGACCATGTTCCCGATCCTCAGACACTCGCCGTCGAACTTACACGTGTTTGTGTCGCAGAGAAACAGGTCAGTGTCGCGGTCGTCGTAACCTGAGGAAGAAGGGCGGAAATCATCAATAACAGGTTAATAAATGCTCAATAATAGTTTAGATTCCCTCACACAGAACCACACGCCTCAAGTGTCAGCCCCCCCATCCAAATATTGATCCAGAATCATGCAGAGACCAAAGAGATCTAGACTGGTCCTAAACCCAGACCAAACAAGGTCAAAACCAGAGCACTTTGGTTTGTAAAATGTGCTGTAGAAATAAAGTTTGGAGTGGAAACATCTGGAAGAGAATGTGTGAATAAGAGCTTGTTTTGGGTCATATTTATCTTGGTGATTTTACAATCTTTCAAAAATAAGATTTGCCATTGGAGGAAGTCGTTTCTTTCTTATTTCAAGTGAGAAGAAGCTCGTCTTTTCCTCATTTTAAGAAAAGCAACACACTTGACGCTCGTCGTTCCGCTCTATTCGTTTGACATTCAATCATCCAACATGACAAAGTGTGAAGAAAAGGACAAAATGCAAATCTTACAGAACATTTGGCAAATTTTTCATGCCAATTGTTTCCCAGGATTTGAAAGATGTGTGAGGAAAACCCCTGCAGGCGTTTCCTCCTGACTCCAGCGCTCTCGTGCGTTCGCCTGCATTTGTTTTGAGCCTCTTTGTTAGCTTTGTTAGCTCTGTTAGCTCTGTTAGCGTTGTTAGCTCGTCAGCGTGAGGCACAGGAAATGGCAGACTTCCCGATCGGCGAGCGCTGCTGCTCCGGAGCAGATTACAACTCTCTGAATTATTCACCAAAACAAGCTCCGCCATCAAATATTCATCAGCGCAGTGTTTTCATCCGACGAAGGCCGGGACGCGGAGACACTTAGCGCGTTTCTGCTGCGAGCTCCACCTGCTGCACCTGCTGCACCTGCTGCACCTGCTCTCACACGCATCAAACATTCAAACACATGGAAAATACATGAGCAGGACAAGCAGCGGGACACGAGCAGGTGAACTCTGAGGGTGAAAGAGGAGAGCGAGGCGGAGATGGTGCACCGTGGAGGGAAGCAGCTGCAACCACGAGAACTGCTCACGTAGAATATATAAGCGTTTGTATTTCTACTTAAACTCTCCACATTGAAGACAAGTCGGTGTAATCCCTCATTCGTCCAGGAGGGTTCCATTGTAGAAAAAAAGATTCAGTTGTTTCATCTGGACTCTATTTTAAGAAAACAAAACGTTTCGACTCTCATCAAAGAGTCATTCTCAATCTGTGAATAGAATCTGGGAACTCAGGTTTATATCCTCCTCTGTGTAAGCCCCGCCCCCGGGGGAGTTTCACTTGAGACTAAACCCATTGTTTTACAAACAGCCCTGAGATGGGCCAGCTGCACCCTATTGTTCACTGACTTTGGCTCCCTCCTCAGTGAGTACCGGATTAGCATCAGAATGCCCCGGGCGTCTCCATGGTTTCAACAAACCATTATAAACAACTGGAAGGTTGAATCTTAAACCTCCTTTATAATTCTAGGAAGGATTCTCTTTTTTAACAAAGATTGCCTCCTTAACTCCTCCTTAACTCCTCCTTAACTCCTCCTTAACCCTTTCTTAACTCCTCCTTCACTCCTCCTTAACCCCTCTTCAAACCATCTCTTCTCCTGCTCAGAACCTTCACCTCACTGTCTTCAATAGAGTGGTTTGTGGCTTTGAGATGAAGATGCACGGCGCTCTGTGGTCCTGAACTCGAGTGTCTTCTGTGCAGCGGCTGTTTAGTCTCACTATGTGGCGCTCTTTATAACTTTCTTCACTGCATTGGATAGAATACACTACATTGTTCTGTTTATGTGTTGCATCTTGTTCTTAGGGTGAACCAGTTTTTTTCCACATTGAAGCAACCGGCATTGGACCATCAAACTTGGTTTAACGCTGCAGAAGAAAAGGAAACGTGATTGGATGTCGGTTTGGTGCATCTCCAACCTCCCGTTCCTCAGACCCACTGAGCGTGCAACAACCTCTTTGAAAACGTCTGGTTTCCATTCCCGCCGCGGCGTCGAAACCACCGTCTTCACCATCGCTAACGACCTCGTGCTTTCCCCCAACACCGGCAACTCAAACCGTCTCCTCCCCCTAGACCTGAGCGGCACTCGACCACTCCCTCCTCGTGTCCCACCTGCAGGCACCGCCCTCTCCTGGTTCACCTCCCACCTCGCCGTTCATCCACATCCCCCTCTGCTCCACTCACCCGAGGAGACCACCAAGGTTCAGGTTTCGGGCCTCAACTAAACCAGGACTAAACCAGGTCTAAACCAGGATGAAACCAGGACTGAACCAGGTCTAAACAGGACTAAACCAGGACTAAACCAGCTCTAAACCAGGACTAAACCAGGACTGAACCAGGTCTAAACCAAGACTAAACCAGGACTAAACCAGGATTGAACCAGGACTAAATCAGGACTAAATCAGGACTGAACCAGGACTGAACCAGGTCTAAACCAGGATGAAACCAGGACTGAACCAGGTCTAAACAGGACTAAACCAGGACTAAATCAGGACTGAACCAGGACTGAACCAGGTCTAAACCAAGACTAAACCAGGACTAAACCAGCTCTAAACCAGGACTAAACCGCAACTAAACCAGGTCTAAACCAAGTCTAAATCAGGACTAAACCAGGACTAAACCAGGACTAAACCAGGACTGAACCAGGTCTAAACCAAGACTAAACCAGGACTAAACCAGGACTAACTAGGAACCAGGACTAAACCAGGACTAAACCAGGACTAAACCAGGTCCAAAACAGGACTAAACCAGGACTAAACCAGGACTTACAGGACGTGAACACAGCCTTTATCTCATGAGGGTAAAGAGAGACGTTACAGGAGATTTAAACCAGGAGTAAGAGATCATTTTTGAGGAAGACGATGAAGCAAACGAGGAACAGAAGAAGAAAATATTTAAAAATATTATTTTTGACTGAAAAGTGTTGGTGAGAGAAGCTTTGGCAAAGACTGAGGACTCAACGCTTTTGCTCTTTTAGTTTGAGCAGAGACGGCCAAAAGACGAGACGGGGAGAGAGAAGAAAGACAGCAGCAAAAGAGAGACGAGACGGGAGCGAGAGAGAAAGACAGAGCCAAAAGAGAGACGAGACGGGGAGAGAGAGAAGAGACAGAGCCAGAGAGAAGGAGAGAGAGAGAGAAGAAAGACAGCAGCCAAAAGAGAGACGAGACGGGGAGAGAGAGAAGAAAGACAGCAGCCAAAAGAGAGACGGAGAGAGAGAGAGAGAGAGAAAGACAGCAGCCAGAGAGAGAAGAAAAGACAGCAGCCAAAAGAGGAGACGGAGAGAGAGAGAGAGAGAGAGAGAAGAAAGACAGCAGCCGAAAAGAGAGACGAGACGGGGGAGCGAGAGAAGAAAGACAGCAGCCAAAAGAGAGACGAGAGAGAGAGAGAGAGAGAGAGAGAGAAGAAAGACAGCAGCCAAAAGAGAACGAGTACGGGGAGCGAGAGAAGAAAGACAGCAGCCAAAAGAGAGGACGGAGAGAAGAGAGAGAGAAGAGAGAAGAAGAAAGACAGCAGCCAAAAAGAGAGATCGAGACGGGGAGCGAGAGAAGAAAGACAGCAGCCAAAAGAGAGACGGAGAGAGAGAGAGGAGAGAGAGAGATAGAGAAGAAAGACAGCAGCCAAAGAGAGACGAGACGGGGAGCGAGAGAAGAAAGACCCCAGCAGCAAATAGAGAGACGGAGAGAGAAGAGACGACGAGAGAGAGAGAGAGAGAGAGAGAGAGAGAGCGAAGGAAGAGAGAGAGAGAGAGAGAGAGAGAGCTTCAAATATTAAAATATTTGCTCAAAAATGTCTAATATTTATTTAGGACTAAACCAGGGATAAACCGGGGCTAAACCTGGTCTAAACCAGGACTCGTCTTCTGCACTGATTTAAAGTGTGTAGTGTTTTATTAGAGCCGTCTGCATTTTATTGTTAAACCTCTAGAGTCACATTATAATTCGATGTTTTATTAAGTAAATTGAAACCAGGTCAAAACAGGGTCTAAACCAGGACTAAACCGAGTCCAAACCCGGGTCTAAACCAGGACTAAACTGGGTCCAAACCGGGTCTAAACCAGGACTAAACCTGGTCCAAACCGGGTCTAAACCAGGACTAAACATGGTCCAAACCGGGTCTAAACCAGGTCTAAATCCACAAACGTTGCAGTTTTTTAAGCATTTCCATTACAAATGACAAATATGTTTTATTCTGCATAAAAAAACCTGTTAATTCTGTAGTTTAGATCTGTACAAACATGTTCTCAAACTCTCGAGATTCTTTTCGTGTTTTGGTTTTCTTTAAAGGACCAATATTCTTCATTCTTATTTGTTCTTGTCCTTTTAACCGGCTCTTGTTCCTTTACTTTGGCATTTCATGTTTTACAACAAACAAACACTCAAGACTGGAGATGATTTCTGGAGTTAAAAACAGCAGAAGATTCTCAGATGGAGAAAACGTGTTATGGAGGAGATTCAGAACGGAGTGTTTCTGAGGCTCGGAGGGAGAGGGCTTTCTAACAGGATTCACCAAACTGTGAATGAAGCGAATGTTCTCCCAGCTGAGTTTGTGATGAGGAACAAATACTAACATCTCACTCCAGACCGATCTGTGCCTCACGTTCTTCACATGAATCACTCTGGAAAGGTTCGCGACAAAAGCCATCAAGACCTTAACAAAATACTTCACTCTGATTGGTCGAAGCGTAACAGCAGAAAAAGCAGAAAAATCTAAATTGTGTTAAATCCAGAGTGCAGAAAAGCACAGTCCTCTTGTTCGTCCACAAAATAATCTGCATTTCTCCTAAAAGAGGCTGAAGTTCCATGTTTGTTTACCTCTGGTAAAACGGGAAACGAGCGGGAGCCAAACAAGAGTTTGTGAACTCACAAACATCACGAGGATTCATCTTGCTGGAGAAGTTTAAAACAAAAAAGTTCTTTTGTATTTTTTATTGCCTATAAAAGATAAATAAAATCATCCGTTCATTTTGAAGGTTAAATCCCGGTGTCACTCGACAAAAGGAGAGAAAGTGTGTTTGAACAGAAAGCTGCAGTAAATAGAAAACCAGTGAATAACGATGAACTATTTCGATTGTCACAGGGATGAGCTCATGATTCAATTGTTATCTTCTTAGCTCTACATTATCTCTACATTATCTCTACATTATCACTACATTATCATTAAATTATCTCTACATATCTCTACATTATCTCTACATTATCATTAAATTATCTCTACATATCAATACATTATTGCAAAAATATGGCTACATTATTGCTACATAAACGCTATATTTATCGCAACATTAACACTACATTATCGCTAAAATAATGTTACATTATCGCTGAAATATCTCTACATTATAACTACATTATCGCCGCATTATCTCCACATTATCTCTACATTATCGCCGCATTATCTCTACATTATCTCTACATTATCGCCGCATTATCTCCACATTATCTCTACATTATCGCCGCATTATCTCTACATTATCTCTATATGATCTCTACATTATCTCTACATTATCGCTGCATTATCTCCACATTATCTCTACATGATCTCTACATATCACAAAATTATCTCTACATTATCGCTACATTATCACTATATTATTGCCACTTTATTGCTACATTATCTCAGCATTATCACTAAAATACCGCCACATTATTGCCACTTTATCGCTACATTATCACTACGTTATCGCAACATTACTTTATCACTTCATTGTTACATTATAGCTACTACATTATCGCAACATTATAGCTACATTATTGTTACATTATAGCCACTTTACCGCTAAATTATCACTACATTATCGCAACATTATAGCTACATTATCATTACATTATCGCCAATTTACCACTAAATTATCACTACATTATCGCAACATTACATAATCACTTCATTGTTACATTATAGCTACATTATCACTACATTATCGCAACATTATAGCTACATTATCGTTACATTATCGCCACTTTATCGCTACATTATCTACATTATCACAACATTACTTTATCACTTCATTGTTACATTATAGCTACATTATCACTACATTATCGCAACATTATAGCTACATTATCACTACATTATCGCCACTTTACCGGTAAATTATCACTACATTATTGCAATGTTACATTATCACTACATTATCGTTACATTGTCGCCAAATTACTTACTGCTACAATATCGCTACATTACATATCACTGCATTATCGCACATGATCAGTACATTATATTATCACTACATTATATTATTGCAAAATTATTGCTACATTATCACTACACTATAGCTACAATAGCATTACATTATCTTCTCATTACCGCTACATTATCACTGCATTATCACTTCCCCTCTGTGTCTGTTTGAAGAAGAGGGCCCCCTGTGTCTGTGACGAAGAGCGCCCCCTGTGTATGTGTGAACAGGAGCGCCCCCTGTGTCTCAAAATTAAACCAAAATGATGGCGATGTGTTTTTGGATGTACCTGACTGTTCGGATTGTTTTTGCTGAATGAGCCTCAAAAATCCGTAAAACATTACAAACTCACAAAACCCAGAACACAACCAGGACTAAATCAGGACCAGATCAAAACTTGCTCCATATTTTCCTTGTATTTGTCATAAATAATCCAGAGTAAACTATTTCTCTAAATAATTTGCGTCCTTTTCTCTTCGCGTCATCTTTCTCGGTTTGTGTTTTGGTCCAGAACTTTGAGCAGAAGAAACCCAAACTAAAAGAAAAGAACCATCATCAAATATGACAAATATGTGATTCACACCATTAAAAACACTTGGCTTTTACAAGAACAGAATGTTCCAAGATAAAACACAAATGTGTCTTTATTATTCTAATTTAGTGACATGTTTATAACGTAAATTATGATGATTTTTGAATTTATTTTTTGACACAATAATTTAACTTCTATAAAAGTACGTTCATGCTTAATGTATAAGTCAAAATAAAAACATAACGGACAAAAAAGACTAAATCAAAGCTGTTTTTAATTGAAAAAGGAAAATCCTGAGTAAAAAACTGTTTACATTTTTCACAAAATAGTTTCCACTAAAATCCTAAAGGACTTAAAATCTTTCAAATATCTAGTCCAGGTTTAGTTTCAGATTTAAACCAGCTTTAGTTTCAGATTTAGTCCAGGTGTAGTTTCAGATTTAGATCAGGTCTAGTTTCAGATTTAGTCCAGGTTTAGTTTCAGATTTACACCAGGTTTAGTTTCAGATTTAGTCCAGGTTTAGTTTCAGATTTAGTCCTGGTTTAGTTTCGGATTCAGACCAGATCTAGTTTCGGATTTAATCCTGGTTTATTTACAGATTTAGACCAGGTTTAGTTTCAGATTTAAACTAGCTTTAGTTTCAGATTTAGTCCAGGTGTAGTTTCAGATTTAGACCAGGTCTAGTTTCAGATTTAGTCCAGGTTTAGTTTCAGATTTACACCAGGTCTAGTTTCAGATTTAGTCCAGGTTTAGTTTCAGATTTAGTCCTGGTTTAGTTACAGGTTTAGACCAGGTCTAGTTTCAGATTTAGACCAGGTTTAGTTTCCGATTTACACCAGGTCTAGTTTCAGATTTAGCCCAGGTTTAGTTTCAGGTTTTAGTTCAGGTTTAGTTTCAGATTTAGTCCAGGTTTAGTTTCAGATTTTGTCCAGGTTTAGTTTCAGATTTAGACCAGGTCTAGTTTCAGATTCAGACCAGGTCTAGTTTCAGATTTAGACCAGCTTTAGTTTCAGATTTAGACCAGGTTTAGTTTCAGATTTAGACCAGGTCTTGTTTCAGATTTAGACCAGCTTTAGTTTGAGATTTAGACCAGGTTCAGATTTACACCAAATTTAGTTTCAGATTCAGACCATTTTTAGTTTCAGACTTCGTCCTGATTTAGTTTCAGATTTAGACCATCTTTAGTTTCAGATTTAGACCAGGTTTAGTTTCAGATTTACACCAGGTCTAGTTCCAGATTTAGTCCAGGTTTAGTTTCAGATTTAGTCCTGGTTTAGTTACAGGTTTAGACCAGATCTAGTTTCAGACAGTCCAGGTTTAGTTTCAGATTTAGTCCTGGTTTCGTTTCAGATTTACACCAGATTTAATTTCAGATTTAGGCCAGTTTTAGTTTCAGATTTAGTCCAGGTTTAGTTTCAGATTTAGTCCATCTTTAGTTTCAGATTTAGTCCACATTTAGTTTCAGATTTAGACCAGGTCTAGTTTCAGATTTAGACCAGGTCCAGTTTCAGATTTAGACAGCTTTTAGTTTCAGATTTAGTCCTGGTTTAGTTACAGGTTTAGACCAGATCTAGTTTCAGACAGTCCAGGTTTAGTTTCATATTTAGTCCTGGTTTCGTTTCAGATTTACACCAGATTTAATTTCAGATTTAGACCAGTTTTAGTTTCAGATTTAGTCCAGGTTTAGTTTCAGATTTAGTCCATCTTTAGTTTCAGATTTAGTCCACATTTAGTTTCAGATTTAGACCAGGTCTAGTTTCAGATTTAGACCAGGTCCAGTTTTTCAGATTTAGACCATCTTTAGTTTCAGATTTAGTCCTGGTTTAGCTACAGGTTTAGACCAGATCTAGTTTCAGACAGTCCAGGTTTAGTTTCATATTTAGTCCTGGTTTCGTTTCAGATTTACACCAGATTTAATTTCAGATTTAGACCAGTTTTAGTTTCAGATTTAGTCCAGGTTTAGTTTCAGATTTAGTCCATCTTATTTAGTTTCAGATTTAGTCCACATTTAGTTTCAGATTTAGACCAGGTCTAGTTTCAGATTTAGACCAGGTCCAGTTTCAGATTTAGACCAGCTTTAGTTTCAGATTTAGACCAGGTCTAGTTTCAGATTTAGACCAGGTCTGGTTTCAGATTCAGACCAGCTTTAGTTTCAGATTTAGACCAGGTCTAGTTTCACATAAACGGGACATGCTCATATTTTGTTACATTTGGTGCGAAGCGTTTGGTCGTTTGCTGCAGTTTAGATCCTTTTAGTCAGGATTTTACATCATTTAGATCATTCTAGACTTTGATAGAAATCCTTTGTCCAAAACTAAACCAGGACTAAACCAGGACTAAACCAGGACTAAACCAGGCCTAAACCTGGACTAAACCAGGCCTAAACCTGGACTAAACCAGGACTAAACCAGGACTAAACCAGGACTAAACCAGGACTAAACCTGGACTAAACCAGGCCTAAACCTGGACTAAACCAAGCCTAAACCTGGACTAAACCAGGACTAAACCAGGACTAAAGCAGGTCTAAACCAGGACTAAACCAGGCCTAAACCTGGACTAAACCAGGACTAAACCAGGACTAAAGCAGGTCTAAACCAGGACTAAACCAGGCCTAAACCTGGACTAAACCAGGCCTAAACCTGGACTAAACCAGGACTAAAGCAGGTCTAAACCAGGACTAAACCAGGACTAAACCAGGACTAAACCAGGACTACACCTGGACTAAACCAGGACTAAACCAGGTCTAAACCAGGACTAAACTGCATCGTGCTGATTATTTCTGCTAAAATGTGCTCAAATTCCGTTACATTTGGTGCAAATGTTCGGCTCTTTTATTCGAATCTGATTTCATCTGATTTCATCTGATTTCATCTGATTTCATCTGATTTCATCTGATTTCATGTGAACTGTTATTGACATGTGCAAAATCATCTTCTAATATTGACATCATTTAAATAACCCGTTTTACCTTTTCATTTCATGAGCTTCTGGACCGTAATAAAGACGCGCAGACTCCAGATGACGCAAAGGCTGAATATTTGTGCAGAAAATGTGAGATTCCGTTACATTTGGCGCAAACGCGTGGGTCGTTGCGCCACATCTTCAGAAACGCATTTCAATAAGAATCAGGCGTAAATATGTTTATATGAGTTTGTGTCGCTCGGCCGTGTCTGCCGCGTGTCTGCCGCCCCTCGCGTACACACACACGCGACGGCAGGTGAGCGGTGCCGCGCGGTGACTTACCGGAGCAGTTCCAGCCGGTGGGCGTCTGGCAGTCGCTGAGCGAGGACGGAAACGCGCGCAGCTGCTCCACAGGTAACGCGGCGAGCAGCGACACGAGCGTCAGCCGCAGCCAGCCGCTCGCGCCCGCGCCGCTCCACCACCAGCCGCGCGGCAGAATCATGTCAGCCGCGGCAAACAGACGTACGCGGAACAGGCAGGCGTCACAGGCGGAGGAACGGCACACACACGCGCGCGGCGGACGCTCTCAACTCTCCGTGGCCGATCAGTGCGCGACCACAGCGGGGCATCGTCCGCGTGGAAGAGCCGCCACCCGCATGCGCCGAAACTTATCCATACGCGACATCCGAACGCGGTGTTTCAGAGGCGAGCGGCGCGGTAAGATCCGGAGGTGCAAACACGACCGGAGGCGGCGGTATTCCGTGGCGTCAAGATAAAATCCAGTGTCGGAGGCGGTGCGGTAAAAGCTCCTCCGTGCGTCCACCGCGGCGTCGCTCCTTCTGTGTCCGCCGTGTGCGCGCCGCGACTCCCTCTGCTCTCTCTCTCCCCTCTCCTCTCTCTCTCTCTCTCTCTCCCTCTCTCGCTCCTCTCTCTCTCTCTCTCTCCCACCCTCTCTCCTCTCGCTCCTCTCTCTCTCCCCTCTCTCGCTCCTCTCTCTCTCTCTCTTCTCCCCCTCTCTCTCTCTCGCTCCTCTCTCTCTCTCGCTCCCCCTCTCTCGCTCTCTCTCTCCCTCTCTCTCCCCCTCTCTCTCTCCCCTCTCTCGCTCCTCCTCTATCCCTCTCTCTCCTCCTCGCTCCTCTCTCTCTCCCCTCTCTCTCGCTCCTCTCTCTCTCTCTCCCCTCTCTCTCGCTCCTCTCTCTCTCTCTCTCTCTCCCTCTCTCTCTCTCCCCTCTCTCTCCCCTCCTCTCGCTCCTCTCTCTCTCTCTCCTCTCTCTCCCCTCTCTCTCTCTCCCTCTCTCTCGCTCCTCTCTCTCTCTCTCCTCCCTCTCCTCTCTACCTCTCCTCCCTCTCTCTCTCCCTCTCTCTCTCTCCTCTCTTCCTCTCTCTTGCTCTTTCTCTCCTCTCCCTCGCTCTCTCTCTCCCCCTCTCTCTCCCCTCTACCTCTCTCGCTCCCTTTCTCTCCCCTTCCTCTCTCTCGCTCCCTCTCCTCCCTCCCCTCTCACTCTCTCTCTCTCTGCGGTCACGTGGCGTGTGATGGGAGGATGAGAGGGTGAAGAGGGTGAGATAAAGACTGTAGTGATGCTGCTCCGGGTGTGACGGAGCTCGGAGGTTTTCACAGCCCGCTTGGACGCGCCCACTGTGCTGTGGAGAGAAACTCGGTCCTGATTTTACATCCAGATCTGACCAGCAGAGGGTGCCGAGACACCTGTGCACAGCTAAAAAAAAGTTCATGTAAAATTGATAATAAACAAGAATGCAAACAAAGGGACACGAGCCCCTTTAATGTGATGAAAGCTGAGTCGATGTGTGATTTTGTCACATGATAAAAAACTGAGTGGGCGGGACAGAAGCTACGATGATGAATCCACTCATCGTGACTACAGTCGACTATAATTATACTTATATTTTAATATCTGAAGAATGTTCACGCTGAAGTGACTCGACACTAAACCACTGTTTCTGATTTCACGCTATTTGTTGTTTGTCTCTTTCTCTCTTTCCCTCTTCTCTCTTTCCCTCTTCTCCCTTTCTCTTTCTCTTTCTTGCTTTTTCATTCTTCCACATTTATTCCTCCTAAAGACCGTCTTCCCCTAACTCAGAACTCGTGACACAAAACGACACGTTTCATCACGAGACCAAAAAAAATCCCCTTTTACTGATTAAAGTCTGCAGAGATCAGACCTGGTTTAGACCTGGTCTAGTCCTGGTCTAGTTCTGGTCTAGATCTGGTCTAGACCTGGTTTAGTCCTGGTCTAGACCTGTTCTAGATCCGGTAACACTATTGATTAACTTCATAATGAGCCAAATGTTTGAATAAAAATGATGTGAGGGTGACAGTGCCTCCCGGGGGCTGAGGCCAGGATCACGTTACACCAGAGGTCAGAGGGTGGGTGAGGGAGGGTGAGGGAGGGGTGAAGGTGGATGAGGGAGGGGTTAGGGAGGGGTGAAGGTGGATGAGGGAGGGGTTAGGGAGGAGCAAAAGAAAAAAAGAGAAAGGAAGTTTGAGGGGAGAGAGATGAGAGAGGGGGAGGAATGATTGGGGGAGGAGCAAAGAGCAGGAGGAGGAGAGAGACACGAAGGAGGAAGGAAAGGAGGAGGGGGAGGATAGGGGAGAGAGGTGGGACAGAAAGAGAGAGGGGGAGGGAGGGGGGAGAGAGGGGTAGGAGAGGGGAAAGTGAGGAGGAAGAGAGACACGAGGGGTGAGAGACAGAAGGGAAGACTGGGAGGAGAGAGGAGGAGGCTGACGGAGGGAAAGAGAAAGGAAAGAGGGAGGGAGGGGAGGGAGCACGGGGGAGGGAGGAGAGCGAGAAGTGGGTGATGATGATGTCACTCTGCATTGATTTTGAGTTTTGCAGATTTTTGTTCCTCAAATGAACCGAAAATCTGCCTCAAAATCAAACGCAAAAGGAAAGAATTAAAGCCGCAAGCGGCATCCAACGGCCCTCGCGGGCCGCCGGGCTTCGCGGGCCGCCGGGCTTCGCGGGCCGCCGGGCTTCGCGGGCCGCCGGGCTTCGCGGGCCGCTCCCTGCATGATTCGGGCCCGTTGGTGTATTGAGCTTTGTCCAAAAAAACAAAACAGACGGCGACACATTAAGCGTAAATGAACACGATTGCCAGTCGACTTTGCAGCTTCACCGCACAGACACCGTAGCGCTTGTCCATAAAACTGTGATAACTTTGGATGCCCCGCCCCTGTAGATGATTGTCACCAAATTTAAAGTTGGTTGAGCCGACGCCCAAGGAGGAGTTTGTTAAAGTGTCAAGTGAAAAATCTTGGTCATTTGAGAGATTTGGCACTGGACCCATTGGGACAACATGGGAGGTTTCAGTCATCGCTACGGCGACACTGTACAAAATATGACTTTGGCTCCACGGGCTTTTTTGATCGTTATGCCAAAATAGAGTGTTGTGTACCAAATGGGAGCCATTTTGTAAATGGTGAAATGGTGCGATTTGTGGGACAAATTTGCGGCGCTGCCGTAGAGACACCGTAAATGTTATAATAACAATTTGGATAACTTTAGATAACCCAAATTTGAGCTTGTTCGGGCCATCGCCCAAGGAGGAGTTCGTTAAAGTGTGAAGCGTAAAAATGTCAGCAATTTGCCGATTTTGCCATTAGGATAACATGGGATGTTTCTGTCATCGCTACGGCTAAACGGTAAAAAATATGGCATAAGTCTGATTGGCTTTTTTGACCAGGGACACCAAAATAGAATTTTGGGCAAAATCTGGAACATTTTCGTAAAACTAAATTTTTTCTCTCCATGTTAATTTAAATGTCGCTCTGTTAGGTTAGTTTTGGGCCGATTTCAAGTTTTTCACGATGAACAGGTTCAAGCTTGAAAGTTTAACAACTGATTCAAATTTGGTCCACATCGGGCCCGTTTTGCGCAAATGGGAGCAATGTTCAAATTTTCTCAACTTCAAAATGCGTTGTCCAACTTTGCAGCTGCGTCACGCGTAGACCGTAAAAGTTATCAAAAAAATGGCGATAACTTTAGATGCCCCACTTGTCTAGAGGAAGTACACCGATTTTGAAGCCAGTGGGTGAAACGCCCTAGGAGGAGTTCGTTAAAGTTCGATATGAGCGAAATAGCGGTTGTCATGTTCAAAACTAGATGGCGGCCATATGATTAGCCTTCGGCATCAGCGTTTACACTAGTTATTGCCTGGGGCGACTAGGTGATCGCCACGGCAATCGCCACAGGCGACGGGGTACCAAACATCCGCGCTGCGTGCGCATGTTTGGTCGGACAGTGGCCGCGTTGCAACTGTCCAATAGGCCCAATAGGCCCAATAGGCCCTACGCCCTGTTGGGGCTCGGGCCTAATAAACAACAGAAGAAACAGAGATCTACAGTGATCTAGAGTGATCTACAGTGATCTACAGTGATCTAGAGTGATCTACAGAGATCTAGAGTGATCTACAGTGATCTACAGATATCTAAAGTAATCTACAGTGATCTGGAGTGATCTACAGAGATCTAGAGTGATCTATAGAGATCTAGAGTGATCTATAGAGATCTAGAGTGATCTACAGAGCTCCAGGCACGTCAGACAGTTGATATATCATACATGTGCAGAGCATCGCCCTAATCAGAGACATGAAAGTGTCTGACACCAGATGTTTGGGAGCTTCAGAAGTAGGAGGACCTGGTCTAGAACCAAACCAAGGTATTTATAATTTGAGACAAATTCAATAGTTTCCCTGAGAAATCTTCAATTCTGTTTCTTATCAATAAATAAAGTACCTGGAGATGTTGATATTCTTATCTGTAGTACATCTTTCCATTTGAATAATTATATGTCCTTATTAAATACACATTGAAAAACATTACTCCATGTGTCAAACGGAGCAGAAAATAAGAACAAACCATTGTATTTTCTGCTCATCACAAACACGTCCTTTCATCATAAATGTGTTTATTACAACGCAGTCATTGACTTTTACGCCGCGTGTCGTTTTGAACTCGCATCCCCTCCACGCGTACGCTCCGTGCTCATCATTGCAAACGGAAATGTCACGTCGTTCTTGAGTGTTTCTGATAATGAAATATCAAAGGGCTCCGGGTCTGAAACGCGAGGGAGTGATCGTATCGGCCGAGAGGACAGGGCAGAATGAAGGGGACATGCCAACAGGGGAGGGATCGTATCGGCCGTGAGGATTAAACAAAGCATTTTAAAAACAGAATAATCGTGTCATATGGAATAGAACAGGGTCATTCCACATTCCAGACTCTCCCGATTTACATCCCTGACCGGCTGTTTGAGGAAGATTTGTGTCACAAGGAAAGAAACCTCGAATCTGATTTACAACTCTACAATTACCAAAAGAAAAGGAGGCGGGGTTTTCCTTGTCTGAAAAATCACTTTATTTCAGCTCAGATCAGAGCGTTTCTGGAGTGACCCAGAATATGAAGCTCAATGGAAACATATTGAGAGTAATGTTGTGCCGGGGGTTCCTGTGCAGGCCTTACTGGCAGATGACAGACGCTTGGGTCATTTGGAGGAAGTGAAGAATCCCTGGGTAAAATCTGTTCTTACAACATGGAAGGAGCTGATCAAAACATACAAACTAAACAAAGAGGTTCAAATCTTAAACTGGTCGTTTATGACCAAGGTTTTGTACCAAATAGAACTGACCTGAGACTCAAGGTCTGGATTACAAAAGGTCTAAAGGTTTTTCACCAGATTGTAAAAGAGAATCACATGAAAAGATTTGAAATGTTGAAAGATCCTTTGATTTGGAGAAACAGGACTTTTATAGGTTTTTACAAATAAGGAGTTATTATAACCAAGACATTAAACAAAGTCATGACCATTAAAACCCTCTGACTGAGTGTTTATCAAGGATTAGAAACCAGAGATTTCAAGGGGAATAATATCTATATTGTATCAGTGCATTTCTAAGATGGAAGTACTCTACTAAATATATTAAAAACAAATGGGAAAAAGATGGTGGGAAAGTGTGAGTACATCCCAGGGGAGGAGCTCAAAGTCACATGTTTGGAGGGAATTCAGTTGGAAAAATGTGTCACGTTTTTCCGCAACAACACAATCCTTTTTTTTAATCTCTCCAGCGCCTTCAACACCATCCAGCCGCTGCTCCTGAGGGACAAGCTGGAGACGGCTCGTGTGGACTACGACCTGGCGGAGTGGATCCTAGACTACTTCACTAACCGACCCCAGTTTGTGAGAGCCCGGCCCGACTGTGTGTCTGACACTCGGACCTGCAGTGTGAGGGCACACTTTGGAGCCACTCCTGAGGACCTTCTACAACTCTGTGGTGGCATCAGCCCTCCTGTACGATGGTCTGCTGGAGCAGCAGCATCACAGAGAGGGAGAGGAAGAAGCTGGACAAAGTCATCAAGAAGTCCAGGTCCGTCCTGGGCTGTGCTCTGGACTCGGTGCAGGAGGTGGGGGACAGAAGGGTCCTGGCTAAACTCACGTATATGCTGGACCATGAGTGTCGCCCCCTGCAGGACACTCAGAAGAGCAGCTTCAGTGACAGACTGATCCACCCTCACTGTGTGAAGGAGAGGTTTCAAAGGTCTTTCCTTCTGCTGCTGTCAGACTTTACAACAAACACTGTTAGTCCTGAACGTGTCATTCAGCTTTCATAATCCTGTGCAATACAGTTATACTCCTGTGCAATACTGTTATACTCCTGCAATACTGTTATGCTCCTGCAATACTGTTATACTCCTGCAATACTGCTATACTCCTGCAATACTGTTATACTCCTGCAATACTGCTAAACTCCTGCAATACAGTTATACTCCTGTGCAATACTGTTATGCTCCTGCAATACTGTTATACTCCTGCAATACTGTTATACTCCTGCAATACCGTTATACTCCTGCAATACTGCTATACTCCTGCAATACTGTTTACCCTTGTGCAATACTGTTACACTCCTGCAATACTGCTATACTCCTGCAATACTGCTATACTCCTGTGCAATACTGTTTACCCTTGTGCAATACTGTTACACTCCTGCAATACTGTTATACTCCTGCAATACTGCTATACTCCTGCAATACTGTTATACTCCTGCAATACTGCTAAACTCCTGCAATACTGTTTACCCTTGTGCAATACTGTTACAATCCTGTGCAATACTGTGACACAATGTCAATCATCCTTGTGCAATATTACTGTCCATATGACAGCTGTAAATAAGAGTGTTATTATTATACTTATAATATTATAAGAGTTTTCTTGTTCTAAGTTATCTGTTTTTATTATTATACTGTGCATAATCTGTTTCTGTGCCCTTTGTTGCAACAGTGGAATTTCCCCATTGTGGGACGAATAAAGGTGATCTTATCTTATCTCATTTTATATGCTGGACTTAAAAAACGGCACAATCAGTCACAATGTTCTGTCTCAAAATTGTCGCAGTTCTACTGAAATCCCATCTAGAGCACAGAACAGCTGTCAGAGTAAAACATATGCTGTCCTCTCATCTGGCATATGATGTTGGAGTGCCCCAGGGCTCACTCCTGGGGCCTCTCTTATTTAGATTGTACATCAGTGACTCGCCATTTGTGTGTTCTGGATGTGATATTCAAATGTACGCAGATGACGCTGTTGTCTACGTACATGAGGACCAAGGAAGAAACTTCCTGTCTGCATTTATATGTTCCAAAAAACAGACTGTATGTTATCCACAAAACCAACCTCAAATTCACCAAATCCTGATGTATATGAACAGATCAATATAATGACTCAATAGGAGATAATGTGTTCATATGATGTTTCAATCATCTTTAACCACGTAAACCCTCCTCAAACATGAACATAGCGAGTGGTGACATTTGAGCAATAAAAACTGTATAAACATTATAAACGTTATAATCCTGTAGAATTGTCGTAGGAGAATGTTTCTGGGATAAACGAACATTTGTGGATGAATGTGTCTTATGAAGACACATGGGCCTGTACCCATAATGCACCCTGTTCTGTGCTAATGAACCTGTGGATAAGTGACCTCTGACCCCCCTCCCCTGGGTCAAACTCACCGAGACACCCAATTAGCGTCACAGCGAGCTAAAGGCTAACGCCAGCACAGTGAGAGACCAGGCTTCTGTAGAAACGAGAGTGGGAGAGAGGGGGAGAGAGGGGGGAGGGAGGAAAGAGAGGGAGGAAAGAGAGAGAGAGGGGGAAAATGGGGGAGAGGGGAGGAGGGAAGGAGAGAGGAAGAGAGGGAGGAAAGAGAGGAGAAGAAGAGAAGAGGGGAGGAAAAGAGGGAGGAAGAGAGGAGAGGAAAGAGAGGAGAGGAAGAGAGAGAGGGAAAGAGAGAAGAGAGAAGAAGAGAGAAGCAGATGGAGAAAGAGAGGGAGGAAAGAGCGGAAGAGAGAGAGGAAACCGGGGAGAGGAGGGAGAGAGAGGAGAGAGAGACGGGAAAGAGAGTGGGGAAAAGAGAGGAGGGAAAGAGTAGAGAGAGAGAGGGAGAAAGAGAGGAGGAAGAGAGGAGGAAAGAGAGGAGGAAAGAGAGAGAAGGGGAGGAGGGTAGGGTGGGAGGAGAGGAGGGGAAAGGTGGAGGAGGAGAGAGAGGGAGAAAGAGAGAGGGGGGAAGGGGGGGAGGGGGTTAGAGATGAAAGAGAGGGAGGAAGAGAGGGAGGAAAAGAGAGGAGAAAGAGAGGGAGGAAAGAGAGTAGGAAACGAGAGAGGGGGAAAGAAGCGAGAGGGAGGAGCTAGGAGGGGGAAGAGGAGAAGGAAGGGATAGGAGGAGAGGGGGAAAAGAGGAGAGGGGGGAGAAGGAAAGAAGACGGGAGGAAAAGAGAGGAAACAGAGGAGGAAGAAGAGAGGGGAGAGGAGGGAGAGAGGAGAGAGGAGGGAGGACAAGAGAGAGGGGGGAAAGGGAGGGGAGGGGGGTAGGAGAGAGAAGCGGAAAGAGAGAGGGAGAAGAGGGGGGGAAGAGGGGGAGAGAGGAGAGAGGAGGAATGAGAGGGAGAAAGAGAGGAGGAAAGAGAGGGAGGAAAGAAGAGGGGGAAAGGGGGATGAGAGGGAGAGAGGGGGGAAAGGGGGGGAGAGGGGGAGAGAGGAAAGAGAGGCTGACCTCAGTTCTACACAGACTAAAAGGCCGTGTTGAGGTCCAGGGACTCAGTCAGTGTTGACTTGTTGGTCACGTGATCATTGGACATTTGACACAAATCAATCGACTTTAGGGCGTTTTAGCCCCAGACTTTTCCCTCGTTCTCCATTTAAGTGAACGCTCGACAGGAACCGTCATAACAACAGAACCGTCATAACAACAGAAGCGTCATAACAACAGAAGCGTTGTTACAACAGAAGCGTCGTTACAACAGAAGCGTTGTTACAACAGAAGCGTCGTTACAACAGAAGCGTTGTTACAACAGAAGTGTCGTTACAACAGAAGTGTCGTTACAACAGAAGTGTCGTTACAACAGAAGCGTTGTTACAACAGAAGTGTCGTTACAACAGAAGCGTCGTTACAACAGAAGTGTCGTTACAACAGAAGCGTTGTTACAACAGAAGCGTCGTTACAACAGAAGCGTCGTTACAACAGAAGTGTCGTTACAACAGAAGTGTCATTACAACATAAGTGTCATTACAACAGAAGTATCGTTACCACTGACGTGTTGTTACAACAGAAGCGTCATAACAACAGAAGTGCCGATCTGTGGAAAAAAAATATGAAAAAATGGGCGGGGCAGAATAATGTGAATAGACTCCTCCCCTATGGAGCCAGGACTCCCCTGAAAAGGAGATGCTACACTTCGGTGGGACTTTACTGGTTTCATAATGGTCACTAAAGCGTGCGCTCTAGTGCCACCTGTTGGAATGACCACATTAAGTGTCAAAATGTAGTCATTCCATAGTTTATTTTGGTCAAATACTGTAAAAAGAAAGAAAGAAAGAAAGAACGGAGGCGAAGAGAACAGAAAAAGGAAGATAAAGATGGGGAGATTGAGAGAGGAAGACTAGGAGGAGAAGAAGAGGAAGAAGAAGAGAAGAGGAAGAGGAGTGTGACCTGATTCTTTGACTCTGAACAAATGACTCTTTTCTCAGAGTCTGGTCACATCAGCCGAGGATCAGAGAGATCGATGGAGGACAGACAAGGACGGGGACCTGGACTGAACCAGGACCTGGACTGAACCAGGACCAGGACTGGACCAGGACCAGGGCTGGAACCAGGACCAGGAACAGGAATGAACCAGGATCAGGACCAGGGCTAAACCAGGACCAGGACTGAACCAGGACCAGGACCAGGACTGAATCAGGACCAGGACTGAACCAGGACTGGACCAGACCAACACTACAGACTTGGAGTAGACCAGGTCTGGATCGGGACGAGGTTCAGAGACAAAGAGTGAATCAGTGAAATGTGTTTTCAGACGTTGTTTTCAGGAGCTGAGGCTAAATTCAGAGTGAAATGAGACCGAACGAGGAAGAGCAGCAGCTTTTAAAAATAACTCTGAGCAGATAAAAGAGTGTGAGACTGGAGCAGACGAGATCACGGTCAAAGGGACAGTGATGGATGGGCCCAGAGACGGAGCTGCATCACAGGGCCCACACACACATCGACTTATGTGGTTTTTGTTTTCTTTTTGTTTTCTTTTTGTTTTCTTTTTGTTTTCTTTTTGTTTTCTTTTTGTTTTCTTTTTATCGTCTGCATTATTTTGCACCTGTAACTGGCATAACTGTCCAAGAGGTCATCATCAGTCTGAGTTCATCTACATGCTGCCCCCCACTCACATACTCAGAGACCACATGCTTCAGATCAGTGTGTGGATGTGTGGACCGGCCTCCTGCTGGTGCCAGAGTCAGGACTGAACATGGACCGGCCTCCTGCTGGTGCCAGAGTCAGGACTGAACACGGACCGGCCTCCTGCTGGTGCCAGAGTCAAGACTGAACATGGACCGACCATAGGACCGGCCTCTCTGTGGTGCCAGCAGTCAGACTGAACATTGGACCGGCCTCCTGCTGGTGCAAGTCAGGACTAAACGTGTGGACCGGCCTCTGCTGGTGACAGAGGTCAGGACTGAACTTGGACCGGCCTCCTGCTTTTGGTGCCAGAGTCAGCGATCTGAACATGGACCGGCCTCCTGCTTGCGAGTCGCGCATGAGATCTGCTAGTGCCAGTCATAGAACAATGGACCGCCTCCTGCTGTGCCAGACAGGACTAAACATGACGCGGTCCTGCTGGTGCCAAGTCAGGACTAAACATGGACCGGCCTCTGCTGCGTGCCAGAGTCAGGACTAAACCATGACCGGCCTCCTGCTGGTGCCAGAGTCGGATAAACATGGACCGGCCTCCTGCTGGTGCAATCAGGACTAACGTGGACGGCCTCTTGCTGGGTGACAGAGTCAGGGACTGAAACAGAACCGGCCTCCTGCTGGTTGCCAGAGTCGAACTGAACATGACGCTCCGGCCATCGACACATACGCTTGCGTTCCATGCGACATGAGCTGCTGCCAAGGGAATCATGACCCTCATGACAAGCGACACGCGCCTCCTGTGCCTGGTGCACAGGACGCTCTCTGCTGCAAGCACTAAACATGGCCGCCTCCTGCTGGTGCCAGATCAGGGACTGAACATGGACCGGCCTCCTGCTGGTCGCAGAGTCAGGACTAAGACATGACCGCCTCCTGTGGTGCCAGAGTCAGGACCTAAACATGGACCGGCCTCCTGCTTAGGTCCAAGTCAGGACTCAAACATGCGACCGGCCTCCTCTTTGTCCAGATCACGGACTCGAAACATGGGACAGCCTCCTGCTTGGTGCCAGAGTCAGACTAACATGGACCGGCCTCCTGCTGGTGCCAGGAGTCAGCGATCTGAACATGGACCGGCCTTCTGCCGGTGCCAGTCAGGACTTCACATGGACCGGCCTCCTGCTGGTGCCAGAGTCAGGACTGAACATGGACCAGCCTCCTGCTGGTGCCAGAGTCAGGACTGAACATGGACCGGCCTCCTGCTGGTGCCTTGCGTGTGATGCGCTCCAAATAAACTTGCCTTGTATTTTTTCTGAAACAATGACTCTTTCTTTTGACAACTTTGCTCTGATCTGAAAATAATAACAAATTGGACAAAAACTTGTGAATGAGACGAACCTCGAGGGACGTTTGTGACGAGGAAACAACATTAGAAGGAGGTTAAAAGTGTGTCATGTTTTTCAGATTGTGGTAAAAAGCTCAAACCTTTTAAAACTGGGAGGAAGATTATCTTTTGACTTTCACAAACCTCAGCTATTTTAGTCTGTTTCATCTCTGCACTTTAGTTTCCTCTAAAATACTGAGAAAAGTCTGTGGTAAACACTGACGAGCCAAAGAGAAATGTGAAAGAGAGAAATGTGAAAGAGATAAAAAGTGCACTAACCTTTACAGACATTTGAAGCATATTGTGAGATGTGATTTTTTTGCTGATTTTCTGGAATATTTTGTGATATTTGAAAAAGATTTTGTGAGATTTTGTGATTTTTTTTTTTTCAAGATTTTTTAGCTGTTGTGAGATTTTGTGTGAGTTTGAGAGATTAACTGATTTTTGTTGTTGTTTAGATTTTTGTGATTTTTTGTGAGTGTTAGATTTTGAAATTTTTGAGATTTTTGTGATTTTTTGATATTTTGTGATGTTTTTGTGTGATTTTCTGTGAGATTTTGTAAAATTTTGTGAGATTTTGTGAGATTAAGTGATTTGTTTGTGATATATTGTGATTTTGTGTGATATTTTAAGAGATTTTGTGATATTTCTTGATATTTTATGTAATTTTATGATTTTTGTGATATTTTGAGTGGAAAAAAAATGTTTTTGTTGTTGTTTTGTGATTTTGGTGATATTTTAAGAATTGAGAGATTTTGTGAGATGTGTGATTTTTATGATTTTTGTGTGTGATTTTCTCTGATTTATGTGATTTTTTGTGATTAAAAAATTGATTTTTAGTGATTTTTTAAAAAAGATTTTGGTCTACACCAGGTCCAAACCAGGTCTAAACCAGGTCTTCCCAGGGTCTAAACTAGGACTAAACCAGGACTAAACAGGGTCAAAACTAGGACTAAACCAGGACTGAACCAGGACTAAACCAGGTCTAAACCAGGACTAAACCAGGTCTAAACCAGGAATAAACTACATCCAAACTAGGACTAAACCAGAACTAAACTAGGTCTAAACCAGGTCTAACCAGGGTCTAAACTAGGACTAAACCAGGACTAAACAGGGTCAAAACTAGGACTAAACCAGGACTAAACCAGGACTGAACCAGGACTAAACCAGGTCTAAACCAGGACTAAAACAGGTCTAAACCAGGTCTAAACTACATCCGAACTAGGACTAAACCAGAACTAAACTAGGTCTAAACCAGGTCTAACCAGGGTCTAAACTAGGACTAAACCAGGACTAAACAGGGTCAAAACTAGGACTAAACCAGGACTGAACCAGGACTGAACCAGGACTAAACCAGGTCTAAACCAGGACTAAACCAGGTCTAAACCAGGAATAAACTACATCCAAACTAGGACTAAACCAGAACTAAACTAGGTCTAAACCAGGTCTAACCAGGGTCTAAACTAGGACTAAACCAGGACTAAACCAGGACTGAACCAGGTCTAAACCAGGTCTAAACCAGGTTGTGCAGATGTGGAGTTTTGAGATGAATATTCATGTAGTATAGAATGTCACTTTTGACAGAAACGTTCTAACATTGTGGTTATGACGATGTGTGATCATAAAACAGATTTCATAAACCTCTCGTTGCTCGTGTCCTTCCTCCGCTGCACGCCGCTCCATTATTGCAGGTCGCTCGGAGGCTCCTCCCACTGGACTACAAACTGCACCTGTGGGACTACAAACATGGCCGACCCCTGACCTCCTCACTGCTGCTCTGTTCCCTGTGTCCTTCAGAGAGAAAGTGTGGTCCGTCTCTGAGGAGAAAAGGAGAAGAGAGGACAAAAGAGAGAGAGAAGGAGAAGAGAGAGGACAAAAGAGAGAGAAGAAGAAAGAAGAGAGGGAAAAAGAGAGGAGAAGAGAGGACAAAAGAGAGAGAGAGAAGAGAAGAGAGAGGACAAAAGAGAGAGAAGAGGAGAAAAGAGAGAGAGAAGAAAAGAAGAGAGGGAAAAAGAGAAGAAGAGAGGACAAAAGAGAGAGAGAGAAGAGAAGAGAGAGAGTACAAAAGAGAGAGAAAGAGAGAAGAGAGAGAGGACAAAAGAGAGAGAGAAGAGAGGACAAAAGAGAGAGAGAGGAGAGAAGAGAGAGAGGACAAAGAGAGAGAGAGAAGAGAAGGTAAAAGAGAGAAGAGAGAGGAGAGAAAGGAGAGAGGACAAAAGAGAGAGAGAGAGAAGAGAGAGGACAAAAGAGAGAGAAGAAGAAAAGAAGAGAGGGAAAAAGAGAAGAAGAGAGGACAAAAGAGAGAGAGAGAAGAGAAGAGAGAGGACAAAAGAGAGAGAAAGAAGAGAAGAGAGGGAAAAAGAGAAGAAGAGAGGACAAAAGAGAGAGAGAGAAGAAGAGAGAGACTTTGACTTTACAAAAGAGAGAGAGAAGAAAAGGAGAGAGACAAAAATGAGACGACAAAATGAAGTAAATATGTCAAAAATGGACCAAGAAAAAAAGTACTTCACATTTATGTGTTTTTAACCATGGATTAGTTTCAAAGTGGTCCAGTCTGTGAGTCTAAGGTGGTCCATTCTGAGAGTCTAAGGTGGTCCAGTCTGAGAGTCTAAGGTGGTCCAGTCTGAGAGTCTAAGGTGGTCCAGTCTGAGAAGTGGTAGTCTGAGAGTCTAAGGTGGTCCAGTCTGAGAGTCTAAGTGGTCCAGTCTGAGAGTTAAGGTGGTCCAGTCTGAGAGTTAAGGTGGTCCAGTCTGAGAGTCTAGTGGTCCAGTCTGAGAGTCTAAGTAGTCTGAGAGTCTAAGGTGGTCCCAGTCTGAGAGTCTAAGGTGGTCCAGTCTGAGAGTCTAAAGTGTGTCCAGTCTGAGAGTCTAAGGTTCCAGTCTGGAGTCTAAAGTGAGTTCAGTCTGATCTAAGGTGTCCAGTCTGAGAGTCTAAGGTGGTCCAGTCTGAGAGTCTAAGGTGGTCCAGTCTGTGAGTCTAAAGTGGTCCAGTCTGAGAGTCTAAGGTGGTCCAGTCTGAGAGTCTAAAGTGGTCCAGTCTGAGAGTCTAAGGTGGTCCAGTCTGAGATTCTAAAGTGGTCCAGTCTGAGAGTCTAAGTAGGTTCCAGTCTGAGAGTCTAAGGTGGTCAGTCTGAGAGTCTAAGGTGGTCCCAGTCTGTGAGTCTAAAGTGGTCCAGTCTGAGAGTCTAAGGTGGTCCAGTCTGAGAGTCTAAAGTGGTCCAGTCTGAGAGTCTAAAGTGGTCCAGTCCTGAGAGTCTAAAGTGTCAGTCTGAGAGTCTAAGTGGTCCAGTCTGAGAGTCTAAGGTGGTCCAGTCTGAGTCTGTCCAGTCTGTGAGTCTAAAGTGGTCCAGTCTGAGAGTCTAAGGTGGTCCAGTCTGAGAGTCTAAAGTGGTCCAGTCTGAGAGTCTAAGGTGGTCCAGTCTGGAGTCTAAGGTGGTCCAGTCTGTGAGTCTAGAGTGGTCCAGTCTGAGAGTCTAAGTGGTCCAGTCTGAGATCTAAAGTGGTCCAGTCTGAGAGTCTAAGTGGTCCAGTCTGAGAGTCTAAGTGGTCCAGTCTGAGAGTCTAAGGTGGTCCAGTCTGAGAGTCTAAGGTGGTCCAGTCTGAAGAGTCTAAAGTGGTCCAGTCTGAGAGTCTAAGGTGGTCCAGTCTGTGAGTCTAAAGTGGTCCAGTCTGAGAGTCTAAGGTGGTCCAGTCTGAGAGTCTAAAGTGGTCCAGTCTGAGAGTCTAAGGTGGTCCAGTCTGAGAGTCTAAGGTGGTCCAGTCTGAGAGTCTAAGGTGGTCCAGTCTGAGAGTCTAAAGTGGTCCAGTCTGAGAGTCTAAGGTGTCCCAGTCTGAGAGTCTAAGGTGGTCCAGTCTGAGAGTCTAGAAGTGGAGTCCAGTCTGAGAGTCTAAGGTGGTCCAGTCTGAGAGTCTAAGTGGTCCAGTCTGAAGTCTAAGGTGGTCCAGTCTGAGAGTCTAAAGTGGTCCAGTCTGAGAGTCTAAAGTGGTCCAGTCTGAGAGTCTAAAGGTGGTCCAGTCTGAGAGTCTAAGGTGGTCCAGTCTGAGAGTCTAAGGTGGTCCAGTCTGAGAGTCTAAAGTGGTCCAGTCTGAGAGTCTAAAGTGGTCCAGTCTGAGAGTCTAAAGTGGTCCAGTCTGAGAGTCTAAGGTGGTCCTGGGACTGAGAAACGTGTCAACAAGCGAAGCACTAAAGCCTGTCATTTGGAGTGAAGTTCAGTTCTATGTTTCGTTCTGAATATTTGAGAAACAAATTAGCTGCTGTGTCCCAAATAAGGAGAGTCTTTGACAACCTTTTATGGTCCGATTCCCGCCCCTTCTGCATTTGAACAGAATGTAGAAGGGACTCCTGAATAAATGGTTGGCTGTTGCTAATGTTGGAGATGTAAAAAGAGCACCAGCCCAGAGCAGCTCGGGCTGTTGTGTAACAATGATCCAACGTGCTCTGCTCTGGTCGGGACTTTAATAAACTGCACTGTGGTAGTTGTTAAAATCACCTCGGATAATACACCAGGGGTCCGGGAAGGTCCGCCCCACACTCAGAATCTGGTCCGCGAGCGCGCGCTGTGCCACGTGCACGTTTGCGCTCGGTGGGATGTAAACAGCCGCTAACTCCTGCTCAGTTGCAGTTTGTGAAGAATAAGAGTTTACAATGACAGGAAGTGGAGCTGACTCCCTCTGTGATGTCATCAGTGTGCGACACAGAGACAGTTGACACTTAACTGACACTTTTCTGACAGTTTAAACCGTCGTTGGACTAAACAAAGGAGTTCTATGGTATTATTGTGTGTCAGATCAGAACTGTTTGTGTCATGTGGGTTTGGGCTCTTGTTTACAGTCTGGTTGCTAGGTAACAGCTGTGGAATGACCTCGGCCTGTGTCGCATTTGCGCTCTCGTCCAACCAGGAAGTGCAATTATAAACTTTACACAAACGGTCAAGCTGGGACAAACGGGCACAATGTTGAGTCCAATCTGGAACCGTGGTCAGTTTGCTTCGGTCACGTGTCGCTTAACGTGTCGCTTAACGTGTCGCATGAACTTGAGCGCGTCAGAGTCTGAACCGCTCCGCCACGGCTTTTTACCCACACTTTTTATCCTCACGTACATGTGTGTTTTCCTCTGCCGCTGCGTGAACGCGTCGGAGAGCGCAAAGGAAGTTCTCAATCGGGAAAGGCGCGGATCTTTGAGGTTGTGTGAAAAACAATCCGATGATCTAAGCGTGTGTGTTCACCCGCTCGCTCTGATTTTACAGCGCCGCCCATTTTAGATCCCAGTGAGTGTTTGTTAATGTCAATAAATGTTATCTGTCAATGTTAATGTCAAGAACCAAATGTGTTGAATGTTCTGTAAGACCTGTTTTATGTCTTTGACTTTGTATTTTTCGTCAAATATTACCAAATAAAACAGAATAGAGAGACTCCAGGAAACTTCATTGGAACAGAAATATTTCTCTGAATTGTGACGTTCTGTGCGTTTCCTCACATTGTGTGTCGTGTCGGCAGAAAATAGACTCCACATTTTTATTATTTTCCTGCCGCTGTCACTGAGACTCACAAAGAAACTCAGAGGAAGCGCTGCAGCTCGGGCGCGTTGACAGATTCTGCCCCGAGACGTCAAAGACCTGCCACGGTCCAGAGACTCAACCTGTCAGCGGTCCAGAGACTAAAAGCTGTCACGAACCAGAGACTCAACCTGCCACGAACCAGAGACTAAACCTGCCACGTCCAGACGACTCAACCTGCACGGTCCAGAGACTCAACCTGCCGCGGTCCAGAATCGTCAACCTGTCACGGTCCAGACACTCAACCTGCCACGTCCAGATCACGCAACTCGACGGTCCAGAGACTCAACCTGTCACGGTCCAGAGACTAAAACTGTCACGAACACAGAGACAAAACCTGCCACGGTCCAGAGACTCAACCTGCCACGAACCAAGACTCAACCTGCCACGGTCCAGAGACATAAACCTTGCCACGTCAACAGACACTCAACCTGCCACGGTCCAAGACTCAACCTGTCACGTCCAGAGACTAAACTGTCACGAACCAGAGACTCAAACCTGCCACGTCCAGAGACTCAACCTGCCCAGAGACTAAAACTGTCACGAACCAGAGACTAAACCTGCCACGGTCCAGAGACTCAAACCTGCCACGAACCAGAGACTCAACAGCCAGGTCCAGAGACTCAACCTGTCACGGTCCAGAGACTAAAACTGTTCACCGAACCAGAGAACTAAACCTGCCACGGTCCAGAGAGCTCACCTGCACGAACCAGAGACTCAACCTGCCACGGTCCAGAGACTAAACCTGCCACGAACCGAACTAAAACCTGCCACGGTCCAGAGACTCAACCTGTCACGGTCCAGAGACTAAAACTGTCACGAACCAGAGACTAAACCTGCCACGAACAGAGACTCAACCTGACGGTCCAGAGACTAAACTGTCACGAACCAGAGACTAAACCTGCCACGGTCCAGAGACTAAAAACTGTCACGACCAGAGACTAAACCTGCCACGGTCCAGAGACTCAACCTGTCACAGAACCAGAGACTCAACCTGCCACGGTCCAGAGACTCAACCTGTCACGTCCAGAGACTAAACCTGTGCACACGGTCCAGAGACTAAACCTGCCACGAACCAGAGACTAAAACCTGTAAAGATCCAGAGACTAAACCTGTCACGGTCCAGAGACTAAACCTGTCACGGTCCAGAGACTCAACTGCCACGAACCAGAGACTAAACCTGCCACGGTCCAGAGACTAAACCTGCCACGAACCAGAGACTAAACCTGTAAAGATCCAGAGACTAAACCTGTCACGGTCCAGAGACTCAACCTGCCACGGTCCAGAGACTCAACCTGTCACGGTCCAGAGACTAAAACTGTCACGAACCAGAGACTAAACCTGCCACGAACCAGAGACTAAACCTGCCACGTCCAGAGACTAAAACTGTCACGAACCAGGGACTAAACCTGCCACGGTCCAGAGACTAAACCTGCCACGGTCCAGAGACTAAACCTGTCACGGTCCAGAGACTAAACCTGTCACGGTCCAGAGACTAAACTGTCACGGTCCAGAGACTAAACTGCCACGTGCCAGGACTAAACCTGCCACGAACCAGAGACTAAACCTGTAAAAGATCCAGAGACTAAACCTGTCACGGTCCCGAGACTAAACCTGTCACGGTCCAGAGACTAAACCTGCCACGAACCCAGAGACTAAACCTGTCACGGTCCAGGGACTAAAACTGTCACAGTCCAGAGACTAAAACTGTCACGAACTAGAGACTAAACCTTTCACGGTCCCGAGACTAAACCTGCCACGGTCCAGAGACTAACCTGCCACGGCACGGTCCAGAGACTAAACCTGCCACGGTCCAGAGACTAAACCTGCCACGGTCCAGAGACTCAACCTGTCACGGTCCACAGACTAAACCTGTCACGAACCAGAGACTAAACCTGCCACGAACCAGAGACTAAACCTGTCACGGTCCAGAGACTAAACCTGCCACGGTCCAGAGACTAAACCTGCCATGGTCCAGAGACTAAAACTGTCACGAACCAGAGACTAAACCTGTCACGGTCCCGAAGACTAAAACCTGCCACGGTCCAGAGGACTAAACCTGCACGGTCCAGAGACTAAACCTGCCACGGTCCAGAGACTAAACCTGCCACGGTCCAGAGACTAAACCTGCCACGGTCCAGAGACTCAACCTGCCACGGTCCAGAGACGGTCCAGAGACTCAACCTGTCACGGTCCAGAGACTCAACCTGCCACGGTCCAGAGACTAAACCTGTCAGGGTCCAGAGACTAAAACTGTCACGAACCAGAGACTAAACCTGTCACGGTCCCGAGACTAAACCTGCCACGGTCCAGAGACTAAACCTGTCACGGTTCCCGAGACTAAACCTGCCACGGTCCAGAGACTAAACCTGTCACGATCCCGAGACTTAAACCTGTCCTCGGTCCAGAGACTAAACCTCCGCCACTAAACCAGAGAAAAACCTGCATCGAACAGAGACTAAACTGTCACGGGTCAGAGACTAAAACCTGTGCCACGAACCAGAGAAAACCTGCCACGAACCAGAGACTGTCACGGTCCAGAGACTAAACCTGCACGAACCAGAGAAAACCTCACGAACCAGAGACTAAACCTGTCACGGTCAGAGACTAAACCTGTCACGAACCAGAGACTAAACCTGTCACGGTCCAGAGACTCAACCTGTCACGGTCCAGAGACTAAACCTGCCACGAACCAGAGACTAAACCTGTCACGGTCCAGAGACTAAACCTGTAAAGATCCAGAGACCAAGCAGCAGCAGCTATGGTTTTAGCCTCATTTAAAGGGCAGGTCCTGTGAAAGACTTTTCGCTTTAAAATGACAGAAAACAGTGCCATCTGTTCAAGAACATTAAATATGCAGAAATATGTGTTTAATACGACCTTCACTGGAGCCAAAGGACACGACTGTCAAGACAAAGAGAGTCCTGGTTCAGGCCTGGTTTAGACCTGGTTTAGACCTGGTTTAGACCTGGTTTAGTCCTGGTTCAGGCCTGGTTTAGACCTGGTTTAGACCTGGTTTAGACCTGGTTTAGACCTGGTTTAGCCCTGGTTTAGTCCAGGTTTAGACTTAGTTTAGTCCTGGCTTATTCCAGGTCTAGTCCTGGTTTAGACCTGGTTTAGTCCTGGTTTAGTCCTGGTTCAGTCCTGGTTCAGACCTGGTTTGGAGCAGGTTTAGTCCTGGTTTAGCTCTGGTTTAGACCTGGTTTAGTCCTGGTTTAGTCCTGGTTTTTGTTCTGGTTTAGTCCTTGTGTAGTCCTAGTTTAGTCCCGGTTTAGACCTGGTTTCATACTGGTTCGGCCCAGGTTTAGTCCTGGTTCAGACCTGGTTTGGAGCAGGTTTAGTCCTGGTTTAGCTCTAGTTTAGTCCTGGTTTAGACCTGGTTTAGTCCTGGTTTAGTCCAGGTTTAGTCCTGGTTTAGACCTGGTTTAGTCCTGGTTTAGTCCTGGTTTAGTCCTGGTTTAGTCCAGGTTCAGTCCTGGTTTAGACCTGGTTTAGTCTAGGTTTAGTCCAGGTTTAGTCCTGGTTCAGTCCTGGTTCAGACCTGGTTTAGTCCTTGTGTAGTCCTAGTTTAGTCCCGGTTTAGACCTGGTTTAATCCTAGTTTGGTCCAGGTTTAGTCCTGGTTTAGTCCTGGTTCAGTCCTGGTTCAGACCTGGTTTGGAGCAGGTTTAGTCCTGGTTTAGCTCTGGTTTAGTCCTGGTTTAGACCTGGTTTAATCCTAGTTTGGTCCAGGTTTAGTCCTGGTTTAGTCCTGGTTCAGTCCTGGTTCAGATCTGGTTTGGAGCAGGTTTAGTCCAGGTTCAGGTTCAGCACCATGGACAGCTCATGTGTTTTGAGCTTCAGCACCTTGGACAGAGCTGATCAGTGAAACGCACGAGAGTCGGAGATGAAACGTTCTCTAAATGTGAAAGAGCTGCTTCAGTTCGACAGATAAATACTGTTTCTGCGCCTCACGTTTATCGCCGACACTTTGGGCTATTATTATTATCATTATTATTATCATTATTATTATCATTATTATTATTATCATCATTATTATCATCATCATCATCATCATCATCATCATATTATTATTATTATTATTATTATTATTATTATTATTATTATTATTATTATTATTATTATTATTATTCATTATTATTATTATCATTATTATTATCATTATTATTATTATTATTATTATTATCATTATTATTATTATTATTATCATTATTATCATTATCATTATCATTATCATTATCATTATTATTATTATTATTATCATTATAATCATTATTATTATCATCATCATCATCATCATCATCATCATCATCATCATCATCATCATCATCATCATCATCATCATCATCATCATCATCATCATCATCATCATCATCATCATCATCATCATATTATATTATTATTATTATTATTATTATTATTATTATTATTATACTGACAAACAGCAGGGGGCAGTGTCTTCTGTGTAAGAACATGTGTGAGGTTCTGAAGCAGCTTGTCTTTGTCCTTGAGCATCACTTTAAACACCCTCTGATTGTAGAGCAGAGCGCCCCCTGCTGGGCCCACTCACACACGCGCGCGCACACGCAGCAGGAGAAGGTCACCTCTACGTTTCCTCCGGGTTTCACGAACAGAGCAGAAACAGAAGTGAAATGTGGCGCTTCCCAAAGTGAGGTTCGCGTGAGCTGGAGGCGGCTGAATGTCTCTCCCAGCCCCTGACCCTCGCTCCACAGTCCCACACTCTTAACGCGTCCTGGACTGACAAACCAACACAGGAACCACGTTTCAGAACAACCTGCAGCGTTCCCACAGGTTTCATGCGGAACAAGAGGACGTTTGACGTTTGATCATCGCCATTTCTGTTGGATTGAGATTCATCTGACGCGGAAAACACACGGAACTGAGGACAATGTCGTGAATGTTGATCGAGTAAAACGTGCAACGAAAAGAGAAACACAAGGGACAAGACTCAACACGGTGTTAATGAAAATCCAATCATTAAGAAAAGATGCGACTTGAAACACTGTTAAATCGACTCGTGTTTTTGTCCCGTTTTTAATTTTTTATATAATTTATTTATTCATTTATTTATGTCTAAAAATAAATTAAAAGTCAATTTTTTAATTATCACATTTGTATTTTTCTTTATTATTGGATCTCTTGGCTTAGATTTATTATTATTATTATTATTATTATTATTATTATTATTATTATTATTATTATTATTATTATTATTATTATTGTTATTGTTATTGTTATTATTATAATTATTATTATTATTATTATTATAATTATTATAATTATTATTATCATTATCATTATCATTATCATTATCATTATCATTATCATTATTATTATTATTATTATTATTATTATTATTATTAGCCTTTAATTTAACCTTCTTTTATCTTGAGTCTTGAACATTTTGTCCTGAATCTTTTTTATTCTGACGCTGTAAATGTGACTTTTGTTCTCTTGGGAAAAGTTCACGTTGAGGCTTTAATGCGGGACACGTGTTTTCCATTCGCGCGAGACAGAAGCGACCCCTCGTCCCCGTACCCCAGGTGAGACAGGTGGTGCGCCCCCTCGTCCCGTACCCCAGCTGAGACAGGTGGTGCGCCCCCTCGTCCCCCGTACCCCAGGTGAGACAGGTGGTGCGCCCCCTCGTCCCCCGTAACCCAGCTGAGACAGGTGCGACCCCTCGTCCCGTACTCCAGCTGAGACTCGCAGACTCTCTCTGCTCAGGACCTGACACGAGAGACTGAATCTGTCTGGATGATCTGGATAACTCTGGTGTTTCCTCATAAGTGTTGCTCTTCTGTTTCCATCAGACAGAGACAGTTTTGGTGTGAGCTGTGTTTGGGTCCAGAGTGATTTCTGTATAATACTTGTAAGAAGTCCTCTCTGGAGCTGGGCTCAGCTGGTGACAGTAAAACCTGGACTGGACTCAGAGTGAGCTGGAGTTTGTCCCTGAGCGCTGACACAGCTCTGGTCACTTCCTCAAAGTTGCTCCGGGGCCCGGTCTGAATCCTGGCTGGCTCTGTGCTCTGTGTGTCTGTGGGACAGTGAAGCGTAGAGCTGGAGAAACTGGTTATGATCCGGAGTGAGGGACAGTGTGTCCAGCTCACAGATGCTCCTCTTCAGCTCAGTCAAGTCCTGCTGCAGTTGGTCCTGGAGCTCTTGGACTCGGCTCAGTTGGGTCTGCTCCTGGGAGAGGATCTGCTGCTCCACTTCAGAGCGTCTGTTCTCCAGGAGAAGGGCCATCTCTCTGAAGCTGTCCCTGCTGCGCTGCACTGCTGTCTGGGCAGAGCGGCTGATGTCTTGGGCCTCCTGTTTGAGCCTCTTCAGGTCTGTCTCTTTGTCCTGGAGGCTCTGGAGCAGCAGGTTCCTCCTGGCCGGTAGTTCTGCCTGCCTCTGGGCCCTCTCTGAGGCAGAGGACACTATGTTGTGGCCCTTGTGCTGGTCCACAGAGCAGAGAGAGCAGATGTTCTGCTGGTCGCTGCGGCAGAATAAATCCATCACTTTGTGGTGTTCAGAGCAGATGTTTTCCTGGAGCTTCTGTGTTGGCGCCACCAGCTGGTGTTTCAGAAACGCTGCAGCATCATAATGAGGCTGGAGGTGGCGCTCACAGTATGAAGCCACACACTGCAGACAGGACTGGACAGCTTTCATCTTCCTCCCACTGCACACATCACAGGACACATCCTGAGGTCCGGCATAGCAGCGGTCAGCAGAGGGCGCTGTGAGCCCAGTCTTCTTCAGCTGTTCTACTAAACCTGCTAACATGATGTTTTTGATGAGGACAGGCCTGGGGCTGAAGCTCTGGCGACACTCGGGACAGCTGTAGAGCTGCTTCTGGTCCTCTTTGGTCCCAGTGGTGTTGGACACAGTTCCTGCAGTAGCTGTGTCCACAGGGAATAGTCACCAGATCCTTCAGTAGATCCAAAACACACGGGACAGAAAAAGGCTTCGTGGTCGAGTGCTTTCTGCGCCATCTCTCCTGGATCAGAGCGACTGAGAGTTAGACTTTGACACAAATTAAACTTAAGAGAGAGAGAGTAGTGGGAGGAGCCAGGCCACACCCACAGCTCTGTGAAGATCTGAGGAGGAAGCAGGAAGCACCGAGCAACAGCACTTTAAAGGCACTGACAGCTTTTAAATATTGAAAGATGCTTTAAAGTCTAAAGATCAGAAGCTCTGGTGTGAGGAGCAGATCCAAACGACAAATATTTTAAATAAGTATTTTTATAAGTATCTTACCAAAGAAAAAAAACAAAGATAATGTATTGTTTTAGCCCTGGTTTAGTGTGAGTCAAATCAGTTCCTCTTTGCACTGAGCTCAGGCTTTTTATGTCAAATCGAATGACTTTTAGTTTGTAAAGTCACAGTGATGTGTCCATATAGTTCAGGTCTTCAGGGAAACAACGAGCAGGAAACAAAGTGTGGTGTGTGTCAGGTGAAGACACGACATTTGATTATTTAACCAGGAGAGTCTTCTCCAAGGGCGTCCTGGAAAACTGGCAGCAAAATTAAAAACCAGCTCTGAGGAACCGAGAGCGACAGCATTTACATACGAGCTGTTCACATCCACGTGGAACATCTCCATCATCTCACATCCACGTGGGACATCTCCATCATATCACATACACGTGGAACATCTCCATCTCACTCACATCCACGTGGAACATCTCCATCATCTCACATCCAAGTGGAACATCTCCATCATATCACATCCACGTGGAACATCTCCATCTCACTCACATCCATGTGGAACATCTCCATCATCTCACATCCACGTGGAACATCTCTATCATATCACATCCACGTGGAACATCTCCATCTCACTCACATCCACGTGGAACATCTCCATCATATCACATCCACGTGGAAAATCTCCATCTCACTCACATCCACTTGGAACATCTCCATCATCTCACATCCACGTGGAACATCTCCATCTCACTCACATCCACGTGGAACATCTCCATCATCTCACATCCACGTGGAACATCTCCATCTCACTCACATCCACGTGAAACATCTCCATCATCTCACATCCACGTGGAACATCTCCATCTCACTCACATCCACGTGGAACATCTCCATCATATCACATCCACGTGGAAATCTCCATCTCACTCACATCCACGTGGAACATCTCCATCATCTCACATCCACGTGGAAATCTCATCCATCCATCATCTCACATCCACGTGGAACATCTCCATCTCACTCACATCCACGTGGAACATCTCCATCATCTCATCATCACATCCACGTGGAACATCTCATCTCACTCACATCACGTGAACATCTCCATCATCTCACATCCACGTGGAACATCTCCATCTCACTCACATCCACGTGGAACATCTCCATCATCTCACATCCACGTGGAACATCTCCATCTCACTCACATCACACGTGGAACATCTCCATCGTCTCACATCCACGTGGAACATCTCCATCATTTCACATCCACGTAGAACATCTCCATCTCACGCACATCCACGTGGAACATCTCCATCATATCACATCCACGTGGAACATCTCCATCTCACTCACATCCACGTGGAACATCTCCATCATCTCACATCCACGTGGAACATCTCCATCGTCTCACATCCACGTGGAACATCTCCATCTCACTCACATCCACGTGGAACATCTCCATCATCTCACATCCACGTGGAACATCTCCATCTCACTCACATCCACGTGGAACATCTTCATCGTCTCACATCCACACATGGAACATCTCCATCATCTCACATCCACGTAGAACATCTCCATCGCACTCACATCCACGTGGAACATCTCCATCATCTCAAATTCACGTGGAACATCTCATCATCTCACATCCACGTGGAACATCGCCATCTCACATCCACGTGGAAACATCTCCATCATCTCACATTCACGTGGAACATCTCCATCTCACTCACATCCACGTGGAAAATCTCCATCATCTCACACTGGAAGAGGCCCCGGGGAGGACCCAGGACATGCTGGAGGGACTATGTCTCTGGCCTGGGGAATGCCTCGGGATCCACCCAGAGGAGCTGGAGGAAGTGTCTGGGGTGTGGGAAGATGAATGGATATACAGATACATTTACACATGCTTATTGAAGTGAGTGTGAAGAAAAATGTGGTTGCGTCGGCTGCGTGTCTCCCGTGGAGACAGACACATTTAATGTCGCACTCTGGAACGGTTTGAAAAGTAAAAGTATTTCAAACTGATTTTGAGAACTGTTAAAGCGTTAACTGTGAAGTTGATCAAGAACACGTAAATAGCAACGACCATTCTAATCTTTATTAAAGTTTATAAATCGAAACTCGCGAGGGGAATAATATCTTCATCAAATGCATTAATAATCTGGGAAGAAGAAGGTCATTTTTGTTGTGACGGATGAAGAATGGGAAAGTGTGCACATCTCTCAGAGGAGGAGCTCAAAGTCACATGTTTGGAGAGAATTCTGTTGAAAAAATGTGCCTTGTTTCTTTATAACTCCATGCCATGAACAGATTTCTGTGCACAAAACAGACTGGAGAAGGACCGAGAAGGACCGAGAAGGACCGAGAAGGACCGAGAGGACCGGAAGGACCGAGAAGGGACCGAGAAGGACCGAGAAGGACCGAGAAGGACCGAGAGACTGAGATGACTGAGAAGGACTGAGAAGGACTGAGAAGGACTGAGATGACTGAGAAGGACTGAGAAGGACTGAGAAGGACTGAGAAGGACTGAGAAGGACTGAGAAGGACTGAGATGACTGGACTGAGAAGACTGAGAAGGACTGAGAAGGACTGAGATGACTGAGAAGGACTGAGAAGGAGAAGGACTGAGATGACTGAGAAGGACTGAGAAGGACTGAGATGTGAGAAGACTGAGATGACTGAGAAGACTGAGATGACTGAGAAGGACTGAGATGACTGAGAAGGACTGAGAAGAGATGACTGAGAAGGACCGAGAAGGACCGAGAAGGACCGAGAAGGACCGAGAAGGACGAGAAGGACTGAGATGACTGAGAAGGACTGAGAAGGACTGAGATGACTGAGAAGGACTGAGAAGGACTGAGAAGGACTGAGACTGAAGGACTGAGAAGGACTGAGAAGGATGAGAAGGACTGAGATGACTGAGAAGGACTGAGAAGGACTGAGAAGGACTGAGAAGACTGAGAAGGACTGAGAAGGACTGAGATGGACTGAGAAGGACTGAGAAGGACTGAGATGACTGAGAAGGACTGAGATGACTGAGAAGGACTGAGATGACTGAGAAGGACTGAGAAGGACTGAGAACGACTGAAAAGGACTGAGATGACTGAGAAGGACTGAGATGACTGAGAAGGACTGAGATGGACTGAGAACTGAGATGACTGAGAAGGACTGAGAAGGACTGAGATGACTGAGAAGGACTGACTGAGAGGACTGAGATGACTGAGAACTGAGATGACTGAGAAGGACTGAGATCCAGGGGACGTGGGACTGACATCCTATTTCTGTTATTGAAAACATCGAAATAAAAACAGAAATATATATTAAAGCAACACACATGCAAATGTCTTTGTTTTAAGATGAGGGGTTACGCTATTGTATTCTTTAATTCTCATATTTCATTTTAGCTTTTTTATTTTTGGGAGATTGTGTTCTGCTGGTCGACTGCCAAATGTGCTGATGAGGTCCTGAAACGGAAGAGTGACTCTGCTCTTTCCAAACCACTCCCACACTGACCACACAAGTCCAGAAGTAACATCATCTTCATAAAGGCTGCAGCTCTGGTGAGGACGCACTTCTCCGAACACAGTGAGTAAGGTTCTGATCTCTTTTACATCTCATATTCGAAAGATTGAAAGATGAGTTCATATTTGATTTGTAGCTCATAGATCTAAGATCCTGCAGACTCATGTGTTCAGCTTCGAGAGGAACGTGTTTTAGAACATTTGGATTAAATCCCCACTGTCACATCACATGACTGACAGACCCACACGAGATCCGCACATGCGTCAGACTGAGCTGACAGTGTGTGCTCCGTTCTCGTGCCCTCCGGACCCCGTAGCGTCCCATCGAGCACTCGGGTCCGGTTGAACTGGCACAAGCCCAACCTGAGGACATACTCCGCGTTGTGCAAAACATATAAAGGTGAATTAAATCAAGAAACAACGCTCCGAGAATGCATTTCAATATATATATTTTTAAATGTGTTTTAATTTTGGAAACTCATTGAAAAACAGGAAATCAGTCTGTTGTGGAAAAGGCTCCGGGGGCAAAATACGGCCTTTAGTTTTGTCTTTGTGCAGAAATAACAGAAGTGTTTTTTCTTTCAGGCGTGTCGTTTCCGTCTCATCATGGACCTTCCCGTGGAAGAAATCCAACTTGCTCTCCAGGATGACAATGCTGAACTGGCCGTTTCCAAAACAATGGAGTTATTGAAGGACGCCATGAAGATCCCCATTACCATCGCCATCACAGGAGAGTCTGGATCAGGAAAGTCCACTCTGGTGAGCTCCCTGAGGGGGGTGGACCAGCGCAATGAGGAGGCAGCTCCCACAGGGGTGGCGGAGACCACCATGCAGCCCACAAAATACACTCATCCAGACTTTCCTAACGTTACTGTGTGGGACCTGCCGGGCATCGGCACCACCAGGAAGCCTGCGAAGTCTTACCTATAGGAGGTGGGCTTCGAAAGGTTCAACTTCTTCTTCATCGTCTCTGCCACTCGCTTTAGAGAAAACGATGCAAAACTGGCTCTGGAAATCCAGAAAATGGAAAAGATTTTCTATTTTGTCCGATCCAAGGTTGACAACGACGTGAACAGTTCAAAGAGGAGCCAGAAGGTGTTTAATGAAGCTGAAACCCTCCAGAAGATCCGTGACAACTGCTGTGAAGGTGAGTGGACTCTTCTGGTGCTGCAGCGTTCACTATTATCTCAAGACAGAAGGTTGAACTCCACAAACATGTGACGCTTGAGGTGAGAAGGGAAATGTATTAGAGAGAAGAAGACAATAGTGATACCTGAAAGAGCTGAAGAAAGAAGCGAGGGACAGAGGAAATGTGGGCCAGCGCTTAGGGCACAGGTAGAACATGGAATGTGATTCATGTTGAAACATTGATGTTCTCTGTTTTGGTGCAGAACTTCAGCAGCTATGTGTGACATCCCCAAAGGTCTTCCTCATCTCCGGGTTTGATCTCTACATGTATGACTTCCCTGAGTTAGTGGAGACTTTGTCCTCAGAGATGCCTCAGCACAAGCACCACGCCCTGCTCCTGACTGTGCCCACCATCAACCAGAAAATAATCGAGAAGAAGAGAGAAGCTTTGAGAGGCCAAATCCCACACCTCAACTTAGTGTCCTCACTGGTTATGGTTTCTGTCCTCTCCACACTCGTTGATAACGCGATTTTGAATAAATTTACCTCCGATTGCCATTTGTCCCTGGGTTTCACAGAGGAGAAGCTGGAGAGGCTTTCTGAGGTGTCACAAGTCTCTGTGAGCGAGCTGACGGCGGCGATGAACCTGCCCCTGTGTCACTTGGGACCTGAAGACATCTTGACTACCATGATCCCTTTCTTCAAGTTCATTCCAGGCTGGGACATCTCCTCCAGACTCAAGGAAATCCTCGGGCTACGGGAAGCCAAAATGGTTCAAGAAGGCCCTCGGACAGTAGAGTGTCTCTCAATGGTGTTCTGATCCATTTGATCTTATCTTTTGTCCAGTATCTGCGCATGGATCTACGGACCTGCTACACACGAGGGATGTGGTCACGTGAAAGGTCTTACAAGAGCATGAGCTATAATAGTGTGATCCTTGTTTGCATGAAATAAACGTGTGTTCGTTTGTTCTCTCTGTTGTATTTGGAAGCACTGAAATACGATTGTTCTGGAAAAATGGAGTGTCCAAATACCATGACTCCATGACTTTGTATTTTTTACCTTTGTTTCTAATTTAATCTTCTTTGTTTCCCTGCAACCCTGTAATGGGCCAAAGAAGATTAGTTTCGGGGAAAACTTAAAACAGCGCAAACAATAGATAAACAGACAGGATATTATCAGGAGGGGGAGGAGGGGGGAGGGTTGGGAAGGGGGGGAAGGGGGAGGAGGGGGAGGAGGGGGGGGAGGAGGGGGGAGGGGGGAAAGGGGGTTTAACCTCTTTACCCCTGGACTTGATCTTTAATGAAGGATAAGTGAGGCCGGTCCTCCTGGCGTGATGAAGACCAGCGCACACACACTGAACTGTTCCATTTGTTCACTTTTAATTATTCATGTTTCGTTTTCTCTGATTAATGAGCCTGATGTAACTTTAAATATCAGAGCTCACTTTGACCCACATGGACCTGGTTTAGACCTGGTTTAGTCCTAGTTTAGACCTGGTTTAGTACTGGTTTAGACCCTGTTTAGACCTGGTTTAGTCCCGGTTTAGTCTAGATTTAGACCTGGTTTAGTCCTGGTTTGGAACTAGATTAGTCCGGGTTTAGTCCTTCTTTAGACCTGGTTTAGTCCTGGTTTAGTCCTGGGTTAGTCCTGGTTTAGAACTGGTTTAGACCTGGTTTAGTCCTAGTTTAGACATGGTTTAGTCCTGGTTCAGACCCTGTTTAGTCCTGGTTTAGTCCTGGGTTAGTCCTGGGTTAGTCCTGGGTTAGTCCTGGTTTAGTCCTGGTTTAGACCCTGTTTAGTCCTGGTTGAGTCCTGGTTTAGTCCTAGTTTAAACCTGGTATAGTCCTGGTTTAGATCTGGTTTAGTCCTGGTTTAGTCCTGGGTTAGTCCTGGGTTAGTCCTGGGTTAGTCCTGGTTTAGTCCTGGTTTAGACCCTGTTAAGTCCTGGTTGAGTCCTGGTTTAGTCCTAGTTTAAACCTGGTATAGTCCTGGTTTAGATCTGGTTTAGTCCTGGTTTAGTCCTGGTTTAGACCCTGTTTAGTCCTGGTTGAGTCCTGGTTTAGTCCTGGTTTAAACCTGGTATAGTCCTGGTTTAGATCTGGTTTAGTCCTGGTTTAGTCCTGGTTTAGACCTAGTTTAAACCTGGGTTAGTCCTTGTTTAGACCTGGTTTAGTCCTGGTTTAGTCCTGGTTTAGTCCTGGTTTAGTCCTGGTTTAGACTTAGTTTAAACCTGGTTTAGTCTTTGTTTAGACCTAATTTAGTGCTGGTTTAGACCTGGTTTAGTCCTGGTTTAGTCCTGGTTTAGAACTTGTTTGGTCCTTGTTTAGACCTGGTTTAGTCCTGGTTTGGTCCTTGTTAAGACCTGGTTTAACTCCTTATTTACAAATAAGAAAATCAGAGAAGCATGATGACCATCATCGCCCTTTGACTGAAATATTTATTCAAACTGTGTCTGCACTAATGCGACCGTGATGGGCGTGTCCGCACTAATGCGACCGTGATGGGCGTGTCCGCACTAATGCGACCGTGATGGGGGTGTCCGCACTAATGCGACCGTGACGGCGTGACTGCACTAATGCGACCGTGATGGGCGTGTTCGCACTAATGCGACCGTGACGCCGTGACCGCACTAATGCGACCGTGACGGGCGTGTCCGCACTAATGCGACCGTGATGGCGTGGTGTGGGCGTGACCGCACTAATGCGACCGTGACGGCGTGACCGCACTAATGCAACCGTGACGCCGTGACCGCGACTAATGCGACCGTGACGCGTGACTGCCACAATGCGACCGTGACGCGCGTGACCGCACTAATGCGACCGTGACGCCGTGACCGCACTAATGCGACCGTGACGGGCGTGTCCGCACTAATGGACCGTGACGGGCGTGTCCGCACTAATGCGACCGTGACGGCGTGACTGCACTAATGTGACCGTGACGGGCGTGTCCGCACTAATGCGACCGTGACGGCGTGACTGCACTAATATGACCATGACGGCGTGACCGCACTAATGCAACCGTGACGCCGTGCACCGCACCAATGCGTACCTCCGTGACGCCGTGATGCGCCCACAATGCGACCGTGACGCCGTGCCGCACTAATGCGACCGTGACGCATGACCGCACTGAATAATGCGACCGTGACGCCGTGACCGCACTAATGCGACCGTGACCGTGTCCGCACTAATGTGACCGTGACGGGCGTGTCCGCACTAATGCGACCGTGACGGCGTGACTGCACTAATGTGACGTGACGGGCGTGTCCGCACTAATGCGACCGTGACGGCGTGACTGCACTAATGTGACCATGACGGCGTGACCGCACTAATGCAACCGTGACGCCGTGACCGCACCAATGCGACCGTGACGCCGTGATCGCCCCAATGCCGACCGTGACGCCGTGACCGCACTAATGCGACCGTGACGCCATGACCGCACTAATGCGACCGTGACGGGCATGTCCGCACTAATGCGACCATGATGGCATGACCGCACTAATGCGACCGTGACGGCGTGACTGCACTAATGCGACCATGACGGCGTGACCGCACTAATGCAACCGTGACGCCGTGACCGCACCAATGCGACCGTGACGCCGTGATCGCCCCAATGCGACCGTGACGCCGTGACCGCACTAATGCGACCGTGACGCCGTGACCGCACTAATGCGACCGTGACGGGCATGTCCGCACTAATGCGCCGACCATGATGGCGTGACCGCACTACTGCAACCGTGACGGCGTGTTCGCACTAATGCGACCGTGACGGCGTGTTCGCACTAATGCGACCGTGACGCCGTGACCGCACTAATGCGACCGTGAAGCTGTGACCGCACTAATGCGACCGTGACGCCGTGACCGTGACCGCCCCAATGCGGAATGTGGAATGAGGGGAATAAAGCTCTTTATTTATTATATTTTGTTCGTTATGTTCGGCCCACGGCCCAAAATGAGACCCTGTATTTGACGCTCAGACGCTGTCATTAACTAACGTGTGTTCTTCAAACGGCTCAGGCCCAGATCCTTTGTCTCACCTCAAGTTGCTATAGTTACCGGACGTGGGATACAGAGCCGGTGTTCTGGAATGAATGGTGAAGCCAAGCCCCACATTAAAGAACATATGACATTTATGTGGTTTATCTGCTTCCTTCACCAGTTACACGTGAAACATAAAGCCTTTAGCTCAGATTTAAGTATGATCTAAAACAACAAACAAACGGTTTCCTCACTCAACCATGACTTAACTCTGACCTAAATGTGCTCCATGAGTTGGAACCAGCCCCAGGAACAAGATGGCCACCCTGAAGTCACTGGGCTGTGCTCGCTAGCGCATGTCGCTACTTTAGCCTTTAGCGGCTAGCTACATCCAGTGGCTGTGTGGCCCGGAAGCAGTAAGTGAATTTGAAAATAGGCAAAAAACACCTCAAAATCCGACCTTTGTTTCCGCTGCACGACCAACAAACCGCTCTTTCTGGGCTGTAGAGGATTTTGTCCCTGCAGTTCCACAGACTTACCACTGGGGCTAAAACGGCATTTTAGTTAAAGGACACATATTCTTCTAAATATCCTTCCTCTCTCTTCTAACCATGTTCTATCTCTGTCCTTCATCACAAACTCAACTGGAGCACATTTAGCTTCATTCACACACAGTCCTCTCCCTCGGAGCCTCAGAAACACTCCGTTCTGAATCTCCTCAATGTGTGATGTCATATCCTACCTGTGACGCGACTTTGAGAATCTTCTGCTGTTTGAACTCCACAAATCATCTCCAGACTCGTCCTGTCTCATCACGCTCAGAACGACAGAGCTTAAACTGTGTGTAATTCCCTCTGCAGCCTGTAGATGGCACCAAACCTCAGTTAGTCCCGGGGGAAACAGCAGAAACACGAGAAGCCAAACTAAAGGCACAAGAAACAAATCATGCAGAATGTGTCATGTGATTAAAAACGACTTCACTGCAAAGAGTCCGCGCGTTAAAAAAGGTTACGCCCAATCATTCATATTTGATTAATCGTGTGCCCGACCAGAGTGCCAGGGAACCGGGGGGTTGCCATGTGCGTCGAAAACATGCCCACTTTGTCATTCGACGGAATACAAGCGAAAAGGAGACGCAGCAGTGTTCTAAAGGAAGGAGACGAGAGAGAGAGGGGGAGAGAGAGGGAGTGAAGCCGCCTGGAGTTATCGAGGCCCAGCAGCTCGTTAGAGTCTCCGACCGAGGGCTCTGCTTCAGGCCAAAATAACACACGGTTCAGTGGGGAGGGTCCTGGATCACACGGAGGGTCCTGGATCACACAGAGGGTCCTGGATCGTCCCAGAAGACCAACGACATCCTGACCTTTGTGTCCATGAATCTGACCGAGGCTCATCTCAGGACCACGTTTAAATCTGAGGTTTATTCATCAGACAAATGTGAAGTGTCCGTTTAGTCACAAAAGAGCAGAAATATCGACACTTTTATTTGAAACTTGAATGTTTAAACTTTCTTTTTGAATCTACTCTTTTTGTAGCATTTTTACGATAAACAATAAACTGTACATTCACACGTTTGAGATAATGCCCAGACTCTGCAGGAGGATGGGAGGGCATCTGACTCAGGTTCACGTTCTCGTCCTCTCCAGTTCCAAAGATGGTCGTGTGTTTTTCTGGGTCGTTGCTCCGGTTTAAGAATGAAAGATTCTTTTCCCTCGTCATTATTTATTCAAACCGAAGCGGTGCCCGGGTTTCACAGAGAGGACAGAGTTCTGCACTCACTGTGCCACACTGTGCCACACTGTGCCACACTGTGCCACACTGTGCCCACACTGTGCCCACACTGTGCCACACTGTGCCCACACTGTGCCCACACTGTGCCACACTGTGCCCACACTGTGCCCACACTGTGCCACACTGTGCCCACACTGTGCCCACACTGTGCCCACACTGTGCCACACTGTGTGGGGGTGGAGGGGGGGTCTGAACAGTCTGATACAGCGACAGTACCACAGCAGACGCACCGCAGCAGACGCACCGCAGCAGACGCACCGCAGCAGACGCACCGCTGCAGACGCACCGCAGCAGACGCACCGCAGCAGACGCACCGCAGCAGACGCACCATCGGACTGCAGACGCATGTGACGCATGTTGCAGGTCCGGGTTTGATGGAGCCATCAGGACAACATCATCCACAAACAGCAGAGATGAGATCCTGTGGTCCCAAAAACCCAAAGCCATTTCAAAGAGGAACGTTTTAAGCGTGGTCTTAAATGAAGAGACTGATCCATAACACAGGAGCTTGGGAGCTAAACGTCTACTACCCCCTACTTGTGCTTTTATAGACCCTTGGACCACCAGAAGTCCAGTATTTTGAGAGCGAAGGCTCTGTTTGGAAGGTACTATAGCATCTTTGAGGTAGGATGGGGCCAGGTCATTATGGCTTTGTAAATCAGGAAGAGGATTTTAAAGGCAAGGCAAGTTTATTTGTAGAGCACAATTCGTGCACAAGGCAATTCAAAGTGCTTCACACAACAGGAAAAAAATGCATTAAAATCACAAAGACATGACAGAAATCACAAAATCTTAATTTAAAAAGTGCCATTTTCAGGCTCCGTCAAATAGTTCAAGACGCAAAAGAGAAGAGTGCAAATAAAATAATTTCAGGTCATATGCACAGCCAAACAAAACAGTTTTCAGCTTTAGATTTGAACATTGCCAGAGTAGAACCTGTCTCACATCCTCAGGAAGACTGTTCCAGATTTTAGCTGCATAAAACTGAAACGCAGATTCCCCATGTTTAGTCCTGACTCTGGGCACCAGCAGGAGGCCGGTCCCTGAGGTCCTCAGAGTCCGAGATGGTTCATATGGCACTAACATGTCCGAGATGTACTTTGGTGCTAGGTCCATGGAGAGACTTGTATACAAGCAGAGCTGCTTTGAAGTCTATTCTCTGAGCCACAGGGGGCAGTGCAGAGACCTGAGCACAGGACTAATGTGATCGTACTTCCTGGTTCTAGTCAGGACCCGAGCAGCAGCGTTCTGGATGTACTGCAGCTGTTTTACAGCTCGTTTGGAGAGGCCAGTGAGCAGGCCGTTACAGTAGTCTAATCTACTAGAGACAAACGCATGGATAAGTCTCTCCAAGGTCTGGTTTAGACACCTATAACTTTTGATTTTTATACTATGTTTTTTAGATTGGTAAAAAGCTGCTGATGTTATTGATTGACGTGGCTGTTAAAATTCAAGTCTGAGTCCATTATTACCCCCAGATTTTTAACTTGATTTGTAGGTTTTAGAGCGAGACTCTGGAGGTGACAGTTTAACACTTTCTCTTTGTTTCTGTGGGCCAAAGACCATGATTTCAGTCTTGTCTGAGTTCAGCCTGGAGAAAGTTGTTTTGCATCCACACACACTGATCTGTTGGATGCAGTGACAGAGTGGAATCCACTGGTCCATATTCACCTGCCGTCAGTGAAACATAGATTTGAGTGTCGTCTGCGTAATTGTGATAGGACACATTCTCGCTGCGTATCAACTGACCTAACGGCAGCATGTAGAGGTTGAACAAAAGGGGTCCCAGGATTGACCCTTGGGGCACCCCACAGGTCAGGGGCATCTGGTCTGAGACACAGTTACCAATTTCGACAAAGTACTTCTCGTCTTCCAGATAGGACTTTAAACCAGTTTAGGACAGTGCCAGTGATGCCCACCCAGTCCTCTAGTCTCTGTAAGAGGGTCCCATGATCGACAGTGTCAAAAGCAGCACTCAGATCTAACAGAATTCAAGACTGAGGCTTTGCCCGCGTCAGTGTTCAGGTGGATGTCATTTGTCACCTTGACAACAGCAGTCTCAGTGCTGTGATGAGGTCTAAAACCTGAAAACATCAAATGAGTTGTTTATTAAGAGGAAATCAGTGAGCTGTTGGTAAACAACCTTTTCAAGGACTTTGCCCCAAAATGGCAGATTAGAGATGGGCCGGTAATGACTCAGTACTGCGGCATCAAGACTGCTCTTCTTTAGGAGAGGCTTTATGACCGCAGTTTTCAAAGAATTTGGGAATGTTCCAGATTGAAGCGACATGTTAACTATGTGAGTGAGTGGTGCTAACAAACTGTTCAGCACAGACTTTAGAAATCTGGAGGTCACACATCGAGGCAGCATGTAGATGAACTCAGGCTGGTGATGATCTCCTGGACAGTTTTGTCAGTTACAGGTGCAAAGTGAGTCAGCTCTAAGTGTGTAGGTAGGTGGTTTGAGGGTTATTTTTTGCATTGTAGAATTATAGCATTTTTAATGCCCTGAACTTTTGTCATTAAAGAATAATGCAAACTCATTACACTTGGAAATGAGTTCTAACGGCAGCTGAGCTGGAGGGTTTGTTCATCTGTTTACTGTGGCAAACAGGACACGCGAGTTGTTACTGCAGCTTCCAATTATTTCAGAAAAATATCCTTCCCTAGTTCTACATAAAATGAGGTTGTACATGTACAACTTCTCTCTGTAAATCTTTTGAACCTGGAGCTTTGACTTGCGCCATTTTCGTTCGGCCCGGCGGCACTCCCTTTTCTGTGCTCCTGACCGAATCATAACTTCTCCATGGTGCCTTCTGCTTATTTTTAACCAATTTTAGCCTTCATAGGGGCAATGGTGTTGAGAACATTCAAAACACTAGATGTAACAGAGTTCAACAAATCATTTACATTAGAACATGAGACATTTTCAAAGTTTATCATTTCCATAAACAGTTTTCCCGTGCTGTCATTTATGTGTCTTCTTCTGAACAACTGCAGGACCAGCCGGTGGTTTGGGAAAAACAGACAGGTCAAAGAAGACACAGAAAGTGATCAGACAGAGCAACATCGACCACATTGACGTTTGAAATATTAACCCCTTTGTAATTAGAAGATCTAGAGGCAGGGGCGTCCAAACTTTTTTCAACCGAGGGCCGCATTTTGAAACGTATAATGAAGCAGAGGGCCACAGACAACTCGACAATGAAGTGAATCTTTCAAAATGTTGCATTTAACATAGTTTGGATGAGCTTCCACACCTTTAATAAGACTTGGAACATTAATATTAGGTTTGTATAACATCAAAATGCTTGAATGTTGTCCAATTTTACTGTAAAAAGTACTAACTTTTTGTTGTTTGGACCAACTTAACAGGAAGCCAGAGGGCCAACAAAATGGGTCTGAGGGCCGCATTTGGCCCCGGGCCGTAGTTTGGACATGCCTGATCTAGAGTGTGCCCTCTGCTGTGGGTGGGGCCACTCACGTGCTGAGTAAGACCTAAAGTTTCAAGGACAACATGAAGCACTTTAGCGTTTCTGTAACAAATATTATCAACATGAACGTTGAAATCACCTGTTACAAACCAAACCATCAAAGTCTGTGCATACGACTGAAAGCGTCTCAGTAAAATCATCAATAACAACATGGCAGTGCTGAGGAGGCTTGTATAAAACAATGAAGAGAATGGATGGAGACTATTTTAGCTCAATTTTAAAGGATACATTCTCAAATGTTGAAAACACACCCAAAGGGACAACCTGTGGGTAACTATTTCATCTCTAACAAAAGCACACACCTCCTCCCTTTTTGTTTTCTTGTGTTTCAGATTCAAACTTAAAGTTGTTGGTGGAGCAGATTCTATTAGGGTTAGTTAAATTCCTGTATTTTTGTAAAGCCATATTTCAGTTAAAAAAATAAAATCAAGATTATAATAAGAAGAATAAAATTATTAATTAAGAATGATTTTTTACATAAAGATCTGACATTTAGCACAGCAAGTTTCAGACTAGTTTCAGTGAGACTGGGCGTTATCTTTTTGCAGGGAATATGAATCAAATTTCTCAGATTGGGCAGCCTGACTCGCATTTTGTTTTCCCGTCTTTGTGATGTGACTACACTGGTTTGATTTTTATTATGACTATAAGTCCTGGCAACACTGAGACCCAGTGCACCCTAGCTATGGGAGATACCAGGTGAAAGGCGAGGGGGGATAGGTGGGGGGGCTTTTGTTGGTGTAGCGGGAGCCGGTGAGAGTTTGGCACCAGGTGAAAGGCGGGACAGTTTAGGTGGGGCGGTTTTTGTCTGTATAGCAGCAGTCAGGGGAGAGTTCATCATTGTTAGAACTCTTGATCTCATTATATTGGGCGTGAGTGGAGCCATCTTAATGCCTGATTTGATCAGATATTCAAGATGGCAGGGAATGCTCCTGGGTGAGAGTGGAGATGGAAAGGAGAGTGAGGAATCTGTAGTGGGAGTAGATGTTGCAGAGGGGATCCAGGGCTGCTCTGAGGGCAGGGGCGATGGCAGGGATGCTGCCGGGCCATCTTGATCCAGCGACTCCAAGCTACCTCTGACTGCACTGTCACTTTCTGTACTACAACTGTAAATTTAACTGTAACTCTTGTGATAGTAAGGCCTATTTTAATTTTAATTTTATACTATAGTAATTTTAAATTGTTTCTTAATGCATGCCCTTTGGATTGAATATACGTTGTTTTTATTATTAATCAGTGTTTTATGTTGCAACTTAAGGCCGAGACAAGTTCCTATGTTTGTGAGTTTTGTTCATTGTTCATCCCTTTCTGATTCTGATTCTCTTGATGGGGCGGCCAGACGGATCACTTCCCCAAATGGTCTATCCTAAAGAAGAGTTACTGAGCAACCGGGGGTGGAGGCATTCTCAGGTGCTTGCCGACCACTTCTGGGCCCGTTTCATTTGGCTGTTCCTCCCCGGCGTGCAGCCCTGGCAGAAGTGGCAGTCATACTTTGCCGATGCCACAAAGGGGTCTGTGGCTATGATCGTGGATCCCCAGTTGTCCGAGCATCCTGGCTCATGGGTCGCATTTCCAAGATCCACCCCAGCCCCGACGGGCACATCAGATCCGTTGACATCAAAATAAACCTTCACCCGGCCTGTCGCCACGCTGGTTTTGCTGCCGGCCCTCCCGGTCGCAGACGACCAACAGCCATCCGATAGTTTGTTGTGTAGCAGGCTTTTGTTTGAGACAAATGTACTTCATACCTTTGGGGCGGCTGACAAAAGGCACCATAATTTCTGTTCCCCGTGCGCTTGGAGTTAGCGGAGCATCCAGTAGACGGTGCCCCAGCCTTTGCATGGTAAGCGTGCTTTATGATGTCACCTGCATTCCCTTTCTTCCCGCTTTGCACGGTGGCGTGCTTTGTGACATCACATGTGCTTTGCCTTCTTTCAACTCAGTTGTGTGGGAGAGAAGCCAGGGGACAGCAGCTGCAGGTCAGATTCTCTAAACAAATGATTTTTCAATTTAAGTATAATGTGTTAGTTATAAAGAACTTTTATTTGTAAACTGCAGACCAGACCATGCTATCTGGGGAGGACCTTGTCATGTCATGTGTGCTCTTGAAATCAACTGAACTGGCCAGGTGCCCTCTGTTGGGGTTCTGTTTGATGGCGAGCTAGATTAATTGGCCCTGGAGCTAACAACATTCCTAAATCTGTCTACAAACTGGACATTTGTGTTGCGTTGTGGAGTTGTATTCCACTTTGGTTTTGTTTGGCTAAGGTCACCTATTGCACTTACTATAGTGTCTGAATTATTTCTTTGATTTACCATTTGGAACCGGTATTATTTTGTGCTGCAGTTTTGTATATATTTCTTACTTTTCACTTCCTTTGTACAATACACATATTCAATACTCTTTGTCAAGTGTTTCTTACTGATCCCTGCCCTCTAGTAGCTGTTCCTAACCTACTGTACCTAGCCTACCTATTCATTGTCATCCCAATTGTAACTAATTAATTACATAGTAATATCAAACACTTGTTACAATGACCTGTGTTTTTAAGTCTGTCTGCATGATCGGTCTGAGCGGGTTTCAATGATAAATACAGCTGTGTGTCATCTGCAGAGCAGTGGAAGTTAATGCCATGCTTTCTGATCATGTGACCTAACGGCAGCATATAAAGAGTAAACAGAACTGGACCGAGTACTGACCCCTGTGGCACACCGTAGGTTACTTTAAAACAGGGTGAGGAGCTCTGGTTTACATTAACAAACTGGGACCTATCCGATAGGTAGGATTCAAACCAGCTGAGGGCGGGGCCTCTGACACCTACATCACATTCTAACCTCTGCAGTAGAATGTTGTGGTCGATGGTGTCGAACGCTGTGCTGAGGTCCAATAGAACCAGGATTGAGATCAGTCCATCGTCAGCAGCTAATAACAAATCATTTGTGACTTTAACTTGTGTAGTTTCAGTGTGAGGTGGGCTCTGAACCCTGACTGGAAAACTTCGAATAAGTTATTGTCCTGTAGATGGCGTCAAAGCTGTTTAACTACAACTCTTTCAAGGATTTTAGACAGAGGGTGATTTGAAATAAGTCTGTAGTTTATCAACTGGTCAAGATCAAGATGAGGCTTTTTCAGAAGCGATTTAATGACTGCATGTTTGAAGGACTGTGGAACATAACCACTTTTAGTGAGGTATTTATTATATTAAGAATAGAATCTATAATTAGGGGGAGAATGTCTTTGAGGAGTCTGCTTGGAATCGGGTCTAGAATACAAGATGACGCTTTAGAGGACATAATGGCTGAAGTTCTCTCTGCTTGTTCAACAGCAGTGAACCTTTCTAGTGTTACTGATGGATTTCTATGGGACACTAGTTTTACAGCTTGGGCTTGTTCAGGGCTAATAGTGGGAGTAGTTTCATCTAATTGATCTCTGATTGTTTTTATTTTTATCATAAAAAAATAGAAGAAAATCATTAGAGCTGAGAGTAGCTGGGATTGAGGGCTCTACTGCGCTGTGACACTAGTTTGTTAGCCTGGCTACAGCGCTGGAAAGAAATCTAGTGTTATTTTTGTTGACTTCTATTACATTTGAATAGTATCTGGTTTGGGCCTTACGCAGAGCCTGCTTATAGGACATTAGGCAGATTTCCATGCTTTTAGGGGATTCTTCCGTGTGGGAGCGACGAAATGTTTTTCTAATTTTCTAACTCATTTTTTTATGTGAACGCAGTTCTTCATTGTACCAAGGGGAGGCGCGTTTTGGCCTAATGACCTTCTGCTTTAGCGGAGCTGCAACATCAAGAGGAGACTTCAGAGAATTCATGGTCAAGTCGACAAATTGATCACTTACACTGGGACTAAGGCCGCTCTCAGCAGGATCACATGACGTGATCACATGACATGATCACATAACATGATCACATGACATGTCGCTGAATATTGGCTCTATTATTTCTTTGAACTTTGAGATAGATTTTTCCGATATTGTCTTTTTCATTATGACTTTATTCTGTGGGGCTGGATAATCTTTAAGAACAAACTGAAAGGTAATTAGGAATTGATCTGACAGTATAGTGGTTTGAGGGAAGGGTTTGAGGAAGACAATGAGGTCACTAATCTCTATTCCATATGTTAGAACAAGATCCAGAGTGTGCCTGTGACTGTGAGTTGCTTTATTTACATTTTGAGCTAAACCAATGCTATCTAACAGGGCGTTGAAAGAATTACTGAGAGAGTTATCGTCCACGTTCACGTGGATGTTGAAGGCTCCAGCTATCACTCCTTTATCCCAGCCCTACACCAAGTTTGATATAAAGTCTGGGAACTCTGTAAAAAACTCTGAATAGAGAACCACGAACAAGACTCCTTTTTGGTTTATCCAATTTGGACATGTGATTGATCACATGAGGCTTTAAAATGAGCTAAATGCATGTTAGTTTTAGGTGAACACAGAAGTCCAATAAGACCCAGCCACCAGAGTCGCGGTGCAGCGCCCTCCCAAGGCCCGGTAACGCCAATCCGGGCGACGTAACTGGCCTGGCTTTGTTACTCATCATAAGGGGTTAATGGACCGCTCTTGGACCCTTCCAAGGGCTGAAGCTCCAATTTCTATTTTTCTTTAAATCATGTTCTTGTGAGTGTGATTTAATGGTCACATGATTATTCTGTTTGTTTATCAATTGGAGTGATCATTTGCCTTTTTCTTCCAGTGAGTTTCTGTCAATCGTGATTCATGAGTATGTATGTATGATGGGCGGTCCATGCATGTGCAGGTGCATCATGGGTAATATGAGAGGAGGTCTTTGTGTTTTAAGTCCTGATTATGTGACACTGACTTCAGAACGAACCTTCATGGAATCACACGTCTGAGAAGATAAGAACCTTTATCTATCCCACAATGACACACACTCTCACACACACACACGCGCACACACACACTCACACACATGCACACACACTCTCACACACACGCACATACACAAATGCACACACACATGCACACACATTCACACGTGCAAATATGCACACTCACACACACACAAACACATGCGCATACATGCACACACACACACACACACACACACACATGCACACGCTCACACTCTTACACAAACACACAAGCACACACTCGTGCGAACACATGCACACGCACACACTCTCACCCACCACACTCTCACGCACACTCACACACTCGCACACGCACACACTCACACACACACACACACACATGCACACGCTCACACTCTTACACAAACACACAAGCACACACACGTGCGAACACATGCACACGCACACACTCTCACCCACACACTCTCACATACAAACACGCACACCCACACACTCGCACACGCACACACCCACACACTCGCACACGCACATGCACACACGCACATCTACCGATTCGAAAAGCGCGTGCCCATATCCACGTACACACGCCTCTGCACACCGCGGTCACGTGATGCCCACGAGGCCGCTCGCAGGCGGAGGCACACCCCCTCCGTAAAGTGCGCAGACTCGCTCTCCTCCCGTTCGCTCCGGGGCGCGCGGGCTGCGGAAAGTGCGTAAAAGGCTTTGGAGAGTGGCGCCTGCGCACTGCACGGGGCTTTTTGGTACCGCGCGGAGAGGAGATGCACACGGCACTCGAGTGAGGTAACGATATAAAAACACGGCTTTGGCACCGCGCGGTCGCACTGCACGGTCCGCGCGTCTTTGACGCAGCGTTACGGAGCGCTCCGTCACGCGGTTCACGCACTTTTCTCCGTTTCACGCACGGTTTATAAGAGACATCTGTTTGGAAAAGCTGAGGGCGAATGTGCTAGCGGCGTTAGCCCGCGTCAGCCCGAGTCACGCGGTCAGAAGCTCCAGAGCGTCCAGACTTCACGGCTCTGAGTCTGGACCACGGTCTGGACCACGCGCAGAGGGGCGACTTGTGTGGGATGTGGGTCGATAAAAGTGCGGAGTGTTCGGTGGAGAGTGACGGGACTGCGGCACGGAGCGGCACGGGGCGGCAGGACACGTCAGTCCAGTCAAACCACGCGGGCACAGAATAATGACGTGATAATGTGTTCAACTGAAGAGTGACGTTGGTATTTGAACACATGAAAGTCTGTCCGCTCTGGCGCCGCCGCACGCGCTCTAGTTTCTGCTCTAGATTTAGTTCCTGTCCCACATTAGTCCCTCTGACTAATGGTCCTGAAATGGTTCCGCCCTCTTTTAGTCCTGGTTCAAGTTCTGCTTCAGTCCTGAGTTGGTGTAGTTTTATAAACTCTTCTGCTTCAGTCCTGGTTTTGACCCGGTTCAGGCCCGGTTCATTGCGTTGCTGATCTTGAATAATCCTGTTGATTCCGTTTCACTTGCATTAAAGCGTATTTCACATTTTTCTGCAGCTTTTGAACTTTGAGACGAGACCGAGCTTCAGAAGTGACTGTCACTTTTGGACCGATGTCACTGTGGTCTGGATCTGGACTGAGATCCAGACCATTAAAACACATGTTTGCGTCGAAGTCCAGTTCAGACACAAGTTTTCAGCTCACAACAAATGAGAAAGTTTAGACAAATGGGTTTAGAGCCGGGTTTTAGAGCCGGGTTTTAGAGCCGGGTTTTAGAGCCGGGTTTTAGAGCCGGGTTTTAGAGCCGGGTTTTAGAGCGGGTTTTAGAGCCGGTGGGTTTGGGTTGCGCTCACTTACACAAATGCTGTATCAAAATTAGGACCAACATGGACTAGAAAAGGACCAAACCAAGTCCACATCAGGACTAAACTGAGCTCATTCAGGACCAAACAAGGGCAAGTTTCAATGCTCCTTTAGACCCCAACTTAGTCTCTAATTATTCAGTCCGATTTAGCCCCCGACTTGGTCACGATTTAGACACAATTTAGACTCAATTTATCCCGGAGGAACTCATATGTTTTAGTCTCATTTTAGTCAGTCTAGTTTTGCACAAATTGTATTGGAAAGATCCCCATTTATGGACCTGGATAGAACCTAAACCGGAAACTAAACCGGGACTGAACCTGGACTGATTATGAAATAATTTATAATAATTTTATAACATTATAATTAACACACACAAAAAGACCAGGGAGCAGTTAACAAAACGCAAAGAAACACAAACGGCACAGAACAATAAAATAAAACCCCAGGACCACTAAACTCAAAAGAAAATGTCCCATCACGTCCAAAGACTTATGAATTTGTCCATTTCCAAATTCAGTCCAAATGTCCGAATCCCAGTGTCAGTCCGGTCCTTATGTGGGAGCAGGTTGTGTGTGTTGTGTCCATCGCAGGAGTTTTGAGGCCCAAGTACATTAGTTGCCATTCCACTTCATTTCAGAACAGTTTGTAGCTCTACATTTGTGAGCAACAGGACAGTCCCAGAACGCGTGAGAATGGTTTGCCTCCTGGTGGCCACAGTTTCTCCAACATTCTGCATTTCCCTGTGAATAATGAGGCACTTTGACATGGAATTATGAAAGAAGTGAGACACATTTTTACTAACAAAATTATTTTGAGCCCTCCAAACTGGGATGTGCACACACTGGTTCTCCAATCTTCATCGTGTCCAGAACAATAGTGACCCTCTTGTTCCTATTTACCGTTTTTTTAATATAATCAGTAGCGTATTTGTATTAGCCCAAATTGCATTTAATACATTTATACATATTTAGATTTTTCCCGTTGAAAGTTCTGATTTATAAGCCTTGATTATGAATATCTTCAGTCAAAATGCTAGATGGTTTTTAATGGTCATTGATTTTTGGTTATAATAACTTCTTATTTGTAAATACCTATAAAAGTCCTGTTTCTCCAAGTCAAAAGATTCTTTCAACTCATCAAAGCTTTTCATGATGATTCTCTTTTACAATCTGGTGAAAAGACCTTTTATACCTTTTTGTAATTTCCAGACCTTTAAATCTTGAGTCTGTGCTATTTAGGTACAAAATGATGATCAGTAAACCAGACCAATTTAAGAATTGTAACCTCTTTGTTTAGTTTGTGTGTTTTGATCAGCTCCTTCCATGTTGTAAGCACAGATTTTACCCAGGGATTCTTCACTTCCTCCAAATGACTCAAGCGTCTGTCATCTGCCAGTAAGGCGCTGCACAGGAACCCCCGGCACAACATTACTCTCAATATGTTTCCATTGAGCTTCATATTCTGGGTCACACCAGCAAACGCTCTGATCTGAGCTGAAATAAAGTCATTTTTCAGACAAGGTAAACCCCGCCTCCTTTTTCTTTTAATAATTGTAAGATTTTGAATCGGATACGTTTTTTTCCCTTGCCATACAAATCTTGAGAGTGTTTTTTTCCATTCATTAAACAGCCGGTTGGAGATGGAAATCAGGAGAGTCTGGAAAAGATATAGAAATCTTGGGCAAAACATATCTGTTTTTATAGTTTCAATCCTTTGAATTAGACTTGGACAAAAGTCTATGGAATAAGATTCCATTTTCCAAGGTCTTTTTGTTATAGGAATAAAAAGAGGGGTATAATTTTTCTCCAGAATTGTCGTTAGGTCTTTATGGAGTACCCCACCTGAATATCTAAGAAATTCCATTTGCCATTCAAATGGGTAAGTCTTTTTAAAGGACTGAGGGGGGCCGTCAGTTTCTTGAAGAAGAATGCATCAGTTTTTTGGTAAATTTTAATTTGTATCCTGGCATTGATCAAATATCAATGGAGAACATGCATCTGCAGCAGTTTGCGTTATTAGTTATAATCTGCAATAGTCCATTCGTCCCATCAATTGTAACACCATGGATTGTTTTTGATTGTCTAATAAATTGGGCCAATGGTTCCAAATACAAAGCGAAATAGGAGAGGGGGACCAGGAACAGCCCTGCCTGTCACCCCTCTCTTCCAGAGTCAGGTGGAGTCTGGCAGATGACCATTGATTTTAAGTCTTAATGTTGGACGATCGTAAAGAGATTCAAATTTTTTTTATAATTAAATCGTCAATTTATTTCAAATTGTGTTCAGCACTTTGAATAAATAAGTCAAACTAACAGAATCCAAACCCTTCTCAGAGTCCAGACTTATTATCACAGCTTTGTTTTGTTGTTTCTGTATTTGGCTCATTATGTGTAAAGATCGTCTTATGTCGTCTTTGTGTTTGTTGTTTGGTAATAAATCCTGTCTGATCATTGTGGATTACATTTGGGAGTATTTGTTCCATTCTTTTTGGACATTAATTGAGGTGTATAAACGATAGTCCACATTCAGAACTGAGCTGGGTCTGTGTGAGGCACAGTCCAAGTCGGTCCTTCCCCTTCTTTAGGTCTTATGGATATGATGGCTTCTTTCACACTCTGAGTGATCTGAGTTTTTTTAAGGACCAGTTAAGTCTTTAGAACTTTATACCACTCCGAGGAGAACCCGTCGCTGTAAAAAAATAATGAAAAGCCGTGAACAAATGCCATAGAAATGACTTTAAATCTGAGGCGTCTGAAGGAGCTTCTCTTATGCATAAACTCTTTAGAATAAAACAAACACATTTCCTCTGGAGCTGATGTTGTTGGAGTCGTTTGGTCAAAGGTCAGAGACTCTTCACTGGAAACAAACTTTAAACGGGATTATCTCAGAGGAAATCGGGTCAATGTAAATGAGTTTAGATAAAGAGTTTATATTGAACTGATTGTTTTGAAGTAAATTAGAATGTAAGCCCTTCAATGTGATGATGTCATTCATCTTTCATCTTCTCTCTTAAAGACCTCTCTCTGACACGATCTCATCTTTGGAGGTGAAGAACGGCTCCACTTTCTGAGGCTGTTGAGACTAAATAATGTGACTTTAGAAAAAAATGCATTTTTGTGTTTACACAATGAGAGCTGCGGCTAACGGTTATTTAAGGGTTCGACATCAGACAATTTAAACTAATTTGAACCAAATAATAGTGTAAATCTGACTGAAGCTTCAGAGAGAAGATTTATGAATAATGTTTTTATTGATGAGAATCAGAAATGGTTTATTCTCTTTGGTACATTTTGATTTAATAATGTTTATAAAAGGGTTTGTGTTTATCCCAGACAAACTTGACCTTTTAGACAAATACAACTATAAGGTTATTTTTACAGTCGACTTTGACGATCTAATGCGACGTTAGATTGACAATTGTCTTCAGGAGAATGTTAAATGTATATTTTAAAGGGGCACTGTGTAACTTTCCCTGTTGGAGCTGCACAGACGATGTTGTGATGTTTGTCCGTTAAAATATAACGTTCAAGTCGCGTTAAAAACATCCAAAACTCAGACTAAATCAAGAGAAACATTTGCACTTGAAAAACCAGAACCTTTTGTGTCAGAAGGAGGAGCTGGCGTTGTATTGATACTTCTCGTGCGCGCGGTCGTTTCCGTGCGCGGGGGCGTCTCCAAGCGCGGGGTCGTCTCCGTGCGCGGGTCTTAAGGGTCCATGTGCTGCTGTGTTCGCTCGTCTGCGCTCGGCTCCGGTCAGGTGAGAGTCTTGTGAAGAGGCTTACGGCGGCTCTAAGAACGGGGCCATTGTGGGGCCAGCGCTTGCATAACCGCTGCTGTGTCGGACTCGGGAGCACCACCAGGGGGAGCGGCGAGGCCAAAAGACGACCTGGGGCGAAGGGACAAACGCGGCGCTCGAATAATACGGAACATTTAAGAGACATTTAAGACGGAACGTGGACCCGAGCCTGCATTTGTTGTGATTTTGGGCGTTACAGAAATATATTGAATTGAATTTCCAAGCGCAGGTCGTGTGTGTGTGTGTGTGTGTGAGTGTGAGTGTGAGCGTCGCGATAGTATTTAAAGTACTTCACGCCCGACACGACCACACTAACGAGGGACAATACGCTCATTTCTAAACTACGCTAAAGTGACCAAAACATAACGAAATACGATGAATATTGAGTCCAAGAAGTATAGTTCCATCTGTCATTTACTGAACGATGAATAAAAGATTCATGGACCATCGTGACGGGCCGAGGTTTGATAAATGAAACAAATGATTACTGCAGTTTGCGTTGCGCCATCTGCTGGTGCTGGTGGTCCTTTGTCTAAACTCGCATCTGGAACACTGAAGAGCGCCCCCTGACGATACAAACGCGCAACTGCAGTGTTCTTATTGTCGACTCGTCAGAATTGGCCAATCAATCGCCAAGCCCGAATTGAGTATCGAGTCTGAATATCGATATCGCCAAGCCCGAATCGAGTATCGAGTCTGAATATCGATATCGCCCAGCCCAAATCGAGTATCAAGTCTGAATATCGATATCGCCCAGACCGAATCGAGTATCGAGTCTGAATATCGATATTGCCCAGACCGAATCAAGTATCGAGTGAATATCGATATCGCCAAGACCGAATCAAGTATCGAGTCTGAATATCGATATCGCCCAGACCGAATCGAGAATCGAGTCTGAATATCGATATCGCCCAGACCGAATCGAGTATCGAGTCTGAATATCGATATCGCCCAGACAGAATTGAGTCTGAATATCGATATCGCCCAGCCCGAATCGAGTCTGAATATCGATATCGCCCAGACCGAATCGAGAATCGAGTCTGAATATCGATATCGCCCAGACCGAATCGAGAATCGAGTCTGAATATCATCGTCCTTTAGTATGGAAAGTTTGAAATGTTTGACACTTCGGGCGAGTGGTTTGAAAAGGGGAGGAGTCTTATGTTTGACCAAGTGGGTGTGGCTTAGTTCAGCCAATCAGAGTTCAGAGTGCACGTCCTGTTCTGGTGCATAACAGGCGTGAAACGGGGACAAAGCAAAACAACCACAGTGAGAGACTACTGCTACTACTACTTACTACTACTGCCACTACTACTACTTACTACTTACTACTACTACTACGAGAGAAGAGAGGGAGAAATAAAAGATTTAGAAAGAGAGAGAGAGGTAAGTTAATTTAAGATTTAGGATTCATTGTTTTTACTGCTGCGCTTTTGACAAGTTCACACTGGGTTTGGACCTGCTTTAGACCTGATTTAGACCTTACTTTGGTCTTGTTTAGTCTTGGTTTTGGGTCTTATTTAGTCCTGCTTTAGTCCTGGTTTTAGACCTGCTTTAGTCCCTATTTTGGTCTTGTTTAGTCCTGGCTTAATCTTGGTTTGGACCTGGTTTAGTCCTTGTTTGGACCTGGTTTAGTCCTTGTTTAGTCCTGGTTTTAGTCCTTGTTTGGACCTGGTTTAGTCCTTGTTTGGACCTGGTTTAGTCCTGGTTTAAGTCTTTATTTGGACCTGGTTTAGTCCTTGTTTGGACCTGGTTTAGTCCTGTGGACCTGGTTAGGACCTCTTGTTTGGACCTGGTTTAGTCCTTGTTTTGACCTGGTTTAAGTCTTGGTTTGGACCTGGTTTAAGTCTTGTTTGGACCTGGTTTAGTCTGTTTGGTCCTGGTTTTAGTCCTTGTTTGGACCTGTTTAAGTCCTGGTTTGGTCCTGGTTTAGTCCTGGTTTGGTCCTGGTTTAGTCCTTGTTTGGTCCTGGTTTAGACCTTGGTTTGGTCCTGGTTTAGTCCTTGTGTTGGACCTGTTTAGTCCTGGTTTGGACCTGGTTTAAGTCTTGTTTTAAACCTGGTTTAGACCTGGTGTTGTCCTGGTTTAGACTGGTTTAAGTTCTGTTTAGTCCTGGTTTGGACCTGGTTTAGACCTGGTGTTGGTCCTGGTTTAGACTTGGTTTAAGTCTTGTTTAGTCTTGGTTTAGACCTGGTTTAGACCTGGTGTTGTCCTGGTTTAGACTTGGTTTAAGTCTTGTTTAGTCCTGGTTTGGACCTGGTTTAAGTCTTGTTTAGTCTTGGTTTAGACCTGGTTTAGGTCTTTTTGACACATGCATGAATGATTTCTGTTTTCTAGTCTCGTAAAAGGCCGTTTGAAATGAACTTTTATGTCGTCGTGCGATCGTTGTGAAACAGACGTTTAAAGATGATTCTCTTTGTTTAAAGTCCATCTGAAGGTTCTGTTTTTATCATTCTGACCTAGTCTGGAGGGAGGGCATCTGTGGTAAATATTATCAGTTTTACTTCGGTTAAGTCAGTTTGTGAAGAAATTTGAAAAATGACAGGAAGTGGAGCTGACTCCCTCTGTGATGTCATCACTGTGCGACACAGTTGACACTTAACTGACACACTGACAGCTTAAACCATCGTCAAGGCGTTCTATGGTATTATTGTGTGTCAGATCAGAACTGTTGTCATTTATGTGGGTTTGGGCTCTTGTTTACAGTCTGGTTGCTCGGTAACAGCTGAGGAATCACCTCTACCTATGTCATATTTGTGCTTGTGTCCAACCAGGAAGTGCAATTATGAACTTTACACAAACGGTCAAACTGGGACAAACGGGCAATGAAATATACATGTGTTCAGTGTGTTTTGGTCACATGTGCGTCTGAGCGGTCACATGGTCTTTTAAAGGAGAAAACATTTCGATGACAAAAGCCTTTGGAGATTTGTAAATAACTTGGAGCGGTTCCAAACTCTTCCTGGAGGGCCTCGAACCATGTGACAGAAGTCAATGGTAGTTTTAATGAGGCTTGGACTCTCGTTTTATGGCCGTGTTACATCAAAATGTTGGAGAGCGGAATGTTCCAAACTTGACCGTAAAAAGTTCTACTTTTGGTTGTGTGGGCCAATTTAGCCGGAATCCAGAGGGCCCACCAAAATCGGTCTGAGGGCTGCATTAGGCCCCCAGGCCATAGTTTGGACACCCCTGCTTTAATCTAATTAAAATGGAGCTCCAGATTCAGTGGTTTGTGGTTAATGATCAGCTCAGGCCTTTTTAATCGAGCCAATCGTCTGTCAGTAAAACATGTGGTTTGGAGCAAAGTTCAGACTTTGGAGGAACAAATTTGGAAATTGTGTTCAATGGCACCGGCTAAAGTCTGCGTTCAATGGCACCGGCTAAAGTCTGCGTTCAATGGCACCGACTAAAGTCTGCGTTCATGGCACCGCAAAGTCGTTCAATGGCACCGGCTAAAGTCTGCGTTCAATGGCACGGCTAAAGTCTGCACCGGCTAAAGTCTGCGTTCAGAGGCACCGTAAAGTCTGCGTTCAATGGCACCGGCTAAAGTCTGCGGTTCAATGGCACCGGCTAAAGTCTGCGTTCAAGATGGCACCGACTAAAGTCTGCGTTCAGAGGCACCGGCTAAAGTTCGATATGGCAGCCGGCTAAGTCTGCGTCAATGGCACGCGCTAAAGTCTGCGTTCAATGCACCGGCGTAAAGTCTGCGTTCAATGGCACCGGCTAAAGTCTGCGTTCAATGGCACCGGCTAAAGTCTGCGGGCTAAAGTCTGCGTTCAATGGCCGGCTAAAGTCTGCGTTCAATGCTAAAGTCTGCGGCGCCGGCTAAAGTCTGCGTTCAATGGCACGGCTAAAAGTCTGCGTTCAATGGCACCGGCTAAAGTCTGCGTTCAATGGCACCGGCTAAAGTCTGCGTTCAATGGCAAAGTCTGCTGGCCGGCTAAAGTCTGCGTTCAATGGCGCCGGCTAAAGTCTGCGTTCAATGGCACTGCGGCACCGGCTAAACGTCCTGCGTTCAATGGCACCGGCTAAAGTCTGCGTTCAATGGCACCGGCCAAAGCTGCGTTCAATGGGACCTTGGACTAAGTCTGTCCCAGCGAATGTCCCATTGAACACATCAGATTTTAAAAAGATGAAATCAAACGTAATCTGGAGCTCAGATCTAAACCAACATCTCTGACCTGATCATCCTGGTTCAACCATCGCTTTAAGCATTGATTAGCCGTGATGTGTCAGATGCCCTCCCGCGGTCGTGTGTGACTGGAGCAGGGCACAAGAACTGGAGAAATCCGATTATGATCTGATTTCCGGACCTTTTTTAAGAGGATTCAAATGAAATGTAAAGTGCATCAGTCTTTTACAGGTCATGTTAATAATAATGTTAATAATGTTAATAATAATGTTAATGACTCGTTAATAATGAGCATAAAAACGATCAGGAATGTGTTTTTGAGCGTCGACTTTGGCTCTGATTTTTTTTTTTCTTCTTTTATGATGTTGTTTTGGTTCATTCTGGTTTTTATGATCTGTGTGTGAGTCTGACCTGGTTTTACAAACAAAAACGACTAAGCAGGACTACCAGACTAAGCCAGATAAGCCAGACAAGCCAGGACTAAGCCGGACTAAGCCAGACTAAGCAGGCTAAGCAGACTAAGCCAGGACTAAGCCAGGACTAAGCCAGGACTAACCAGGACTAAGCCAGGAATAAGCCAGGACTAAGCCAGGACTAAGCCAGGACTAAGCCGGACTAAGCCAGGACTAAGCCAGGACTAAGCCAGGATAAGCTAAGCCAGGACTAGGCCAGGACTAAGCAGGACTAAGCAGGACTAAGCAGGACTAAGCCAGGACTAGCGGACTAAGCCAGGACTAAGCCAGGGACTAAGCCAGGACTAAGCCAGGACTAAGCCAGACTAAGCCAGGACTAAGCCAGGACTAAGCCAGACTAAGCCAGGGACTAAGCCAGGACTAAGCCAGGACTAAGCCAGGACTAAGCCAGGACTAAGCCAGACTAAGCCAGGACTAAGCCAGACTAAGCCAGGACTAAGCCAGACTAAGAACTAAGAACTAAGTGAAATCATCTTCGCTAAACTTTGTAATTCCTAATTTTATTTAAGGAACAATTGTATATTTTTGGTTTGGTCCTGGCTTTAATCTGACTTTCTGTTTTAACTTTCACTTTTCCGCTTGTACATTTTTGTTGCATATTTCTGTGTTTGGTGACCCAAACTTCAGTGGTCTCATGATCATCACTTGACTTTTCCCCCTTTGGGCTTCAGCACAGACGGAGCTCGTATTTCCTCCTCCGTCTGTGCTCCCTAACTCCCCCGCGGGCCGCTACGCCGCACGCCCCCGCGAGCCCCCGCGAGCCCCCTGAGCCCCCGTGAGTGAGCCGCATCACTGGGCAGCATGTGCAAACTTTATTCATAAGATGCTTATTTTTAACTTTTTAAGACCATATGGCCTTAAAGTACACTCTGAACAATAAAAAGTACAATTACATATTTCTGTGACCGCCCCCCTGTGACCCCCCCTGTGGCCCTGTGCCCCTGACCGCCCCCCCTGTGACCGCCCCCTGTGACCGCCCCCCTGTGCCCGTGACCGGCCCCCTCCCGTGGCCGCCCCCGCTGTGGCCCGTGATTGTAAATGAAGACAAAGAAATGCCCCTGTCATTTTCATAGCTCCATTTGGGGTGAGAACATGATGAGGAAGAGGATGACATCAGGGGGCCTGTAAAGAGGAGGCCCCTTTACTGTGAAGATGTCTTTGAAATGTCCTGACCTTCACGTGACCAAACCTGGACCTGGCCTGTCTCCGCTTTAACCTCCAAACTCTTGTCTTTTCTCTGCAGAGCCTCGTGTTTTCAGGACCATGCTCGTCCAGCTTCCCTCAAAGTTCTGCCTCCTCTGTGTCCTCACCTTCCTGATGCACTCAGGCCACCGCTGCCACGAGCAAAACGCACCCAAACACCACCCGAAACATCACCCGAAACACCACCAGCACAACCACTCGCACCCGTCCTCGCACAACCACTCACACCCGGCCTCGCACCCGCCCGGGGCTTCACGTTGGAGGAGGAGCAACAATTCTACATCCAGGAGCTGTTCCGACGCTACGGCACGAGAGACCGGCTCGACTTCCACGGCTTTCAGAGTCTGCTGCTCAGCCTGGGCTTGGGCGAGGTCAAACTGGTGGAGGTGGACCACGAGGAGCTGGGGCACGACCATGTGGCGCACCTCGATGTTCTGGACGTTCAAGACGGCGCCCACTCGCACGCGGCGAACCAGGACGGGCACGGGCATCACAAGCACGGACACGGCAGCAGAACGCAAACGGACCAGGCGCCAACGAAGTGCGTGAATCTGACGACGGCGGCGACGAGTCCGGAGCCAAAGATGGCGCAAGAAGATCACAATGTTCTGCACGATGGGCACAAGCCGAAGAGCAGAGGTGGGCATGAACACGGCAAGGAGGATCCGCATTCGCACCACGGACACGGGCACCACCACGGACCGGACCACGGACACGGGCACCACCACCACGGACACGGGCACCACAACGAGGAGCACCACCACGGACACGAGGACCACCACGAGAGGAGGATGCAGCACAAAACCGTGGACGTGTAGAGCCAGAAGATGGTGCGAATGTGCAGAAGGAAGCTAAAGACACGCTAGATTCAGACCAGAATCACGGTGACCACGGTGACCACGACCACGGTGACCACGACCACGGTGACCATGGTCAGCACACGACCACGACGACCACAGTCAGCACGACCACGACAACCACGTGTGTGACCACAGTCAGCACGTGACCACGGTGACCACGGTCAGCCACGACCACGACGACCACGGTGACCACGGTCACCACGACCACGGTGACCACGGTCAGCACGACCACGGAGAGGAATTAGGACACAGCGGAGACTTGAAGAATTCCGAGCTGGAAGAAGACCATAAACATTTGCAGGATTTGGCGAGTTCAAAAAGCCAAACTCTGGGTCCGGATTTGAACGTTCTCGACCAGAAGTCGGAGCTGGCAGACGGACAGCACAACTCCACGGCGCCCCCTGCAGGTGCGGAGCAGAGGAGGAGGAAGGGCAAAGGTCAGAAGGGGCACGGCCGGGGTCAAGCGAGTCAGGGAGGGGCGAGGAGCAGGAGAGAGGCCGTGGGAGGACTGACCACGCCCACTGCGCCCGCTCTGATTGGCCCACCGCATCCAGGAGACTCCGCCCACCAACATGACGAGGTAAGACACGTGTGATTGTTTATTATGCAGCAGTTGCATCACTCCATTCGAACCTGTCCAGAGTCCATACTTACGGTCCAATTCATCTTTGAACTGAGGTCAGACTCAGGTTTACGGTTCATGGTTTACAGTTTACGGGTCACGGTTTACGGGTCACGGGTTTACGGGTTTACGGTTTTACGGGGGTCACGGTTTACGGTTCATGGTTTACAGTTCACGGGTCACGGTTTACGGGTCACGGTTTACGGGGTCACGGTTTACGGGTCATGGTTTACGGTTTACGGGTCATGGTTTACGGTTTACGGGTCATGGTTTACGGTTTACAGTTCACGGTTTACGGGTCATGGTTTACAGTTCACGGGTCACGGTTTACGGGTCACGGGTTTACGGTTTACGGTTACGGGTCATGGTTTACGGGTCATGGTTTACGATTTACAGTTCACGGTTTACGGTCATGGTTTACAGTTCACGGTCACGGTTTACGGGTCATGGTTTACGGGTCATGGTTTACGGGTCACGGGTCACGGTTTTACGGGTCACGGTTTATGGGTCATGATTTACGGTTTACAGTTCACGGGTCATGGTTTACGGTTTACAGTTTACGGGTCACGGTTTACAGTTTACGGGTCACGGTTTACGGGTCATGATTTACGGTTTACGGGCCACGGTTTACGGTTTACGGCCACGGTCCCACGGTTTACGGGCCACGGTTTACGGGCCACGGTTACGGTTACGGGTTTACGGCGGTCACGGTGTACGGGCCACGGTGTACGGGCCACGGTGTACGGGCCACGGTTTACGGGCCACGGTTTTACGGGTCACGGTTCTTGGTTTACGGGTCACGGTTTACGGTCACGGTTTACGGGTTCACGGGTCACGGTTTATGGGTCATGATTTACGGTTTACAGTTCACGGGTCATGATTTACGGTTTACGGGTCACGGTTTACGACGTTTACGGGTCACGGTTTACGGGTCACGGTTTACGGGTCACGGTGTACGGGTCATGGTTTACGGTTTACAGTTTACGGGCCACGGTTTACGGGTCATGGTTTACGGTCACGGTTTTACGGGTCATGATTTACGGTTTTACAGTTCACGGGTCATGGTTTACGGGTCACTGTTTACGGGTCACGGTTTACGGTTCATGGTTTACGGGTCATGATTTACGGTTTACAGTTCACGGTTTATGGTTCACGGTTTACGGGTCATGGTTTTACGGTTTACAGTTTCACGGGTCACGGTTTACGGTTCACGGGCCACGGTTTACGGGCACGGGCCACGGTTTACGGGCCACGGTTTACGGTTCACGGCCACGGTTTTTACGGTTCACGGGCCACGGTTACGGGTCACGGCCACGGTTTACGGTCACGGGCCACGGTTTACGGGTCACGGGCTACGGGTCATGGTTTACAGTTCACGGGTCACGGTTTACGGGTCATGGTTTACGGTTTACAGTTCACGGGTCACGGTTTTACGGGTCACGGTTTACGGGTCACGGTTCTTGGGTTTACGGTCACTGTTTACGGGTCACGGGTCATGGTTTACAGTTCACGGGTCATGGTTTACGGTTTACAGTTTACGGGTCACGGTTTACAGTTCACGGGTCACGGTTTACGGGTCACGGTTTACGGTTTACAGTTCACGGGTCACGGTTTACGGGTCACGGTTCTTGGTTTACGGTTTACGGGTCACTGTTTACGGGTCACGGGTCATGGTTTACAGTTCACGGGTCATGGTTTTACAGTTTACGGGTCACGGTTTACAGTTCACGGGTCACGGTTTACGGGTCACGGTTCATGGTTTACGGGTCATGATTTACGGTTTACAGTTCACGGGTCATGGTTTACGGTTTACAGTTCACGATTTACGGGTCATGGTTTACGGTTTACAGTTCACGGGTCACGGTTTACGGGTCATGGTTTACAGTTCACAGTTCACGGGTCACGGTGGGTGGGTGTGGGGGGGTTTTGCAGTGGAGGCCCGTCCTGTTTGAAGTGTTCTAACCCCACCCTCTGACCTCTGACCCTGCAGTGCCTGAACCTGACCCAGCTCCTCACAGACTTTGGGCTCAGTCCGGACTCGCTCATTTCTTCGGTCCAGTTCTCCTTCCTTTGTCCCGCTCTGCTTTACCAGATCGACAGCCGCGTCTGCATCCGCCACTACCACCAGATGGAGGTAGAGAGCCGGGCCCTGGACCCGCCCAGCTCAGGTGAGGAAGACCCGACTGGACTTTATTGTTATTGTCTCCTGTCGCTGTGTCCTCCTCCTCCCTGCTCCTGTCCTCCTCCTGCTCCTGTCGCTGCTCCTGCGCTGTCGTCCTGCCCTGTCGCTGTCCTGCTGTCGCTGTCCTGTCCTGTCCTGCCTCCTGTCCTGCTGTCCTCCTCCTCCTCCTGCTGTCTGCTGTCTCCTCCTGTCTCCTGTCTCCTCCTGTCCCTCCTGTGTCCTCCTCCTGTCCCCGTGTCCTCCTCCTGTCCCCGTGTCCTCCTGTCCTTGTTCCTCCTGTCCTCCTGTCCTCCTCCTGTCGCTGTCTCCTCCTGCTGCTGTTCCTCCTGTCCCCGTGTCCTCCTCCTGCTCCTGTCTCCTCCTGTCCCTCTCCTGTCCCGTGTCCTCCTCCTGTCCCCGTGTCTTCCTGTCCCGTGTCCTCCTCCTGCTCTCCCTGTGTCCTCCTCCTGCTCCTGTCCTCCACCTGTCGCTGTGTCTCCTCCTCCTGCTCCTGTCTCCTCCTGCTCCTGTGTCCTCCTCCTGCTCCTGTCGCTGTGTCCTCCTCTCCTGCTCCTGTCGCTGTGTCCTCTCTCTCCTGTCGCTGTGTCCTCCTCCTCCTGTCTCTCCTGTCGCTGTGTCCTCCTGCTCCTGTCGCTGTGTCCTCCTTCTCCTGTCGCTGTGTCCTCCTCTCCTGCTCTGTCGCTGTGTCCTCCTCCTCCTGCTCCTGTCTCTCCTGTCGCTGTGTCCTCCTCTCTGCTCCTGTCTCCTCCTGTCGCTGTGTCCTCCTCCTCCTCTCCTCCTGTCTCCTCCTCCTGTCTCCTCCTGTCGCTGTGTCCTCCTCCTCCTGCTCCTGTCTCTCCTGTCGCTGTGTCCTCCTCTCTCCTGCTCCTGTCTCCTCCTGTCTCTGTCCTCCTGTCCTGTGTCCTCCTCCTCCTGCTCCATGTCGCTGTGTCCTCCTCCTCCTCCTCTGCTCCTGTCTCCTCCTGTCGCGTGTGTCCTCCTCCTCCTGCTCCTGTCTCCTCCTGTCGCTGTGTCCTCCTCCTGCTCCTGTCTCCTCCTGTCGCTGTGTCCTCCTCTCTGCTCCTTCCTCCTCTCCTCCTGTCGCTGTGTCCTCCTCCTCCTCCTGCCTCCTGTCTCTCCTGTCTCCTGCTCCTGTCCTGTCTCTCCTCTCCTGCTCCTGTGCTGTGTCCTCCTGCTCCTGTCGCTGTGTCCTCCTCCTCCTCCTGTCTCCTCCTGTCGCTGTGTCCTCCTCCTCCTCCTGTCTCCTCCTGTCGCTGTGTCCTCCTCCTCCTGTCTCCTCCTGTCGCTGTGGCACTTTCTCGTGTCTCGTCGGGTTGTGTTTTTGGCGTTGATGGACGGTTAATGACTGGTTGAAGGAGAGAGAAGAGGACAGCACAGACCAGTGGAGCGCGAGTGGAAGAACTGCGCCCTGCAATCTGCTCAAACTCAAGGACAAAGGAAGAGAATGGGGGAGGGGGGGTTATGGGGGCATGGGAGAAGGGAAAGTATAGGACAAAAAGAATAAAGCTGGTGCAGAACAGACCACTTTTTTAGTCCGGATTAATTTCTGGTTTAAATGTTAAATTCATATTTTTAATATACACATGTGAAACATGTCTGCACTGTAAATAGAACATTATGAAAAACACATTTTACCAAGTCTTTTGTGACGTGTTTAGACCGTACTTTTGCGGACTTTTACAGAGCTCTGAATAAAGACTGTTGTACATTGAGATGTGGTAACATCTATCAGTCAGCTGTCCGCACTGATCCCCCCTCCTCACTGATCCCCTTTCTGTCCACCAACTGTCCCCCTCTTCCCCATGTCCCCACTGATCCCACTGATCCCCTCTGTCCCCCACTGATCTCTGTCCCCCCACTGATCCCCACTGATCTCCACTGTCCCCCACTGACCCCCTCTGTCCGCTGTCCTCGATTACTCTGTGTGAGCTGATTTACCTGTGTCTGTGTCTTCACACCTGGTTCATTTATGTTCCAGGCAGTGATGCAGGGTTGTCTTTTGACCAGGTCTGGCCTAGAAAGTCTCGTTTCACAGCAGCAGGTTCTAAACTGCAGACCCGTATGTCACATGTCCGTGCTCCGTGTGTCTTTGTTCAGCCGCGGCTACATTCACTTCCTCATTAGCCTCATTTCTCTGTGAATACAAGTCTGACATTGTAATTAAAATACACTGCATTTTGAAGCTTAAAATACAGTGATCACCGTCCACTGACGTAGTCTTCTACAGTGTGTCAAACACTTGCGCTTCCTGCTAGAGTGCCCCCTGGTGGCCGGTAGCTAGTAAAAATCTATAAATTAGACTCACTGTTCAAAGCATGGGGGAAAAAGTAGCGGCTTAAAGTCTGAAAAGTAGATCTAGATCTTGTTGAGTAAGTCGGAACTTGATGAACATCCATCCATCTTCTTCCGCTTATCCGGGGCCGGGTTGTGGGGGCAGCAGTCTTAGCAGGGACTCCCCAGACACTTCCTCCAGCTCCTCCGGGGGGATCCTGAGGCGTTCCCAGGCCACAGAGAGACATAGTCCCCCCACTGAATGTACAAAAAACAGATATGATCCTGTACACAAACTGTGCAGTGTCGTCTCTAGAGTTAGCCTGCCCCAGGGCAGCTGTGGCTGCAGACGTATTGAGTGAATGTCTCTGTCTCTCTATCCCTCAGTGTGGGTCTGGATCTGGGGCTTTGTCTCCATCACCATCATCAGCCTTCTCTCTCTGTTCGGTGTCATCCTGGTGCCCATCCTGGACCAGGGCTGTTTTAAGTTCTTGCTCACATTCCTCGTGGCACTGGCCGTGGGCACGCTCAGTGGAGACGCACTGCTCCACCTACTGCCTCACGTGAGTACTGCTTCTCCACAGAGAGGCCTTAAAGTCGCTCCTACATACATCAAACTGACTCTGACGGAACTGAACTCTGACGGAACCTCTGACGGAACCTGACTCTGACGGAACCTGACTCTGACGGAACCTGACTCTGACGGAACCTGACTCTGACGGAACCTGACTCTGACGGAACCTGACTCTGACGGAACCGACTCTGACGGAACCGACACATTTATACATTTTTTTGAGTCTAAAAAAATAAAGCAAAATTAGAATTTTTAGACTGTTTTGGTAAAATCTTGTTCACTCAAAAAATAAATAAGAAATCCAAAATCCTCTTTTCTTTTTGTATTTAATGTCAACAAAATGAAGTGAGACGTTTAAATCCGGCTCTGTCTGTTTTTCAGATTGTCCCACATTTTGGCGTCTTTTACACATAAAATGCCATATGAAAACATCTCTTATATTTATTGATCCCTCTAAATCTAATCGTTTCCTTTTCCCCTTGAAAGGCTTTTTCTAACACTAATAATGTTTTGTAATGCTTCATTTGTTGTTGCCTTGGATACCCTGACATTTACCTGCTGTTGTCAGTTCTGACTTGAATAGGACTGTAAAAGCTGTTTTGTGTCTGGTCCAGGCCCAGGGGCAGCACGACCACAGCGCGCCCCAGGAACAAGCCTCTGATCTGGGCACAGAGTTCGACGGCGTGTGGAAAGGACTCACGGCTCTCGCAGGGATCTACCTCCTGTTCATCATCGAGCACTGCCTGGGCATGTACAAGCACTACAAGGACCACAAGGTGAGGCCCGGTTTAGGCCCGGTTTAGGCCCGGTTTAGGCCCGGTTTAGGCCCGGTTTAGACTCGTATAATGTGTCTTTTCCCTCAGTCCAAGCAGAAGGATGACGGAGGAATCGGGAGGAAACTTTCGGACCACAAACTGAACCGGCGCTCGGACGCAGAGTGGCTGAACCTCAAAGCTCTGCCTGAAGGTAAAAGCCAAGGTAACAAACTAAAATAGATGCAAAAAATGCATAAAAAGATTTGAAGGTGAAAAATAAATACATTAAATACAATAGCCGCTGTAGTTTCAGGTTTCAGGTTGACCCCTGTAGTTTCAGGTTGACCCCCGCTGTAGTTTCAGGTTGACCCCCGCTGTAGTTTCTGGTTGGACCCCCGCTGTAGTTTCTGTTGGACCCCCGCTGTAGTTTTGGTTGGACCCCGCTGTAGTTTCTGGTTGGACCCCCGCCTGTTAGTTTCTGGTTGACCCCCGCTGTAGTTTCTGTTGACCCCCGCTGTAGTTTCAGGTTGGACCCCGCGTATTTGTTCACGCTGTAGTTTCTGGTTGCACCCCCGCTGTTAGTTTTCTGGTTGACCCCCGCTGTAGTTTCAGGTTGGACCCCGCTGTAGTTTCTGGTTGACCCCCGCTGTAGTTTCTGGTTTGAGCCCCCGCTGTAGTTTCAGGTTGTTTCAGACCCCCGCTGTAGTTTCTGGTTGACCCCCGCTGTAGTTTCTGGTTGACCCCCCGCTGTAGTTTCTGGTTGACCCCCGCTGTAGTTTCTGGTTGACCCCCGCTGTTTTCTGTTGACCCCCCGCTGTAGTTTGTTGACCCCCTGTAGTTTCTGGTTGACCCAGACGCAGTCTGGTTACAGCCCCCTTCTGGTCAGACGCAGACAGCAGTGCAGCGTGTGACAACGGCCTCAGCGACACTCAGCTCACAGAGGTCCAGACTCCGGACTCACCCTCCACACAAACGGACCTGGCCACGCCCTCGCCTCTCCCGCCAGCCCCGTCGCCCAAGAAGAACGGGCACAAGGGGCACAAGGGGCACAAGGGGCACTCGCACGGGCACGGGCACTCGCACGGGGGAAACTGCCACTCGGACCAGGACATGAAGGACGCGGGCATCGCCAGCATCGCCTGGATGGTCATCATGGGAGACGGGATGCACAACTTCAGCGACGGCCTGGCCATAGGTCAGTTCCGCTCATCCAAGGGGACTTTTTTTTAACACATTTTATTTAAAATTTCAACTCATTTTAAAATAAATGTCCTCAGATTTTCCAAACATTTTTCTTTGAAAATTTGAAGACAATTTTAACATTTTCCCACCAATAATTTGAACCGGCTCTGGTCTTCTGGTTGTCCAAGTTCAATGTTCCACACACTTTCAGATTGTTCCACCCATTTTTCACAGATGTTCTACTAATTTTCCACAAAATTTCTTTAAATAATTAAATAATAATAAATCAATAATTTTAACATGCTCTGCTTTGTTCCAAAATAAAACGTGTCCCAAATTTTGCATCAGTCCCATTGATTGACTCATGTTTGTGTTGTGGACCCGTTCTGTTCCTCTAAACCCGTTGTGTTGGCAGGAGCTGCGTTCAGTGCCAACCTGACGGGCGGCATCAGCACGTCTGTGGCCGTGTTCTGCCATGAACTCCCTCATGAACTGGGTAAGAACCTGCTCTTTTTAAACCATTTAACATGTTACGTTTCAAAACAAACACCAGCTAAAGGTTTGTGTCGCTGTAGAAGAGCGAGGAGAGGACCTCTGAAACAGCTTTGTATTATTATGGGATTTTCACTTCTCTTTGACATTCGGACAATCCAGATGACTGATGACTGACACATGTGACTGACCATGTGACTGACCATGTGACTGACCATGTGACTGACCATGTGACTGACCATGTGACTGACCATGTGACTGACCACGTGACTGACCACGTGACTGACCACGTGACTGACCACGTGACTGACCACGTGTTTCACATTCTGAACTTGAATGATTAAACCTGAAGAATCATGTGACATCCCGGTTTTAGTATCCCGGTTTTAGTCCCGGTTTTAGTCCCCGTCTTTAGTCCCCGTCTTTAGTCCCCGTCTTTAGTCCCCGTCTTTAGTCCCCGTCTTTAGTCCCCGTTTTTAGTCCTGTTTTAGTCCCGGGTTTAGTCATTTTTTAGTTCTGTTTAAGTCCTGGTTTTAGTTATTTTTTTAGTCCGTTTGAGTTCACATTCTGAAGATTCTGCCTGAGTCTGAAATGATCTTCATCCCAACGATCGAAGCTCATGACTATCAGCAAAGAGTGAGAAGAGGAGGGAGACAGAAGGGGGCGCTATTGGCTCTAAACCTGGACCTGATTTTCTAAGCAGTTTATTTGGTTTATAGTTCTGACGTTCTCGTCTAAATAATTAGGAAAGTGAGGAGCAGGTGACCTACACACTTCTCTCGGTGGTGTTCCCAGGAGACTTCGCGGTGCTGCTGAAGGCCGGATGAGCGTGAAGCAGGCCATCGCATACAACGTGCTGTCGGCGCTCATGGCCTACATCGGGATGATCATCGGCACGGCGGTCGGCCAGTACACGCACAACCTCACCAGCTGGATCTTTGCCATCACCGCCGGAATGTTCCTCTACGTGGCTCTGGTCGACATGGTAAGAGATGGTCTTCTCAAAGGTTCTGGTGGCTTTGGAAATGCACGAGGGCATAGGTCACGTCGAGAAGGTCGAGGGTCGAGCCAGGGCTTTCTGTGTGAGATGTGCATGTTCTCGGGGTCTTCTCGGTTTCCTTCAGTTCTCCTTCAGTTCTCCTTCAGTTCGTCTCGTTTTTTGGGTTGTTTTTCTCCAGTTTTCTCGTTCTTCAGTTCTTCTCGGTTCTTCAGTTCTTCTCGGTTCAGCTCGGTTCTTTGGTTTTGCTCGGTTTTCACGTTTCTTCAGTTCTTCACATTTCTTCAGTTCTTCTCGGGTTCTTCACTTCTCAGTTCTTTTAGTTTCCAGGCAGAATATTGAACGATTGTGTGCAAACACTTGGTACACAAAGTTACACACAGTTGATCGCAGAGAAGGAGCAGAAAGTCCTTTGTAAATAAACCAGAGGCTGAGCAATTTACAAATCATGTTTTAACCACACGACTTCCTCTGAAACGCACCCTCACCGCAGACACTTGCATGCGCCGTCCCTTCTCTGTGTACCTAAGCCGTTCTCCCTCTGTGTCCAGCTGCCGGAGATGCTCCACGGCGACAGCGAGGACCACAAACGCTGCCAGGTCGGCCACTTCCTGCTCCAGAATCTGGGCTTGCTCAGTGGCTTCTCCATCATGCTGCTCATCGCCATCTTCGAGGACCAAATCGTGTTCGACTTTGGATTCTAGCCTCCCGCTCCTCCTCTTCCTCCTCTTGCTCCTCTTGCTCCTCTTGCTCCTCTTCCTCCTCTTCCTCCTTTGTGGCAAACATATCCGCTCAACTTCGCACATTCTGAGGACGGACTGAAAAAGGACTGGATTTGAACTCAAACTGAACGAACCTTCTGTCATTCCTTCACTGCAAAAAAGAAAACGACTTAAGTTCATGATGTTCTTGAGTGGAGCCAAAGTGGGCGGACTCTTTTGAGCATGTTAAACCCCGCCCTGTTCTAAAGGTTTGAGCTGAATACGATGTTAGGAACCGGATGACCTTCAGACACGTGTGAGGGACGTCAGACTCCTGCTTTCGACCCTGGAGATTTCAACGTTCTAAAGCCTCCGGGTCGTTAAAGCTCAACGTTCTAAAGGCTCAACGTTCTAAAGCCTTCGGGTCGTTAAAGCTCAACGTTCTAAAGCCTTCGGGTCGTTAAAGCTCAACGTTCTAAAGCCTCTGGGTCGTTAAAGCTCAACGTTCTAAAGGCTCAACGTTCTAAAGCCTCAACATTCTAAAGCCTCCGGGTCGTTAAGGCTCAATGTTCTAAAGCCTCCGGGTCGTTAAGGCTCAATGTTCTAAAGCCTCCGGGTCGTTAAAGCTCAACGTTCTAAAGCCTCCGGGTCGTTAAAGCTCAACGTTCTAAAGCCTCCGGGTCGTTAAAGCTCAACGTTTAACTAAAAAGCTCCGGGTCGTTAAAGCTCAACGTTCTAAAGCCTCCGGGTCGTTAAAGCTCAACGTTCTAAAGCCTCCGGGTCGTTAAAGCTCAACGTTCTAAAGCCTCCGGGTCGTTAAAGCTCTCCGTTTAAAGCTCTGTTCGCTCCTGAACATCAAACTGAAGTCGTTTTAAGGCGGCGCCAGCGTTCTTTTTGGCAGCGTCTGACGCCGTTCCTTCCAAAGCTGCTGTCGGTGTCATGTGTCCGTTTGTCTCGTCCTGTGATGTCATCATTGTGCGTCCTGCTCTTTGTGCCAAGCCCCGCCCCCTGAAACGTGGTGTTTTTATTCTGGGATGGCACTGGGGCCTCGTTCGTCCGGGTTTGGGTTTAAACGCAAAGAAAAGCACAACAAAAGTAATAATGATCGTGTCTTAAATGATTTGTAGAAAATAATCTAAGTATTTGTACTTTGGTATCTTTGAGCGTGGAAACGCATTGACCTTTACAGAAGGTTGTGGGGTCAAAGGGCACAGTAGGATTAGAAGTAACAGTATTTTTTAACATTTGTTCTCCACAAATGTACGAACGAGGCCCAGCGTCGGACTAATAAAACCCTTTTTGCCAAAATGAATCATTTGCTGCTGTCAAAATTAGTTTTTATACCGAAAATGTTTCAGGTTTTATTTTCTTTAGTGCTGCACTGTAAAACAAAGTGTAAGAATGAATAAAGGGTTCAGGGTTCGACTGAACACGGCGCGCTTTCCTCTGAACACTGCTGTAAATGTACATATTCTTTTTGTTCATAGTTTTATTTTGGTCAAATGACAATCGCTTTGGTTAATGATGTTCTGTGGAGTTTTTAAACGATGCTGAAGTGGAGGGTTTGTGAAGGACTCCGTTTCCCAGAATGCATCAGTGACGACAGGTCTTTATTTCTAAAAGCTGAAGACGGTGTTTTATATTTCTGTTTGAACAGAAGACACTTTGTCAGAGCATAATGTTGAATTCAGCACAGCTCCTTCACACACCCTCCTGACCCCCACCTGACCTCCTCCTCCTGACCCCCTGACCTCCTCCTCCTGACCTCCTCCTCCTCTGACCCCCTGACCTCTCCTCCTGACCTCCTCTGACTCCTTGACCGCCCTGACCTCCTGACCTCCTGACCTGACCTCCTCTGACCTCCTCCTGACTCCTCTTCCTCTGACCCCCTGACCTCCTTCCTCTCCTGACCCCCTGACCTCCCTCCTCCTGACTCTGCTCCTCCTACCGTCCTGACCCCCTGACCTCCTCCTCCTGACCCCCTGACCTCCTCCTCCTGACCCCCTGACCCACCCCTCCTGACCCCCTGACCCACCCCTCCTGTCGTGGGCCGTTCTTACTGTCACTATGTGACTCAGACTCACTGTAAAACAATTCAAACAATAAAATACAAAAGTGTCGGGTCAAAGTTCGAGGACAGGCTCTGAGGCAGGGTCAGGGTCCCAGAGGGGTCCGGCTCAGGCCTGGGGGTCTCAGAGCCGGTTCATTTCTCTTTTAAATGAAGGTCCATTCTTTTAGTTGAATAAATGTCTGTAAAAAGTGCCATTGACGCTGTTCAATAAACGAGCTCCAAACGTTCTGTGTTCAAAACCACTTTATTTTCTTGGAAATCTTTTGTACTTCAGTCCTGCAGTAGTACTTCAACACTGTAGTAGTACTTCAGTAGTGCAGTAATAATTCAGTAGTACTTCACTAGTACTTCAGTGTTACAGTAGTACTACTACAGTAGTACTTCAGTGTTAGGAGCTGAGCTGGCACAGCAGGGCCACGCCCCTCCTGACCCAGTGCTCAGGTGGTACCTCAGTGTTCATCGTCATGGCGATCACATAGTTTGTGGAGTGTCCGGTGGTGGACAGAGTGCCGCGCCTCTCGCTCGTCTTGTACACCGGCGCCAGGTAACACGGCCTCTGCGGGACGTCCTGCCGCCGACACGGCTTCAGCCACATCTGAGACACAAACACGGCGTCAACAAGAGTCGGATGCCCTCCCGTCCACGTGTGTCACTAGAGTTCAACTGAGATGGAGCATGCGGTGGGACGTAATGAAGTACAAACCTGAACGTACTGTACTAAAAGTATTAGGTATGTGTACTTCACTTGAAGACAGAACCTTCAGACTCGATGGGAGGGCATCTGTGGTAAGTATTGATCACAGTTTTACTTCTGTCCAGTTGCAGTTTGTGAAGAAATTTAGAAAAATAAGAGTTTAAAATGACAGGAAGTGAAGCTGACTCCCTCTGTGATGTCATCAGTGTGCGACACAGACAGTTGACACTTAACTGACAGCTTAAACCGTCGTTGGATTAAACAAAGGTGTTCTATGGTATTATTGTGTGTCAGATCAGAACTGTTGTGTCATTTATGTGGGTTTGGGCTCTTGTTTACAGTCTTGTTGCCAGGTAACAGCTGTGGAATGACCTCGGCCTGTGTCATATTTGTGCTCACGTCCAACCAGGAAGTACAATTATGAACAAACCGGGGCAAACGGTCAAATCTGAAATATTACTGTGGTCAGTTTGTTTTGGTCACATGCGTCTGAGCGGTCACATGGTCTTCACGTAAGTCATTTTTACAGTGTATACTTTATACTTTTACTTCACTGCGTCTGAGAGCAGGATCTGTACTTTCTTTGAACCGGACTGAAAAGTAGGTTTGAGTTGCTCCTCAGTTTGGAGCAAACACAAAGATCAGCACAATCCTCTGAAATACTGAAGTACTCTTAAAAATGTACTTTAACTTGGTACTTCAGTAGATCTGTACGTGCCGCAGCAGGTCCAGTCTGGCGCTGAGGTCGGAGAAGTCGCAGGCTGTGATTGGCCGACAGGGACATAGGAGGTTTCAAAGGTTTCGTCTGATGTTTTGACTTCCATTTGAAAGTCATTTTCAATCTGAAGGGCACGGTTTGACTCTCCTGAGCTTTGTTTGGTTCTGTTTAAAGAGAGGATTTCGAACTTGCCCGGTCCACAGTCTGTCAGTGGAAGGTCTGTTGAGGTCTGATGCCGTTGTAGACTGAGGGGTCACTGGACTTAATGACTACAGGCCTGAGGGGTCACTGGACTTAATGACTACAGGCCTGAGGGGTCACTGGACTTAATGACTACAGGCCTGTGGCGCTGACGTCTGTAGTCATGAAGTCATTTGAACGCCTGGTCCTGCCCCACCTCAAGTCCTTCACCTCCTGCCTGCTGGACCCCCTGCAGTTCGCCTACAGAGCCAACAGGTCTGTAGACGACACCATCAACCTGGCACTCCACTTCATCCTGCAGCATCTGGACTCCCCGGGAACCTACGCCAGGATCCTGTTCGTGGACTTCAGCTCTGCTTTCAACACCATCCTCCCTGCTCTGCTCCAGGACAAGCTCTCCCAGCTCAACGTGCCTGACTCCACCTGCAGGTGGATCACTGACTTCCTGACGGATCGGAGCAATGCGTGCGGCTGGGGAAGAATGTCTCAGACACTCGGACTATCAGCACAGGAGCTCCACAGGGCTGTGTACTTTCTCCTCTGCTCTTCTCCCTGTACACAAACTGCTGCACCTCCAGCCACGACTCCGTAAAACTCATCAAGTTTGCGGACGACACCACCCTCATCGGGCTTATCTCGGACGGGGATGAGTCTGACTACAGGAGGGAGGTGGTCCGGCTGGTGTCCTGGTGCAGCGGTAACAATCTGGAGTTCAACGCCCAGAAGACAGTGGAGATGATCGTGGACTTCAGGAAAGCCACAGCCCCCAGCCCCCCCTCATCATGACAGACTCCCCCATCTCCACCGTGGACTCCTTCCGCTTCCTGGGCACCACCATCACCCAGGACCTCAAGTGGGAGCCCTCCATCAGCTCCCTCATCAAGAAGGCCCAGCAGAGGATGTACTTCCTGCTGGCAGCTGAGGAAAGCCAAGCTGCCAGTGCAGATGATGGTGCAGTTCTACACGGCCATCATTGAGTCCATCCTCACCTCCTCCATCACCGTGTGGTGCCCTGGAGCCACAGCCAGGGACAAACAGAGACTACAGCGCATTGTGCGTTCTGCTCTGAGAAGGTGATTGGCTGCAGACTTCCATCTCTGCAGGACCTGTACGTCTCCAGGGCTCTGGGAGGAGCAGGTCGGATCACAGCTGACCCTTCTCACCCTGGACATGGTCTGTTTGAACCACTCCCCTCAGGCAGGAGGCTACGGTCCATCCGGACCAGAACCTCCCGCCACAAGAACAGTTTCTTTCCCTCTGTCACTTTAACTGCAATATTCAACCACTCACTGCACTGTCACTTTCTGCACTACAACTTTAAACATAACTGTAAACTTGTGTACATAGAAATGCCTATTTTATTTTTATTGTATAGTAATTTTAAATAGTTTCTTAATGCATGCCCTTTTTTGATTGAATATATGTTGTTTTATTATTGCTCAGTGTTTTATGTTGCACCTTAAGGCCGAGACAAGTTCCTACGTTTTTGAATTTTGTTCATTGACAATGGCAATAAACTCTTATTCTGATTATCTCAGAACTCAGGTGGATGTCACCTACAGGAAGTTAGAGGAACTACAGGTCAGGGTGAGACGAGAATCTGGATCTACGGGTCAGGGTGACACGACGAGGATCTGGATCTGGATCTACAGGTCAGGGTGACACGACAGGATCTGGATCTACGGGTCAGGGTGAGACCAGGAAGATCTGGATCTACAGGTCAGGGTGACACGACGAGGATCTGGATCTACGGGTCAGGGTGAGTCAAGGAGGATCTGGATCTACGGGTCAGGGTGAGACCAGGAAGATCTGGATCTACAGGTCAGGGTGACACGACGAGGATCTGGATCTACGGGTCAGGGTGAGTCCAGGAGGATCTGGATCTACGGGTCAGGGTGAGTCCAGGAGGATCTGGATCTACGGGTCAGGGTGAGACCAGGAGGATCTGGATCTACGAGTCAGGGTGACACGACGAGGATCTGGATCTACGGAGGATCAGGTCAGAGTGACCAGGAGGATCTGGATCTAGGAGGATGGATCTACGGTCAGGGTGAGTCCAGGAGGATCTGGATCTACAGGTCAGGGTGAGTCCAGGAGGATCTGGATCTACGGGTCAGGGTGAGACCAGGAGGATTTGGATCTACAGGTCAGGGTGACACGACGAGGATCTGGATCTACGGGTCAGGGTGAGTCCAGGAGGATCTGGATCTACAGGTCAGGGCCTCCTGTGTTTATTTATTCATTTAGAAGGGCTTTGATTTTTCTTTTCTTTTTTAATACATTTTCACGTTGTCATTTTGGACTTTCTGGAATAAGGCTGTAACAAAAGCGATGCTGTGATATATTCCAGATGAAACCTTCTCCACCGCCGGCCCATGAGGGACTACATGGACAGTAAACAGACTCAAAAGTGGGACAATAACTCACATTATTTATGAGACGTTCCCAGAGCGGATTAAGAACATAATGAAATCTGAAAACCACGGCCCTGTTTTTGTTTAGAGCATTTAAATAAATCAGATTTTCCTCAATAAATGATGAAACGCTTGTTCTCAGCTCCTGTCTCAAAGTGCCGCGGCTCATAAGGAAACGTGTGAATATTTAAAGAGGTTCTGCTGCATTATTCAGCGCCAGGAAAACACAAACTTCATCTTTAAAGCTGGAGTCCTGATTTAGCTCTTTTTCAGTCCTAGTTTGGATCTGGTCTAGTCCTGGGTTAGTCCGGCCTAAATCCTTGATTTACACCTGGTTCAAACTAACTGACTCGCACACTGCCCGTTTTTCATGTCTCTAGAATGTGGAGTGAATGTAAACGGCCTCAAGGGGGCGTTTGATTAGAGTAAATCTAATTAAATCTAATAAAAATCTTGCCTTATGGAAACGATGTAAATGAAACAGTGTCGACCTGTTTACATGACTTTCATCACTTAAAAAGCAGCTTGAGGAAACTTTAAGGCAGCAAGGAAAGAAATATACCTCAAACCCTGACATCAAACACCTGTCTACACACGCGTGAGCTCCAGAACCAGCTCCAGGACCTTCTCACGCCTGAGTTTCAGGACCTTCTCACGCCTGAGCTCCAGGACCTTCTCACACGTGAGCTCCAGGACCTTCTCCAGGACCTTCTCACGCATGAGCTCCAGGACCTTCTCACGCATGAGCTCCAGGTCCTCACACGTGAGCTCCAGGACCTTCTCACGCCTAAGCTCCAGAACCTTCTCACGCCTAAGCTCCAGGACCTTCTCACACCTGAGCTCCAGGACCTTCTCACTCATGAGCTCCAGGACCTTCTCACGTGAGCTCCAGGACCTACGCAGCTCCAGGACCTTCTCACGCATGAGCTCCAGGACCTTCTCACGCCTAAGCTCCAGGCCCTTCTCACTTCTGAGCTCCAGGACCTTCTCACGCCTGAGAAGGTGGCCCTTCTCACTCCTGAGCTCCAGGACCTTCTCACTCCTGAGTTCCAGGACCTTCTCACTCCTGAGCTCCAGGACCTTCTCACCGGAGGCATCGTGTCCTGCAGCTCTTTGGGCAAAGACTCAGCCAAACGTTTGATCTTTCGGTCCCATCGAGCGCCGTCCAGGAACAGGCCTCTGATGTACACGCCTGAGGGAGGAAACCTCGTGTTACTATGGGAACAGACACACACAGTTGGCATTCACGTTCTACAATGTGATGATGTCATAATCTCATGGAGTGGGGGCTTGTGTAACTCATATTCATCTTCTCTCTTAAAGTCCTTTCTCTGACACGACCTCGTCTTTGAACGGCTCCACTTTGTGTTTGACGTGGACTGAACCAGAGATCACAGAGGCATGAACCATAAATCTGACCTCTGACCTCTGACCTCTGACCCCGACACAGAAAGTTCACTGAGGAGACACAGGCTGCGTCCGAATGCCCACCCTCGTCCCTGACCCCTCGTCCGCTCCAGTCCGGCACTCTTTAAATGCAATAATCTGATCAAAATAGTTTTCTGTCAAAAATATTGGTCAAATCCGTCCAACAAACGGACTGGATTATTCTCCTTTGTGCCTGATGGCGACTCACGCTAAGGTTAGCGGCTAACGCTAGCAGCTGCACAGCTAACAGTTTATTTAAGAGTCAGAGCTTTGTTTCACCTACTGTGACCTGGTGTGGTCTATAGTGACCTACTGTGGTCTACTGTGACCTACTGTGGTCCGCTGTGACCTGGTGTGGTCTATAGTGACCTACTGTGGTCCACTGTGACCTGGTGTGGTCTATAGTGACCTGGTGTGGTCTATAGTGACCTGGTGTGGTCTACTGTGACCTGGTGTGGTCTACAGTGACCTGGTGTGGTCTACAGTGACCTACTGTGGTCTACAGTGACCTACTGTGGTCTACTGTGACCTGGTGTGTCTATTACTATGGTGTCTTACTCTATGTGGTCTAGTGACCATAGTGCGGTCTATAGTGACTACTGCGGTAGTGCCTGGTGTTCGCGGTCTCCGGTATATAATAGGGACCTGAGTATGGCGTCTTAGGACGTAGTTTAGTGGTCGGTCCATATACCCGTGTCCTCACATAGTGACCTGGTGGGTGTCTCTGTGTTGTGACCTGGTCGTTCCCTACCGCTATAGTGACTGTAGTGGGTGTGACCTAGTGTGCTATAGTACGACGGTCTGTATATACCGTCTAGCCCTAGTGCGGTCTATAGTGACCTGGTGCGTGACTTTATAGTGCCTGGTCGGTAGTGTGGCGACCTGGTGCGGTCTATAGTGGACCTGGTGGTCTATAGTGACCGGTTCTATAGGGACCTAGCGCGTCTATACCTTGCATCCTATGGCTGTCTCTATAGTGACTATGGTGCGTCTATATGACCTGTTGGTCTAAGTGACCTTGGTGCGGTCTATAGTGGACCTGGTGCGGTCCTGGACCTGTCATTGTTGACTGCGGCTATAGTGACCTGGCGGTCTAAGTGACCTGGTTTGGAGTGGACGTGCCTGCTGCGTCTTATAGTGACCTGGTCGGCGTAGTGACCTATGCGTATAGTGACCGGGGTCTATCCGATCTATAGTGACCTGGTGTGCGTCTATAGTACCGGTGCCTAGTGTGGTCTATGTGACCTAGTAGATGCCTCACAGTGACCATTTAAAAGGTCTAAGTACCTGGTGCGGGTCTATAGTGACCTGGTGCGGTCGATAGTGACGGTGCGGTCTATAGTGACCGGTCTATAGTGACCTGTGCGGTCTCCATAGATGACCCTGTGTGCGGTTGTAGTTCCTGGTGACCTGGTCTATAAGTGACCTAGTGCGGTCTATAGTGACCTGGTTCTATAGTGACCCTGGTATAGTTCTGTACCGTTGCGGTATAGTGACCTGGTGCGGCCATAGTGACCTGGCCGGTCGTATGAGTGACCTATCCGTCATAACCTGTGCGCGTTCCATAGTGACCTGGTCGGGTCTATAGGTGACCGGTCTATAGTGACCGACTGGGCATTCGGACGCAGCCACAGTTTTAAAGTCTTGGAGTTCTAGAACGTTGCGTAACTAAACCATCTGTTTTGGGCCAAGTCTTTTTAAAGCACTGAAATAATACATTTGATGTGAAATAAATTATAAAGTATTATACACAACGAACCAGTTAGTATGTTGGCTTTATGAATAATGAACCTTTATTTAACCAGGTTAAATAATGAATATTAACCTTTATTTAACCAGGTTAAATAATTAATATTAACCTTTATTTAACCAGGTTGAATTATGAATATTAACCTTTATTTAACCAGGTTAAATAATTAATATTACCTTTATTTAACCAGGTTGAATTATGAATATTATCTTTATTTAACCAGGTTAAATAATAAATATTACCTTTATTTAAACAGGTTAAATAATGAATATTAACCCTTATTTAACCAGGTTAAATAAATAATATTACCATTATGTAACCAGGGTAAATAATGAATATTACCCTTTAAACCAGGTTTAAATAATGAAATTTAACCTCTTATTTAACCAGGTTAAATAATTTTATGAAAATTTAACCTTTATTTAACCAGCGTTAAATAATGAATATTAACCAGGTTGTTAAATAATGAAATAAACAGTACCAGGGCTTTTATTATATTAATTATTTAACCAAGGTTAAATAATTTATTCCTAACATATTTTATTCCCAGGTTAAATAATGAATGAATAAATTTTTTTAACCAGGTTAAATAAGGTTAACGGGTTAAATAATGAATTTAAAAATTTAACCCTTTAGGTTTAACATAAAATAACCCTTTTAAACAGGTTAAATAAATGAATATTAACCCTATTTAACCAGGTTAAAATGAAAATATTCACCCTTATTAACCAGGTTAAATAATGAATATTAACCCTATTTAACCAGGAAAACAAAGACGCTGGATCAGAGAGCATGAAGGCTAAGGGGATGAAGGAGGTGAAGCTGCTTTTGTTCCACAGCTCTCTGATCGAACACAAACACAACAACAGCACCCGATGGGACGAAACGTGCAAAGAGCCCACAGACTGCTCCAAACAAGATCAGAGCGTGGAGGGGAAACCATGTTCTAGGTAGAAGGATAAAAAAGGCCACAAGCTCTTTATAATATATACCACTTGTTTCTTCATAACTCCACTTCAAAGTGCTCGTTATTCACAGGGAGGGGCTAAATGCTGGAGACAAACCATGACCGTGTCCTGGGACAAGGCCTTTCAGACCATCACATGCAGTTTCAGAACTATGTATTTGGGCCTCGAAACCCTGCCATGGACACCATGGGTGGATCCCTTTGGAACATACTCCTGGTATACTGCTCTGATGATTGTTCAAGCATGTCTGAAATGTCCTCTAACATCACTGCAGTTAGGTTTGGCCTGAGTCTAACTGCTCGGACATGTTCTCCCTCCGTTAAAAGCTCAGATCCAACGTCTGAATGTGTGAGAAAAGTCTATTGTTCCGGCCCAGATTACCATCGTCTGGAGCCGTGTTGTAGGGTCTGTCGTCCAGGACCTCGAAGTCGAAGCCCAGCAGGTCGATGGGAACTGTGTGCTTCCGAGCGAAGTTCTGCTGTGCACCAGTGAGGAACGCCTGAGTGAAGAAGAACCCCGAGACCCAGAACACAGCAGGAGCGCCCTCGTCAAACCAGTCCTGGAAACGAGAAGTCAACAGAGGGTTAGAGGGTTAGAGGGTTAGAGGGTTAGAGGGTTAGAGGGTTAGAGGAGGAGGAAAGCAAGAGGAGAGGAGGAGGTGAGGAGAAAGGGGTGGAGGAGTGATGAGGAGGTGGTGGAGGAGGAGGGGAGAAGAGGAAAACATTGTGACCTGATTGAAAACACCATGTACAGTTAGTTGTTTATCTGAAGTGTTGGGTTCTTCCCCGTTAGTGCCAGGCTCAGGTCGACTCAGACTCTGGACGTGATCCTCTTGAATGCAGGTGTCCTCCTCACATGTCTGCGGAGGATCTGGAGCAGCTGAGGCTCACGCAGGTGTCCTCCTCACATGTCTGCGGAGGATCTGAGGCTCAGCAGGTGTCCTCCTCACATGCTGCGGAGGCTGGAGCAGCTGAGGCTCACGCAGGTGTCCTCCTCACATGTCTGCGGAGGATCTGGAGCAGCTGAGGCTCACGCAGGGTGTCCTCCTCACATGTCTGCGGAGATCTGGAGCACGCTGAGGCTCACGCAGGTGTCCTCCTCACATGTCTGTGGAGGATCTGGAGCAGCTGAGGCTCACGCAGGTTGTCCTCCTCAGAGCACAGCTGGTCGTGTCTACGTGTAGAGGACTGGCAGCAGCTGAGGCTCCGCAGGCGTCCTCCTCACATGTCTGTGGAGGATCTGGACAGCTGAGGCCTCACGCAGGTTGTCTCCTCACATGTCTGTGGAGGATTCCTGGAGCAGCTGAGGCTCACCACGCAGGTGTCCTCCTCACAGTCTGCGGAGGGATCTGGAGCAGCTGGAGGCCTTCACAGCAGGTGTTCGCTCCTTCACATGTCTGGCGGAGGACCTGACGCAGGCTGAGGCTCACTGCAGGGCGTTCCTCCTACATGTCTGTGAGGACCTGAGCTACTTGAGGCTCACGCAGGTGTCCTTCCTCACAATGTCTGTGGAGGACCTGGAGCAGCTTGAGGCTCACGCAGGCGTCCTCCTCACATGTCCTGTGGGAGGACCTGGGAAGCAACATGAGCTCACGCAGGTTGTCCTCCTCACATGTCTGTGGAGGATCTTGGAGCAGCTGAGGCTCACGCAGGTGTCCTCCTCACATGTCTGCGGAGGATCTGGAGCCAGCTGAGCTACGAGGTGTCCTTCCATCACATGTCTGCGGAGGACCTGGAGCAGCTGAGGCTCTATAGCAGGTGGTCCTCCTCACAGTCTGTGGAGGATCTGGAGCAGCTGAGCGTCACGCAGGTGCCTCCTCACATGTCTGGTGGAGCGACCTGGAGCACTGAGCGTCACGCAGCGTGTCTCCCTCACATGTCTGTGGAGGACCTGGAGCAGCCTGAGGCTCACGCAAGTTGTCCTCCTCACCATGTCTCTATGGAGGACCTGGAGCAGCTGAGGCTCACGCAGCGCGTCCTCCTCACATGTCTGTGGAGGACCTGGAGCAGACTGAGGCTCACGCAGCGCGTCCTCCTCACATCGTCTGTGGAGGACCTGGAGCAAGCTGAGGCTCATACTGTTGGGAAGGAATGTGGAGGTTGGGGGCTAATCTCTGAAGCATCAGGAGCTCATCATAATGCCTCTCTCAGACTCCAGGCAGCGTGACTCCAGGAGGCAGGTCCAACGTGAGAAGAAAACAGGTTTGTGAACTCCAGTGGGACAGAGGAGGTCTGACTGAATGTCCAGCAGAGCTTAATATCTCTAATCCTTCACACAGAGCAGCTCTTGTTGCATTAAAGAAGCCCTCATGTGATCCACCATGATTGTATGAAACAGTGTCATGTGATGTTCTCCAGGTCTGCACATGCTTCTGAATTCCACAAACAGGAGGCCGCTCTGTAAAATGCCCGCGAGCCTGAGGAGAAGCCCTTTGACCTTTACAGGAGAAAAAACAGGAAGCAAAACAAAGTGCACCAGTGTTTCTGTAGAACCTCACACATGCACATGATCCTCCAGCTCAGTCCTGACCAGGATCCAGGACCTGGACCACAACTGAGGCTGGAGCAAGGAGACATGTCTCTTCAGTAAACCCTGGCCTGTATAAATAAAGACACAATCACGTGGCACCTGGAGGAACCGGAGCCGCTCCAGGAAGTCTCTGACGAAGCTGCCCAGAGGTTTGAGGCTCGGGTACGACTTCTTCTTCCACATGGCAGCGATTCGCCCGTTCAGGATGCTGTGGACCACCTCCTCCAAGCTCTGCCGACATCACCACCAGACCCTGGGCAGACAGACAAGACACCGGGTCGAAACACGTGGAGCGATGGCATGACCGCAGTGTGCCAGAGTGTGCCAGAGTGTGCCAGGGTGTGCACAGGGTGTGCCAGTGTGCCAGTGTGTGCCAGAGTGTGCCAGAGTGTGCCAGGGTGTGCCAGAGTGTGCCAGAGTGTGCCAGGGTGTGCCAGGGTGTGCCAGTGTGCAGTGGTGTGCCAGAGTGTGCCAGAGTGTGCCAAGAGTGTGCCAGAGTGTGCCAGAGTGTGCCAGAGTGTGCCAGAGTGTGCCAGAGTGTGGCCAGAGTGTGCAGAGTGTGGCCAGTGTGCGCCAGGTGTGCCAGTGTGCGCCAGAGTGCCGGCCAGAGTGCGCCAGTGTGCGCCTGAGTGCGCCGGTGTGCCGGTGGTGCCAGGGTGTGCCAGGGTGTGCCAGGGTGTGCCAGAGGGGTGCCAGAGGTGCCAGAGGGTGCCAGAGGGTGCCAGAGGGTGCCAGTGTGTGCCAGAGTGTGCCAGAGTGTGCCAGAGTGTGCCAAGAGTGTGCCGAAGAGTGTGCCAGAGTGTGCCAAGGGTGTGCCAGGTGTGCCAGTGTGCCAGGGTGTGCCAGGGTGTGTGCCAGAGTGTGCCAGGGCCTGCCAGAGGGTGCCAGAGGGTGCATGGTGTGCCAGAGTGTGCCAGAGTGTGCCAGAATCGTGGCCAGAGTGTGCCAGAGTGTGCAGAGTGTGCAGAGTGTGCCAGAGTGTGCCAGTGTGTGCCATGTGTGGTGCCAGGGTGTGCCAGGGTGTGCCAGGGTGTGCCAGGGTGGCCAGAGTGTGGTGCCAGTGTGCTGCCAGGGTGTGCCAAAGTGTGCCAAAGTGTGCCAGAGCCAGCCAACAGAGAGCTGGCACACCTAAAACTATTGGTACTTTTGAATAGGCCTACATATTTCCTAGGGCACCAGTGAGATATTTTTGCTCTTCCTCTACCTCTGCCCTTTCTCTTCCTCTCCTCTTTCTCTTCCTCTGCTCTTCTTCTTCCTCTGCTCTTTCTCTTCTCTGCTCTTCCTCTTCCTCTGCTCTTTCTCTTTCTTCTGGCCTCATTAGTGGCCCACACGATGTTGTCTTTTTGTTGAGTCATTGTCTCCTCCTGGTTTAGTCCTGGTTTAGACCTGGTTTAGACCTGGTTTGGACCTGATTTGGACCTGGTTTGGACCCGGTTAGACCTTGTTTAGACCTGGTTTGGGACCCGGTTTGGACCCGGTTTAGACCCGGTTTAGACCTGGTCTTGAGCACAGTTTGGAACTGGTTTGGAACCTGGTTTAGTCCTGGTTTAGTCCTGGTTTAGTCCTGATTTGGACCTGATTTGACCTGATTTGGACCTGATTTGGACCTGGTTTAGACCCGGTTTAGACCTTGTTTAGACCTGGTTTGGACCGCGTTTAGACCCGGTTTAGACCTGGTCTTGAGCCAGTTTGGAACTGGTTTGGACCTGGTTTACCTGGTTTATCCTGGTTTAGTCCTGGTTTAGTCCTGGTTTAGACCTGGTTTAGACCGGTTTGGACCCGGTTTAGGTTCATCAGATGGTAAGTTCCAGGTTCATGAAAGAGGCAGAAGCCGAAGGGCAGAAGAAAACAGAAAATAACTGTAGAAAATCACATGTGACGGAGAAGGTCAAAAGGAGACGAGAAGAATGAACAGAACAGAAGAGCGAGGTCGAGTCGGGTCATGGGAAGAGACCAGGGTGACGAGACCAGGGGTGACGAGACCAGGGGTGAAGAGACAGGAGGTGAAGAGACCAGGGATGAAGAGACCAGGGGTGAAGGGACCAGGGGTGAAGAACCTGGGGTGAAGAGACCAGGGATGAAGAGACAGGGGTGAAGGGACCAGGGGTGAAGGGAACCAGGGGTGAAGAGAACCAGGGATGAAGGGACCAGGGGGTGAAGAGACCAGGGATGAAGAGACCAGGGGTGAAGAGACCAGGGGTGAAGAGACCAGGGTGAAGAGACCAGGGGTGAAGAGACCAGGGGTGAAGAGACCAGGGGTGACCAGGGACCAGGGGTGAAGGGACCAGGGGTGAAGAGACCAGGGGTGAAGGGACAAGGGATGAAGGGACCAGGGATGAAGGGACCAGGGATGAAGGGACCAGGGGTGAAGGGAACCAGGGGTGAAGAGACCAGGGTGTGAAGAGACCAGGGGTGAGGACCAGGGGTGAAGAGACTAGGGGTGACGAGACCATGGGTGAAGAGACCAGGGGTGAAGAGTCTTAGTCCAGTCTTAGTCCAGTCTTTAGTCCAGTCTTAGTCCAGTCTTAGTCAGTCTTAGTCTGTCTTAGTCCAGTCTTAGTCCTAGATCACTACATTTGACACTTTCTGTTCCTGATATAGCGCCTCTTGCTGAGAAGGTGATCGGCTGCAGACTTCCATTCTCTGCAGGACCTGTACGTCTCCAGGGCTCTGGGACGAGCAGGTCGGATCACAGCTGACCCTTCTCACCCTGGACATGGTCTATTTGAGCCACTCCCCTCAGGCAGGAGGCCACTCCCCTCAGGCAGGAGGCCACTCCCCTCAGGCAGGAGGCTACAGTCCATCCGGACCAGAACCTTCCGCCACAAAGTAGTTTCTTTCCTTCTGCCGTTGGACTCCTGAACACTTCTTAAACACCTGTCACTTTAACTCATCTAATCACTCACTGCACCACAACGGTAAATGTAACTGTAATTCTTCTTGTACATAGTAAGTCTATATTTATTTTATACTATAGTAATCTGTTTCTTAATACATGCCCTTTGGATTGAATATATGTTTTATTATTGCTCAGTGTTTTATGTTGCACCTTAAGGCCGAGACAAGTTCCTATGTTTGTGACTTCTGTTCTTTGACAATGGCGATAAACCTTTTCTGATTCTGATTCTGAATCATCCGAATAATGTCCCAGACGTGATGATTCCCCAGGTCCGAACATCTGACTGAGAGCTCTTTTCTCATGTTGGCTCTTTATTTCAGGCACATCTCTGAAGCTGTTTATTCCCGCTCTGTTGGACGCCCATGAATGTGGCGTAATTACCGCTAACGACGCTAATAATGAGATGTTTTTGAGCAAATGTGACACGAGCTAAACCCACACAACGCGTGAGTGCATTCCATTCAAACTCCTTAGGCATAATCATGAACAAAAGGAGATGTTTGTGTCATTGTGGCGTCGGTGAAGATGTGAGGGAGGTGATTCTGCCGACGTGAGCTGGGTTTGACGAGCGGGGGCCGTGTCGCTGCGTGCCGACTTTAAACCCACCGAGAGAAAAGCTGGATGTTTTGGACAAATATCGCGCTTGCAGCAGTGCGTCAGATGGTGATTCATGGAGCAACTGTTGGTCCACAGCAGATACGGTGATGAATGAACGCAGCAGATGGCCTCCACAGTAAATATTGGACAGAACACTGCAGCGCGGGGTTCGATGTTTAGTTAAAAATGCAACGCGTCAACATATTAGTGCTTTATGTTTTATGCAGTAGATAAACCTTATGTCATCGTTGAGGCGCTCGGTTCTTCTGTGAAGCCCAGATATATTGAGATATATTCAATTTACTTACATTTTTATTCAATTTGAAAAAAAATAATCCAACTTCTGCACATTTTTATCTGTTTATTTGTAACTTATTTGACCCATTTTTTGCCTTTTCATGCTTCTTAATTATTTTTGAGTTCGTTTCCACTTATTCTTTTGCCGACTTTGTTCAAGAAACGGCCTTTTCGGTTTAGTCGTCTCTTACAGCTCCTGCTCCTCGTTTTGGGGGTGATTTTAGAGGTAACTATCGGCAACAGGGCATGGCAGTGTGCCATATCCAGAGTCTAACAAGTCTGTTTCAAAAAGCAATTACAGCCACAAGATAGCGTTAGCGTTAGCGTTAGCGTTAGCCTTAACTGTTTTTCAGTCACACTCAGATCTATGTTTGACTCCTCAACAGGACCACCAGCTGGGATTGCTCCCACGGTCCTGGAAATGTCTCGTCTCAGACCGTTTAAAGACTAAACGTGGCTGTGTCTGATTGGACGATGGATAAACTTGTGTAAGTGTTTCTTTCTTTCACACAGTAAAAGACACGATTAAAGCAGCACTTGTTTTACACAGGGCTGAAGTGATGGCGCTGAAGACCCCAGACCACTCCACTCTGGAGCGTCTCAGCTTCTGGTGGACAACATAGATCTGCTGCGTGACCAGCTGACGTCACCCAGACATAACCAGGGTTTTCTAAGTAAATCTACTGCTCCCACGGAAACGTCCCTTTAGACTCCAGGACGTCCACGCAGGACTAAACGGTGGAACCTTCTCGACGTCCACACAGGGCTAAACGGTGGAACCTTCTTTACGTCCACACAGGACTAAACGGTGGTACCTTCTCGACGTCCACACAGGACTAAACGGTGGAACCTTCTCGACGTCCACACAGGACTAAACGGTGGAACCTTCTCGACGTCCACGCAGGACTAAACGGTGGAACCTTCTTTACGTCCACACAGGACTAAACGGTGGTACCTTGATGGCCTTCTGGATGTCCTCACAGGAGCTGCGGATGGTCCGGAGCAGGTTGTTGAAGCGGCCCATCTCCTGCACCAACACCGTGTTCATGCTCTGGTTGTAGCTCGTGGGGAACTTGATCATCACAGCCTCCAGATCGAAGTTCGGGGGAAGTTTACTCAGAACATCAGCCGCCACATCCAAAACCATGTCATCAGACGACTGTCCATCGCCACCTGAAGACCGACACTGCAGAGAGAAGTTAGACCTGGTTTAGTTTAAATGTGATGCTTTGCTGAAGAACATCTCCCCAATGCTGCCGACTAAATGTACAGTATTGTTCAACAGCAGAACTTCAATAGTTCGTTGTCATACACGAACCCTAACCCAAATCTAAACGTAGAACGGAAAAATGAAGTCCCACAACAAATACTGACCCCAAAAATGATTCCAGATTTACTGAACAATGAGTCGATATTTGGGGTTTTCGCACGGAAAAAACGGTTGCACATCCTGGTACTTTTGGTTAGCTCTAGTCTTGGACTGTACAGATACTGAATAACGGGCCCGGTCCCAATCTGATGCACCTTCACAAAGACCAAGAACAAGGACTGGGGCCTCACTTTGGGGACTTTTTAGGGCCTGCTCTGGGGCCAGGAACACTGCCTTTGTTTGGGAAACATTTTCATTCTCAAACTTCAAAGACCTGGTTTTGCCCTAATTTAGATTTAGAACAGTCCTGCTTTGGACCTGATTTAGACCTACTTTGGACTTGATTTAGACCTGATTTAGACCTGCTTTGGACCTGATTTAGACCTACTTTGGACCTGATTTAGACCTGTTTTAGACCTGTTTTAGACCTGCATTGGACCTGATTTAGACCTGATTTAGACCTGCTTTAGACCTGATTCAGACCTGATTCAGACCTGCTTTGGACCTGCTTTGGACCTGATTTAGACCTGATTTAGACCTGCTTTAGACCTGCTTTAGACCTGCTTTAGACCTGCTTTAGACCTGCTTTAGACCTGCTTTGGACCTGCTTTTAGCTTTACTGATTTAGACCTACTTTGGACTGTTATTTAGGACTGATTTAGACCTGCTTTGGACCTTGATTTAGACCTTACTTGCACCTGATTTAGACCTACTTGGGACTGCATTGACTGATTTAGACCTGATTTTAGACCTGCTTTAGACCTGAATTCAGGACCTGATTTAGACCTGATTTAGACACCTGATTTAACCTGCTTTATGACCTGCTTTAGACCTGCTTTAGACCTGCTTTAGACCTGCTTTAGACTGCTTTAGGAACCTGCTTTTTTTAGACCTGCTTTGGACCTGGATTTAGACCTGATTTAGACCTGCTTTGGACTTTGATTTAGACCTGATTTAGAACCTGCTTGGAACTGCTTTGGACCTGGATTTAGACCCTGATTTAGACCTGCTTTAGACCTGCTTTAGACCTGCTTTAGACCTGCTTTGGACCTGATTTAGACCTGATTTAGACCTGCTTTGGACTTGATTTAGACCTGATTTAGACCTGCTTTGGACCTGATTTAGACCTAATTTGGACTTGATTTAGACCTGATTTAGACCTTCTTTGGACCTGATTTAGACCTGTTTTAGACCTGCTTTAGACCTGCTTTAGACCTGCTTTAGACCTGCTTTAGACCTGCTTTAGACCTGCTTTAGACCTGATTTAGACCTGATTTAGACCTGCTTTGGACCTGCTTTGGACCTGCTTTGGACTTGATTTAAACCTGATTTAGACCTGCTTTGGACCTGCTTTAGACCTGATTTAGACCTGATTTAGACCTGATTTAGACCTGATTTAGACCTGCTTTAGACCTGCTTTGGACTTGATTTAGACCTGATTTAGACCTGATTTAGACCTGATTTAGACCTGATTTAGACCTGTTTTAGACCTGCTTTGGACTTGATTTAGACCTGATTTAGACCTGCTTTGGACTTGATTTAGACCTGTTTTAGACCTGCTTTGCTGGAGGACTGATGGTTCCTCTGATTCAATGGGGATTGGGGGATTAAAGGGATTTAGTTCTTGGTACCGTGACAGGCCAAAGGATAACCACTCTGCCACAGTAACACAGGGAGAACATGCACACACTGACCTCCTCATGAGCAGGAGCCAGGATAACCACTCTGCCAGCGCTGCTTTAACCAACACGCTGGAGCAGATTGAACACGTTAAAGTCAGAACGAGCCCGTGCGAGCGCTTAATGCCTCGTCCAATAACGTTTAGCCTTTATAATAATGGTGTCCACCGCTCGTTTCGATTGGCTCCTGCTCGTTCCATCGCTGCTCGTTTATCTGTGGACTTTACGGCGCTCGGATGAAGATGCATGATGGAGGCCGAGCGCCTCTTGACACCTCTGGTTCTTTGTCTGGCCCAGTTTGGTCCTGAGTTTGGTCCAGGTAAAGCCTTTTTAGACCTCATTTGTCCGGCACAACGATGTTTTGATGTAGATGTTTGTTTCTTTCTTGTTAACACAACTCAACTAGACCCGGGTCAGACCTGTTGTAGATCGGGTTCAGTCCAACACATTGATTATGAAACTGTTCTTTTTTCACGCTGCTCTTCCATTTGTGAAATACCTTCACAAATGGCTGGATCGTTGGATCATTTCACTTCACTAATGTCCATTGGTGAATGAAGTCTCTGGACACAAATGAGGTCCAGAACCTCTGGACCTCATTTGTGTCCAGAGCCTCACTGTTGGACCATCGAGTCTTTACAGTGAGCTTTCTATCCCTGAAGCTAGTGCTGAACCTGGAAACTAAAACCTCTGACGCGCAGAGGTCAGTCAGCTCTCTGAGTTCTTCGGACCAGACAAATCCTGTTCATGAGCTCCTCTTCTCTGCTCCTTCTCTGAGCCTCACAAAAACACACATTTAAGACTTTGTCAAAGGTTCTGAGATCTGGATGTGAATCATCACCAGAATCTTTCTTACGTCGCAGATGTGGGAAAACTGAGCCAGGTTAGTTTATGTGTGAGACCTGTAAAAAGGCAACAAACTACGTAATACGCACACAAACTACGTAATACGCACACAAACTACGTAATACGCACACAAACTATGTAATATGCACACAAACTACGTAATACGCACACAAACTACGTAATACGCACACAAACTACGTAATACGCACACAAACTATGTAATATGCACACAAACTACGTAATACGCACACAAACTATGTAATATGCACACAAACTATGTAATATGCACACAAACTACGTAATACGCACACAAACTACACAAATTACGTAATATGCATACAGACTACACAAACTACTTAATACGCACACAAACTACGTAATACGCGCACGAACTAAATACGCACACAAACTACTTAATACGCACACAAACTATGTATTACGCACACATAATACACAAACTACTTAATACGCGCACAAACTACATAATACGCACACAAACTACTTAATACGCACACAAACTACTTAATACGCACACAAACTACATAATACGCACACAAACTACGTAATATGTAAACAAAAGCATGGTTTGGCTCGGTTCTCCTCTGCTTGGAGCCTTCTCCAGAGCGTCTCAGTCGTGTTTCAACCGCTCTGGGCGTTAGCGATAGCGATAGACAAGTGTTCTGATGTTCTGTGGTGACGGAGGAGGCGCTGGTGTCGCACAAGTGTTCCGATGTTCTGTGGTGACGGATGGAGGCGCTGGTGTCGCGCAAGTGTTCCGATGTTCTGTGGTGACTGGTGAGGATGGTAGCGCTGGTGTCGCACAAGTGTTCTGATGTTCGTGGACTGACGAGGGGCGCTGGTGTGCACAAGGTCGTTCCCGATGTTGCTGTGGTGACTGGATGAGGCGCGGTGGTAGCACAGTTTCGAATGTTAATAATGGGGAAGATGGGACGATAGGCATCGGCAAGAGGTTTCCGATGTTCTGGGTGATGGATAGAGGAGAATGGTGTGCACAGTGTCCGATGTTCTGTGGTGACGGATGGAGGAGCTTGGTGTCGCGCAAGTGGTCCGATGTTCTTGTGGTGACGGATGGAGGCGCTGGTGTCGCACAATGTTTCTGAATCTGTGGTGACGGAAAGGGGCTGTATGGTTCGCACAAGTGTTTCGATGTTCCTGTGATGCAACGGATGCGACGCGCTGTGTCGCACAACGCGTGTTCCGATGTTCTGTGGTGACGGATGGAGGCGCTGGTGCTCGCGCAGTTGTCTACGATGTTCTGTGGTGACGGATATGGGGCGCTGGTGTCGCAAAGTGTTCCTGATTCTGTGGTGACGGATGAGGCGCTGGTCGTCGGCAACAGTGTTCCGATGTTCTGTGGTGACGGATAGGATGGCCTTGGATTGTGCGACAAGTGTTCGATGTTCTGTGGTGAGGAAATGGCGGCGCTGCTAGTGCCAAGTGTCGTGTCTGTTAACGGGTGAAGCGCTGATCGAGTTCGATGTTGGTGACGGTGGAGGCGTGGCCATGTCTGTGTCGTGGCTGACGGCGCTGTGCCAAGTGTTCCGATGTTCTGTGGTGAGGATGGAGGCGCTGGTGTCAGCACAAGTGTTCCGATGTTCTGTGGTGACGGATGGAGAGCGGTGTCGCACAAAGTGTCCGATGTTCTTGGTGAGGATGGAGGTGCTGGTGTTGCACAAGTGTTCTGAGTTCTGTGGTGACGGATGGAGGGTTGGTGTCGCACAAGTGTTCCGATGTTCTGTGTGACGATGAGCGTGGTTCGACAATGTGTTCCGATGTCTGTGTGACGGATGGAGGCGCTGGTGTCGACACAGTGTTCCGATGTTCTGTGTGAGGATGGAGGCGCTGGTGTCGCAAAGTGTTCTGATTTCGTGGTGACGGATGGAGGGCTGCGTGTCGCACAAGTGTGATGATGTTTGGTGGAATATTGGACATTTTTTTTTCCCTCACAGTGTTCAGCTCAGATCTCTGAGCGCGTCTTTGTTTGCCGCTCGCCGCTTTTTCGCCGCTCTTCGCCGCGCTCGGAAACATCAGACGCTGAGGGATCTGCGCGCTCACAATGAGGACTTTGTGTGTGAGTGTAACAGTTGTGTAATCTAGAAGAGCCCGATCCGTACCCGCTCTTAAACACACAACGGACTCGACTGACTCGGCACTCTTTCATTTCGTGCAGCTTTGGAAAACAATGAAAGTTCATACACTTCATGTATTTCAGTTTGGTTGTGTTTGGCTCATTCACACACAAACACAAAAAACACACACAAACATACACACACACACACAATAGACACACACACACAGCCACAACAACACAAACAGACACACAAACACACACAGACACACTACAACAAAAACAGACACAAAAACACAAAACAAACACAAAAAAACACACCACACACACACAACACACACAAAAACACACAGAACACACACAGAGCACAAACACCACACCACGACACACACACAAACACAAAAAACAGACACACAAACAAAAACACACACAACAAACAACACACAGACACAGACACAAACCAAAAACAACACAGACACATAAACACACACACAGACACACACACACACAGACACACACACAGACACACAACACACAAACACAAGACACACAAACACACACACACACAGACACACACAACACACATACAAACACACAGACACAATCACGACGACACAAACATACATCACACACAAACACACACACAGACACACACACACACCGAAACACACTACAAGAGACCACAAACAAACACACAGACACAACACACACACACAACATACACAGCAGACACACACCAGACACACACAACAACACGACACAGACGACAAAGACACACACACACACACACCACACACACACAATATGAACCACAAACACAACACACACACAACAACCACACAAACAACACAGCACACACATACACAGACAGCACAACAAAACACAGACACAAGACACACAAACAGACACCAACATACACAGACCAGACAAACGACACAGCACACAATATGAAACACAACCACAGACATCACACCACACACTCAGACACAAACACACACGACAAGACAACAACACACACACCACATAGACCAACAACACCACACACACACACTATTGAACACACAACAACACAGACAACAGACACAAACACACACACAAACACACACACACACACCAGACCAACCACCAAACGACCACCACCAACACAGACACACAACAAACCACCAACACACCACACACAACCACACACAAACAACCACACACAAACACAACACACACACACAACACAACAAGAAACACACCAAACACAACACACACCAAACACACACATATGAACACAACAACACACACACAACACAACAGATTACACACACACACACAAAACCCGCAGAAGGCGTGTCTTTTAGGTCCTGTCTTGGATCGATCCTGTCACATTCAGATGAAGAGTGAAATTTGATTCTGGTCTTGAAGTTTGCCGTTTGTGTCAAATGCCAGGCAGAATTCCAGGCTGAACCCTCGGCAGATCACACTGTTCCTGAGCGAACGGAACAGTTTGAATGTGGTTTAGCCCCCAGGGACAGGACGTTCTGGAACCAGACTAATCCAAAGTTTGCCCATGTGCCGTATCGGCCTTTTGTTCTGCTTCAATGTACGGACCAAAACTGTGAATCAACCAGAATGATACCAGGACCAACTTGATCCAAACTAGAGGTTCAACGCCATAAACAGAACTAAAGACGAATAAGTTAATCACGCTTAGTTTAAAGTTTCGAGCTAACCGTGCTTTATTTGTAGACATTTGTAATCTCCTGATTCGGAGTCTAGCTGAAACCAGGTCGAGACCAGGTCTGAAACCAGGTCCTGGACCAGAGTCTTGAACTCAGCGGTCTGAACCAGGTCAGCAACCAGGTCGAGCAATTCTGAACTAGTCTGAGCCAGGCTGAACAGGTCTGAACCAGGCGAAAGTAGACCAGTTCTGAACCAGTTAACAGTCTGAACAGGTCTGAACAGGTATGAACAGGTCTGAACAGGTCTGAACCAGGTCTGAACAGGTCTAGAACCAGGTCAGTTTGAACCAGCAGTCTGAGCACTAATTACTGGTAACAGGTCTGAGCCAGGTCTGAACCAGGTCTGTGAACCAGGTTCTCCGAACCAGGTCTCAGAACCAGGTCTGAACAGGGCAGGTCTGACCAGGTCTGACCAGTCTGAACTAAACAAGGTCTGAAACAGGATCTGACCAGCCGACCAGGTCTGAACCAGTGAACAGGTCTGAACCAGGTCTGAACCAGGTCTGAAACAGGCCTGACAGGTCAAGACTCAAGTCTGACGCCAGGTCTGAAGCAGGTGACTGAACAAGTCAGCAGGTCTGAGCAGGTCTGAGCCAGGTCTGACCAGGTCTGAACAGAGTCTGAACAGGTTCTGAACTCAGGTCTGAACCAGATGTCTGAACCAGGTCTGACCATGTCTGACCAAGTCTGAACCAGTCTGAACCAGGTCTGAACCAGGTCTGAACATGTACAAGTCTGAACAAGTCTGAAAGCCAGGTCTGAACCAGGTCTGAACAACAGGTCTGAACAAGTCTGAACAGGTACTGAACCGGTCACTGAACCAGTTGAAAACCAGGTTCTGAACCAGGTCTGACAAGGTTGAACCAGGTCTTAACCAGGTCTGAGCCAGGTCTGAAACAGGTCTGAACCAGGTCTGAACCAGTCTGAACAGTTGAACCAGGGTCTGAACCAGGTCTGAACCAGGTCTGAACCAGGTCTGAACCAGGTCTGAACCAAGTCTGAACCAGGTCTGAACCAAGCTGAACAGGTCTGAACCAAGTCTGAACCAGGTCTGAGCCAGGTCTGAACCAGGTCTGAGCCAGGTCTGAACCAGGTCTGAACCAGGTCTGAACCAGGTCTGAACCAGGACCAGGTGAACCTGGTCTGAACCTGGTCATTATTTGTCTTAAATTATGACTAAATGATGGACTAAACCAGGATTTATAAAAAGCACGATCATGGCTGTAATCCGTGTTTCAGATTCTGCGTCATGTCATGAAATCTGAATACGAGCAGCCGGGGCCAGAGGAACCGTGCGGCGAGAGGAACGACATGAAGCAGTTTGTGAGCGGAGCGGCGCCGAGGACCAGGCCTAATGAGCTTCCACACACAGAGCCAGAGATGTTCGCGGTAATGAGGAGCCGAGGAGGGAGATGATGACAGAAGACAATGATCTTCACACGTACGACGGGAGAAAAGACCACGTTTGAGGCTCATCTTTCCTTTGTCTGAGTCTGGCCTCAGCAACAACACTCGGAGCTTCTGCCGTTGGTCTCGGATTGTGGAGGAGAATAACACCGAAAAGGAAGACTCGGCTGAACTGGAGCTAAAGTTGGTGAATCAGGGCGACTCCAGGTCAAAACGAGGCTTAAGATAGAACTAAACCAGGGCTAAGCTAGAACTAACCGAGATGATGGGAGATGTTTGTGAGGGTTGTTGTTTGGCAGTGGCTCAAACGTGTGGCGCTGACATTGGACTGAAGGAACCGTTCGATGAGGAGCTGCACAGGCCTGAACGTGGAAGTGCAGGAGGCAAAGTGAAGAGATGACACTGCGGCTCTTTACGACGGCCCAACATCAAGAACTAAAATGAATCGCCACTTGAGAGATCCGCAGACTTTGGAAAGAGGGGTGAGACAGGGCTGCGCCTGGTCCCTCCCCCTGTTCGCTTTGGACTTGGAACCATCGGCCCAATTTATTGTACAATCAGAAACAATTCACCGTGTTTCAATCGATGGGACGGAAAATCGCCTGCTGCAGATGATGTCTTACGATATTTAACAAAACCAGACATTTCCATTCCTAATGTGATGCATTTCCTCCATGATAGTGGTCCAATGTTTGGACTGGACAAACTGAATGTGTAAAAACTGAAATTCTCTCTCACTGGCGCCCCCCTTTGGCCTTTAGAAAGACTTACCCATTTAAATGGCAAAGGGAATCTCTTAAATATTTAGGTGTGGTCTTCCATAAAGAACTATCCACAATCTTAGAGAAAAACTCTACTCCTCTTTTCTCCACCATAAAGAAAGATCTTGAAAAATGGACTCTGATCCAGACTTAAGTCTAAATCAAAGGACTGAAACTATAAACATGAATGTTTTGTCCAGATTTCTCTCTCTGTTCCAGACTCTTCCGATTTACATCTCCAACCGGCTGTTTGATGAGTGGAATCAAACAGACTTGAGATTCATATGGAGGGAAAAAACCCTTTATCAGATTCAAAACTTTACAATTACCAAAAGAAAAGGAGGCGGGGTTTTCCTTGTCTGAAAATTGACTTTATTTCAGCTCAAATCAGAGCGTTGCTGGTGTGACCCAGAATATGAAGCTCAATGGAAACATATTGAGAGTAATGTTGTGCCGGGGGTTCCTGTGCAGGCCTTACTGGCAGATGACAGACGCTTGAGTCATTTGGAGGAAGTGAAGAATCCCTGGGTAAAATCTGTGCTTTACAACATGGAAGGAGCTGATCAAAACATACAAACTAAACAAAGAGGTTCAAATCTTAAACTGGTCGTTTATGACCAAGGTTTTGTACCAAATAGAACTGACCTGAGACTCAAGGTCTGGATTACAAAAGGTCTAAAGGTTTTTCACCAGATTGTAAAAGAGAATCACATGAAAAGATTTGAAAGGTTGAAAGATCCTTTGACTTGGAGAAACAGGACTTTTATAGGTTTTTACAAATAAGGAGTTATTAAACCAAGACATTAAACAAAGTCATGACCATTAAAACCCTCTGACTGAGATGTTTATCAAGGCTTAGAAACCAGGACTTTCAAGGGGACTAATATTTCAAATATATCAATATTTGACTATATCAACTAAATACATTTATTTTTGAAGGACGAGGAGTGGAAGAGGTGTGGCACATCACATTGGAGGGTCCCATATTTGGAGGGAGTTCTGTTGGAAGAAAAGTGACCCATTTGTTCCTAACTCCATGTCAGAGTGCACATTATTCACAGGGAGTGGTTGAGTGTTGGAGAGGCTGTGGCACCAGGAGCCACACCACGAACACGTGTTTTGGGACGGAAATTAACAAGGCAAAAAAAATCTTTTCCAACACCACCATCCCACTCAACTTGGGAATATTGTGCGACCCCTGCGTCCCTTGCGACCCCTGTGACCTCAGCGAACCTCTGCGTCCTCTGCGACCCCTGTGACCTCAGCGATCCTGCGGCATCAGCGATCCTGCGACCTCTATGACCCCTGCGACCTTTACGACCCCTGCGATCTCAGCGACCCCTGTGGCCTCAGCGCCTCTGCGTCCCCTGCGACCTCAGCAACCTCTGCGACCGCTGCGACCCCTGCGACCTCAGCGACCTCAGCGGCATCAGCGATCCCTGCGACCTCTACGACCCCTGCAACCTCTATGACCCCTGCGACCTTTACGACCCCTGTGACCCCACGACCCCTGCGACCTCTGCATCCCCTGCAACCTCTGCGACCCCTGCAACCTCAGCGACCCCTAACGACCCCTGAGACCTCTGACCTGTGTGAGCAGAATGGAATCGAAGAGCAGCTGAGCCTCCGCCTGGTCTTTGGCGATGTCGGCGTTGGCGTTCATGCCAAAGATCTCCGGAGACGGGTGAGCGGCAGCGTCGTGGTGAACGCCAGGAAACTGTCGTACTGAAGACACAAGAGAGACGCAGATTGAGCGACGCGCAGCTCCACGACACCACCAGGGCCTTAATTACAATCAGCCTTGACGTTTATGGTAATGAGTATGCAAATGAGCTCGATGAATAAAACATGGCCCAGCAGGGGGCGAGCCGGGGCGCAAAAGGCAGATAAACTGTAGAAGAAGTCGAGACGGTTAACAAATAAATCTGTATTTTTTTGGTGGAGGATTCCCGCTGCGCTGCTTTCACTTTAACGACTTTTTAAAGGAAGCTGAGCTTTCGGTAACGAGCTCTGCACAAACGACATTAGACAAGTTCGAACGAGGAAACAAAAGGAGTGGAAAGACTGTGGTATGAGGAGAGAGAGGATGAGGAAGAGGGGAGGAGGAGGAGGGGAGGGGAGGAGGAGGAGGAGGGGAGGAGGAGAGGAGGAGGGGAGGAGGTGAGGAGAGGGAGGAGAGGGAGAGGAGGGGAGGAGGTGGAGAGGAGGAGGTGAGAGGAGAGGTGGAGGAGGAGGAGGAGGAGGTGGAGGAGGTGGAGGAGGTGGAGGAGGTGGAGGAGGAGGTGGAGGTGGAGAGGTGGAGGGGGGAGGGGGAGGAGAGGAGAGGAGGGGGGGAGGGGGAGGAGAGGAGGAGGAGGAGGAGGAGGAGGAAGGAGGAGGGAGGAGGGGAGAGGAGGAGGGAGGAGGGGAGGAGGTGGAGAGGAGAGGGGAGGAGAGGGAGGAGGGGGAGGAGGGGAGGAGGAGGAGGAGGGAGGAGGTGGAGGAGGGCGAGGAGGAGGTGGAGGAGGGAGGTGGAGGAGGAGGAGAGGAGAGGAGGAGAGGAGGAGGAGAGGAGGAGAGGAGGAGGAGGGAGGAGGAGGAGGGAGGTGGAGGAGGGGAGGAGTGGAGAAGGAAAGGAGAGGAGGAGGAAGAGGGGAGGAAGAGGGAGGAGGAGGAGAGGAGGAGGAAGAAAGGGGCAGGAGGGGGCTAGGAGGTGGAGGAGGAGAGGAGAGGAGAGGAGGGGAGGAGGGAGGAGGAGGGAGGAGGAGAGGAGGAGGAGAGAGAGGAGGAGAGGAGGAGGAGAGGAGAGAGAAGAGAAGGAGTAGGAGCAGGAGAGGAAGAGAGGAAGAGACAGAACAGAGAGCACACGTAACGAGCCGCACACTGACAGCAGCAGCTTTTAGCCGTGGAAATGCAACTAAATCTGTGTAATTAATGCTGATTAGCCGGAGAAGAAAGTGTCGCGCGTGAGTCTGAATGAGGCATTTGCTGGAGACGAGAGTCTTCACAGGCGTCATCGTGGTCATGGCGACGAGGTCAACCAACAGTCGTGTCAGTCGAGTCGTTCATTTGAGGATTCCTGTTCATCAGGAGGAGGAGTTATCTTTGGACTGAGTTTAATCATGACAACACTGTTCACAATCAAGAATACACTTCATGTAACAAACGCAACACAAACACACACACACACAAACACACACAAACACACACAAACACACACACACACAACACAAACCACAACACACACACACAAACACACACACACACACACACACACACACACACAAACAGACACAACACAACAAACACACACACACAACACACAAACACACACAAACACACACACACACACACACACAACACAAACTCACACACACAACAACACAAACACACACACAACACAACACAACACACACAACACACAAACACAACACAAAAACACACTCACACACAAACACACACTCACACAAACAACACACACACACTCACACACAACACAACACACACAACACAAAGACACAACACAAACACACACAACACACACACACACACAGAAACACACAGCACAAACACCCACAAACACACACCCACACACACAAGACAAACACACAACATAAACACACAACACGAACACACAAACACAACACAAACACACACACTAACACAACACACAACAGTAACACCCCACACACAACACAAACACAGAACACAAACACATCACAAACGCGCACACACACACCCAAACACTCACACACACACACACACAGAAACACGTACACTCCTACACACAAACACACAGACGCACATAAAAACACACACAGACGCACGCACACACACTCACACACACTCACACACTCACACACACAAACAAACACACGCACACACACCTACACACACACGCACACACAAACGCGCACACACACACTCGGCACACACGTCGTTCTCCACACACTTTCCTTTGGTGAGGAAGTGTGTGTTTCTTTGTGTATTTACAGATGAGGTTCAAAGTGACTCACGTCGCCCTCTGGTGGTGTGGAGTACAGGCCGCTGGGGTCAAAGCTGTAGTCTGGGTCCTGGATGATCTCTGGAGTGTAAAAGATGGACAGGACGGTCCTGAGAGTGCGTCTGTCCCAGTCGTCTGTGACTCGGCCTCCATAGTTACACTCTCCAGTCAGGTATCTCAGCGCCTCGAACGGCACCTCCTGCAACACAAGCACACGCCAGGAGCACGTTAACGCCTCCTGCAACACAAGCACACGCCAGGAGCACGTTAACGCCTCCTGCAACACAAGCACACGCCAGGAGACACGTTACGCACCTCCTGCAACACGCAGCACACGTCCAGGGAGCAATCGTTAACAAAACCTCCTGCAACACGAGCAGCAGACGCCCAGGAGCACGTTAACGCCTCCTGGCAGACACGAGCACACGCCAGGATCACGTTAACGCCTCCTGCAACACGAGCGAACCGACGCTCAGGAGCACGTTAACGCCTCTGCACACAGCACACCCAAGGGCAGCACGTTAAGTCACCTTCTCTGCAGACTAGAGCACGACGCCAGAGCACGTTAAAGACTCCTTGGCAAACAACTGAGCATCACGCAGGTAGCACGTTAACACCTCCTGCAACAGACAAGCACAACGCCAGGAGCTTATCGTTACCGCCTCCGTGCAACACAAGCAAACGCCAGAGACAGTAACACCGTCCTGCATTAAAGCACAGCCAGGAGCACGTTAACCGCTCTCTGCAATGCACAAGCACACGCCTAAGGGATGCACGTTAACGCCGTCCTTGGATACACTAGCACAGCGGTTGTACGCCAGGAGCACGTTAACGCCGTCTCCTTTGCACATCTAAGCGACCGCGCAGAGACACGTGTTAGATAGGCTTTCCTGCAACACAAGCACAGCGTCCAGGAGCACGTTAACGCCTCCAGAATCACTTAGCACACGCCAGTGGAGGCAACGTTAACGCCTCCAGCAACACTAGCACACGCCAGGAGCACGTTAACGCCTCTTGCAACACGAGCCTCACGCCAGGAGCACATTAACACCTCCTGCAACACGTTTACACCTCCGCAATCACGTGGTTTACTACCTTTCGCTCCGAACACGTTACGATCTTCTGCAACATTTTACCTCTCCTGGTTTGTCTCAAGTGACCTCATCGGTGTAACCTTCTTCAGTGCCTATTATTCGGTGGACCTCTTGTTCAGTGACCGTCTCAGTGACCTCTTCAGTGATCTCAGTTGACTCATTCAGGTGACCTCTTCAGTGACCTCTCAGACTCCTGTGGCCAGGGCCGAAGTGAAAGGAATAGCTGCTTTTAGAAAGGATCGTTCTCTATATCGTTATGTAAGGAAGCGATTACGGGTAAAGGAAAAAGGATCTGTCCAGTGCTGATATAGACTGAATAGTGTGAATGCCTTGGACAAGGTCTGAAAGACCTTTACATTATTTCCACGCTGAAACAGCTTGAGCGTGATCAATCGTTCTAATGAAGAGGTTGTGGAGCGGCTTCAGGGGAGCTCAAGGACGGACTCGAGCAGATAAAAGCCAGCAATGAGGACTAGAGTTTCTGCGAGGTACAAACTACATGCGGTATTAATAAAGAGCAGTGCTGCTGCTAAAAGGGTATTTGAAGCCTGCTGGAGCTTGCTGGAGTCTGTTGAACACGTGGAATCAAGGGTGTAGATCCTCCAGACGGCTCATGCACGAACCTTCTTTTGGGGCCTTAACCAATGCTCATTGTTGAGCAGAAGCGGCTCCAGGGGCTTGCCAGGGGCTCCAGGGGCTCCAGGGGGCTCCAGGGGCTCCAGGGGCTCCAGGGGCTCAGGAAACACATGATTAAACTCATGTCCTCAATCTGGTCTTCACTGAGGCTGAACGCCGCTGCAGCAGCCCTGGATGGGATCCAGATGGATGGCAGATGTCCCATCCGTCCGCACCAACAATGGCAGTGTCAGCATTTTTTACGGAGGGCGGTCGGGAGTCATGTTTTGGGCTCAGGTAGATCATTGTGGTGAATCTACATGTAAGCATTGACTTCGTGTTAGAGTTCTCTTTGGCGGTTCGTTCAGGCCTTCTTTGTACGTTCCTTAGTAGATTGAAGTACACGATCGCCTGCACTCGATTCATTTTGAGCATTCTGATTTAAACAAACCACGACCATTGAACGATTTCAGTTCTTGGTAAACCCGAAACCACATTGCCCGGTTGACGAACTGTTGTTGTGTCTCCTCTCACTGCAGTTGAAGTTCTCTTTGGGAGGTTGTCGTTTCAGGAACATTCTAATTGTGCTCTGAAGGTGATGATGTCATTTATATTGACCATCACCATGACGAATATCATGGAACGCAACTCGACACGTTTGTGTCAGAAACAGTCCAAACGAATGGAAACGCGCAATCTGCGATGGACAATGTGTGATTTAGGGAGTTGAACTGTTCTCGATGTCAGAAAAGAGAACAAGTCCGAGAATCGCATCAAGAGGAAGCTCCGTGGATGGTGAATTCTATTAGGGGATCTCTGACATCCAGCAAAGAGGAGGGCGCTCTCAGAGCGACAGAACACCCAGAACCATCGGAGAAACCACACACCCGGGAAACCCCACCAGCAACCAAAGCACCGGCAAACTCCCAAACGGAAGGTCTAAAAACGCACACGCACAAGTAAACGCATGCAGAGAACGGTATCTAAGAGCAGGACTAAAGGCAGGACCTAAAGCAGGTCTAAAGCAAGGACTAAGAGCAGGAACTAAAATGGCAAGGTCGCTAAAGCAGGTCTAAAGCAGGACTAAAGCAGGTCTAAAGCAGGACTAAAGCAGGTCTAAAGCAGTCTAAAGCAGGCTAAAGCAAGGAGGCAGTGACTAAAGCAGGACTAAAGCAGGACTAAAGCAGGGACTAAAGCAGGAATACAGATAAAGCCAAGCGACTAAAGCAGGAATAAGCAGAGACCTAAAGCAGGGACTAAAGCCAGGACTAAAGCTAAAACATTCTAAAGCAGGATAAAGCAGGTCTAAAGCAGACTAAAGCAGGTCTAAAGCAGCAGGTCTAAAGCAGGACTAAAGCAGGACTAAAGCAGGTCTAAAGCCAGGTCTAAACAGACTAAGGCAGGACTAACGCAGCTCCTAAAGCAGGCTAAAGCAAGGTCTAAAGCAAAGGACTAAAGCAGGACTAAAGCGCAGGCTAAAGCAAGGTCTAAAGCAGGTCTAAAGCAGGTCTAAAAAACAGGACTAAAGCAAGGACTAAAGCAGGTCTAAAGCAGGTCTAAAAACAGGTCTAAAGGCAGGTCTAAAGCAGGTCTAAAGCAGGACTAAAGCAGGTCTAAAGCAGGACTAAAGCAGGTCTAAAGGCAGGTCTAAAGCAGGTCTAAAGCAGGACTAAGCAGTCTAAAGCTAAAGCAGGTCTAAGGCAGGTCTAAAGCAGGTCTAAGCAGGACTAAAGCAGGTCTAAGGCAGGTCTAAAGCAGGACTAAAGCAGGACTAAAGCAGGACTAAACCAGGTCTAAAGCAGGACTAAAGCAGGTCTAAAGCAGGACTAAACCCATGTGTGACTCTTCCCATCTGATTCTAACTCAGAGTTGTGCAGATCCTTCTCCACACACTCAGGTGACTTTGTGAGACTCGAGCAGATGCTGCAGTGTTTCCTCCTGAGGACATTTTCCCGTGTGTGTGTGTGTGTGTGTGTGCGTGCATGTGTGTGTGCGTGCCTGTGTGTGTGCGTGCCTGTGTGCATGTGTGTGTGTGTGTGGCTCCAGATGGTGAGTGCACAGACTATAGAAAACATGCCCCTGCAGTCAGAACGCAGCGCTGCAGGGGAACGCACAGGGCGCTTTGTGACGGACACGACGAGCGGCGCTGCGTTTGCATGAAGCGAGACACGGCACACGTTCAACTTCATGTGAGTTTGAGTGTTGAGTGTTGGTGTGTTCATGCGTTCATGCGTTCATGTGTTTCAGAGGTCACGTAGACAAACAGATATACCAATGTAGACAGTGAACATGTTTCAGAGGTTAAGCAGGAGGTTTTGTTGTATTCAATCACCTTCCCGGCGGCGGCAGATGCAGGAATGTGTTTACCTGTGAAATAAACTGCTTTGCTTCTTGAGTTTGCCGTTGACGAGTGGCTGAAGATGAATCCCTGCCACTGGGCGAGCCGCTCAGTGCAGTGGCCTTCAGCGTCTTTAGAATGCTTTGATCCACACTTCAGTTTCCCACAATGCATTTGTCTTGACTCTTTCTTGGACAGGACAAGATGGAGAGAAGGCCTAAAAGCTGTTGTTGAACTGATATTTTGAATCAGTATGTGACCGTCCAGCGACACACGTCACTGAAGAGTGGGCCGCCATCCCCAACCTCCCAGCGTTACCATGGAGCTTGTATTATTATAATAACTAATATTATAGTTAAAAGAGCTTCAAGTGAGGTGATTATAAGATCAACCTTCTAATATTTAGTCTATTTATTATGTTATTATTTTATTTTCACAACAGTCGTCTGTATGAATGGGTCGAGTCAAGTCAATGAACAGATTCCCTCTTCCTGCTTTATATTACACTTTTATACATAATAAAATATTATATAGGCCTATATATAGTGTTAATAGTATGTTTAGGGTGCATGAACCTTACACTTAAACATCCTTGGAGGAAAATGCACCCCCGCATGAGGCATATTGACCCTCTAACAGACTCTGGAGAGACCACTGTGTGTGAGGATTGTGCGTTCAAAAGGCAGAATGTAATAGTTTGATTCTGACCCGTGTTCTGTTGCCATAGCTACAAACATGAACATTCCTGTGTCAGTTAGATTGGGTTGGTCTGTGGGTGGAGTCTAAGGAGTTCAGGTGTTACTGCATACTATGGGTCAGACCTGGTACTGCTCTAAGAACATGTGCAGCTGCTGGACAGAGATGCGCAGGTCGGTCTCGTTGAACTCGTACGGAATGTTCCAGCCCAAAGGTCCGAACTTCTTCCTCTCCTGAGCCAGAGCATGGAAGAAGCACAGGCCGTACAGGAGCTTCTTGAACACGGCCTGGAAACACAGAGCATGGACTTCAGAGAAGGAACCGAGGAGAAACCGAGGAGAAACCGAGGAGGAATCGAAGAGATACCGAAGATAAACTGAGAAGGAACAGAGGAGGAACCGAGGAGATACCGAAGAGATACCAAAGATAAACTGAGGAGGAACAGAGGAGGAACCGAGGAGGAACCGAGGAGGAACAGAGGAGGAACCGAGGTAGAAAGGAGGAGGAACAGAGGAGGAACCGAGGAGAAACAGAGGAGGAACAGAGGTAGAAAGGAGGAGGAACAGAGGAGGAACCGAGGAAGAACAGAGGAGAAACCGAAGAGGAACCAAGGCGGAATCGAGGAGAGACAGAGAAGAGACAGGAGACAGTAAGTGCTGGAGAAATACACTACAAACACATAAAATTAGAGCGAGCCTTCATGGGAAAACAACCCAACGCTAACTGCTGGTTGGTAAACAATGCGTTGCTATGGGAACAGACAGTAGCCCTTGTGTGGCTAACCGAGCTGCACAGAACCAGCCCTTTAAATGCACTTGTACCGGTTTGCAGGAGCCGTCGAAAAACTCGGGGTCCGAGATGGGGTCCATGAGGAAAGAGCGTGCGATGTTGGCCCTCAGACCTTTCGGGGCCTCGTTGGTCATCTTCACCCCGTTCTGAAGCACTGCCACCGGGAACGTGGGCGAGGGGTAACTGGTCAGCCACAGCCGGAAGTCTGGGTGAGTCGTGTCTGGACTCAGCTCCTGGAGAAGAGAAACTCGCGCTCAGTACTTTATTACGAGTCCATCTAGAGCAGTGTTCCAACCTCACAGACTCGCTCCAGCGCGCTCAGTACTTTAGTATGAGTCCATCTAGAGCAGTGTTCCAACCTCACAGACTCGCTCCGACGCGCTCAGTACTTTAGTATGAGTCCATCCAGAGCAGTGTTCCAACCTCACAGACTCGCTCCTACGCGCTCAGTACTTTATTATGAGTCCATCTAGAGCAGTGTTCTAACCTCACAGACTCGCTCCAGCGCGCTCAGTACTTTAGTATGAGTCCATCTAGAGCACTGTTCTAACCTCACAGACTCGCTCCGACGCGCTCAGTACTTTAGTATGAGTCCATCCAGAGCAGTGTTCCAACCTCACAGACTCGCTCCGGCGCGCTCAGTACTTTAGTATGAGTCCATGTAGAGCAGTGTTCTTAACCTCAACAGACTCGCTCCGGCGCGCTCAAGTACTTTAGTATGAGTCCATCTAGAGCAGTGTTCTAACCTCACAGACTCGCTCCGACGCGCTCAGTACTTTAGTATGAGTCCATCTAGAGCAGTGTTCCACCTCACAGACTCGCTCCGACGCGCTCAGTACTTTAGTATGAGTCCATCCAGAGCAGTGTTCCAACCTCACAGACTCGCTCCGGCGCGCTCAGTACTTTAGTATGAGTCCATCTAGAGCAGTGTTCTAACCTCACAGACTCGCTCCGACGCGCTCAGTACTTTAGTATGAGTCCATCTAGAGCAGTGTTCTAACCTCACAGACTCGCTCCAGCGCGCTCAGTACTTTAGTATGAGTCCATCTAAAGCAGTGTAAGTCCTTTCTAACCTCACAGACTCGCTCCAGCGCACTCATCCAGGACGTGGCCAGGTGACAGTTCTGCAGCACGACCCACGTTCCCTCTTTGATCCCAGTGGAGATCATCCCCATGGCGATTGGACCCTGGCCTTGTCCCAGAGACAGAGACGTGAGTTTGTTCCCCGTGAAACCCTGCAGGACAACAATAGTAGGAACATCAAACACTCAGAGTCTTCTCTAGGTCCAACCTGCAGTCGCAATGAAGTTTAAAATGTTTAAAATGTGTGTGCACTTTTTTCCTTCTGTGTTGTATTTCCTGTGAAATGTGCTTGCTAACTGCTTCTGCTTTTACTAAAGTATTTCTTTTTAATTTACTAATGTCTCTGTGGATTTAACTTGCTTGTTTTGCGGCCGACTGTCCCAAACATCCTGCCGTGGGACAACTGATGGATACCGATATTACAATATTAAAAATACATAGCAAGGACCACAGACTGATGTTAAGTAATAGTAAATTTCACTTTTTGCATTAGAAAAAACCTTATAACAAAATGTATTTATCTGGAATATAAGTAAACACACAGACTTGTACTTGTATTTCCTTGTGATGCAGGATTAAGATGAATGTTCCAAGTCTTAATAAAAGCCTGTCAAATCTTTGTCAAATCATCTGATGTTTTCTGTATGAACCACTGTCTGCGTTATAACACAACCTTCTCGTCTCCAAACTTGAGCAGCGCTGCCATGGGGTCCGAGCCCGGGGACAGGATGAAGATGAGCGGAGCGCAGCAGTGACTGTCCCCGAACGCCTGGCTCAGGTTAAAGGGCGGAGCCTCAATGAAAGGACGTCCCAGAGAGTCAGAGACAAACTCCTGCACCATCGGGACCACCTGCGAACACACGCCAAATACATGTTAATAAGATCTGCTAATGATACATGCTAACAAGACATGTTAATGATACATGCTAATGATACATTCTAACAAGACATGCTAAAAATGCTAATGACATCTAACAACATGCTACATCATGCTAACAAGACATGCTAATGATACATGCTAACAAGAATGCTAATGATACATTCTAACAAGACATGCTAACAATGCTAACAATGCTAACTAGACATGCTAATGATACTATACTAACAAGACATGCTAATGATACATGCTAACAAGATATGCTAATATACATGCTAACAGACATGCTAACAAGACATGCTAATTACATGTATGACATGCTAATGATACATGCTAATAACATGCTAACAAGACATGCTAACGTACATGCTAACGATACATGCTAACGATACATGCTAACGATAATCTAAGAATAAGCTATAAGTATCTAACGATACATGCTACTGTATCTAACGATACTGCTAACGATAATGCTAACATAATGCTAACGATACATGCTAATAATGCTAACTGTAATGCTACGATACATGTTAAAGTGTTCTGTTCTGAATGCTGTGGCGTCGTTCTGACTCGTCTAATCTACAGAAGCTTAAATCACAAAACATTAATAATATTCGACAAATCTTATTATGTACATGCTGTTTATTTAAAGAACATAAATAATACAATATAATTCAATATAGTCAGTATATGATAAGTATATAATTAGTATATCATAAGTATATCATGAGTGCATCATAAGTACATCATAAGTGCATCATAATTACATCATAAGTACGTCATAAGTACGTCATGAGTATATGGGGGGTATATGGGGGTCTCTTGCCTTGTCGGGGCGCAGACAGCGGATCACTAACATCCTCTGGAACGGGCTGAGTTTGTCCTGCCAATCCCCTGGGAAGAGCGTCTGCTGAGGGCTCTGGACGAACACAGAGGTTTGTGTTTGTAACGCACAGAATGTCTTTAAATGGAGTCATTTCTGCTCTGGGAAAAAGAAGATGAGAACTGGACAATGCTGAAAGTAAAACCTGAAGCGAGCGGACTTGTCGTAGAAACAGGATGTACATTTGAGTCATTTATTGTAACTTAGGACATTTTGTGAGTGTTTTGGCAACATCGTGGTTTAACTTGGAGAAAGTCAAATAAAGATGATATACACTGGAAAATGATGACTGATATGTGTACTGTACATTGATAAACTTTATTCTAAGTTTTCCAGTCAGGGTTCAGAGCCCACCTGACACTGAAACTACACAAGTTAAAGTCACAAATGATTTGTTATTAGCTGCTGACGATGGACTGGTCTCAATCCTGGTTCTATTGGACCTCAGCGCAGCGTTCCACACCATCGACCACAACATTCTACTGCAGAGGTCAGAATGTGATGTAGGTGTCAGAGGCCCCGCCCTCAGCTGGTTTGAATCCTACCTATCGGATAGGTCCCAGTTGGTTCATGTAAACCAGAGCTCCTCACTCTGTTCTAAAGTAACCTACGGTGTGCCACAGGGGTCAGTACTCGGTCCAGTTCTGTTTATTCTTTGCATGCTGCCGTTAGGTCACATGATCAGAAAGCATGGCCTTAACTTCCACTGCTCTGCAGATGACACACAGCTGTATTTATCAATGAAACACGATCAGACCGATCAAGCAGACAGACTTAGTACTTGTGTGAAGGATATAAAAACCTGGAAGACACTTAATTATCTGCTTCATTATCTGATCCAGGTCATTGTACTAGGCCCTAAACATCTATGAGACGCTTTATCTGATCAGAGCTCTCATTCAAAGCACGTATAAATACATTCAATAAATATAGTAAATATATTGAGTAATTGTAATCAAAGTCCATTTTCAGACTTGAGCAGTGCATTTTCTGAATACACTCTTTGTCACGGGCCGCACCTCTGACAGAGTCCTTTTCAGAAGGTACTGGCAGTAAATGTCCTTTTCATTTGTCGACACGCGTACGTCTCACGCTGCCCCCTGTGGGTCGCTCCTGTTTGCTGCTTCAGTCCTGTCAGGCTGATGAACAGCTGCGCCGCCTCAGAATTAAATAAACCCTGATTTTACAAGTGGAACTGAGCAGGTTTAATTAGAGGGAGGTGTCAGTGATTGGAAGTACACGGCGACGCGGGACAGACTGGTGCGTAGCTGATTGAACATCTGCTGGAGCGAGAGAGTGAAGAGATTTGACGAGATAAAGATTAAATTAGCGCTGATTCTGATTGTGTAAAGGCTTCCGCAGCATCAGACGGACAGGTTCACCGCCGGTGTCGCAATCGTGAAGAACTGACAGGAAAATGGGACGCGTCTGAAACAGGAGACGACACGCGGGGCCAGACTTCCACGGGTTTTATCCAAACAAACGCAGATGTCAGGAAATATCTGAGCCGACAACAGTTTGGAAGTGACAACTGAAAGGCCGCGTGTGACGAGACGCTCATTTTACAGAACTACAGACAGAACTTTGATCAGACTTTTCTAAAGGATTGCACTCTCCGAACCCGAATTCTGACAGACACGAGGCCGGACGTGTTTACGACTGTGTAATAATATACTGAGCACGCCTTGAAATCAAACTGCGACGGAAACATCTCACTTAGAAGAGGCGGGACGCTGCAGGGACGGGACAAATGTGGACATTATTTACCTAAGAAAAACTGTCTGTCATATTTCTGTAGTAACTATCATTCTGCTGCTTGGGGCCCCTGAGCTGCTGAAGCTGCACTGAGGGCCACAGAGCGGGACACACAAAAACAAGGGCATTTGGCTTCATTTATTAGACTTCAAGGTGTCATGAATGAGGCTCAGAACCTTGTGTGGTTCTGTCAGACTCTTGTGGAGTTTGGTGTGTGTAGGAGCCACTTTAAGGCCTGATCTTTACGTCTCTGTGGGAGGAACATGTCCCAGAGGAAGCTGTGGATGACGTGGATTCAATGGAAGAAGAAAACATCTTTTGGGGCAGATTAGAGTCGTTTGTCGTTTCAGGTGAAAGTTTGAGAATTTGTCCACAGGGTCCACAATCCCAACAAAGGGTCTTAAAAGTAAAATGTCGGAACACTTTGATTTCTGACTAAATCTTTTCAGCTCTTTGGGTCTAACTGCAGCAGACACCAGGTGGCGCTCAGCTTCTGTAACGGCCTGTATCTTCTAAAGGATGTGGCACATGTACATACGGTCTACAGTTGGACTCACGGAGCTGTCGTAGACGCTCTTCCACTCGCTCCTCAGTCGGACCAGGTCCTGCCTCAGGCCTCTGAAGCTCTCCACGTCCGACAGTCTGCAGAGCTCATCCCAGGACTTCTTTGGGAGCCAAGTGCAGGGGTTCGAGTGAGGATTATCCAGACCCACGCCTCCAGTGAGCAGGAAGCGCCACTCGGACTCATCCACCTGAAGTACGCAAGAACAAGGTACTTCAGACCGAGCCCGGACCCTTTCTCTGATCTGAGCCCGGACCCTTTCTCTGATCTAACCCAGGACCCTTTCTCTGATCTGACCAAGGACCCTTTCTCTGATCTGACCAAGGACCCTTTCTCTGATCTGAGCCCGGACCCTTTCTCTGATCTGAACCCGGACCCTTTCTCTGATCTGAGCCGACCCTTTCTCTGATCTGGGCCCGGACCACTTACTCTGATCTGAGCCCGGACCCTTTCTCTGACTGAGCCCGGACCTTTCTCTATCTAACCCAGGACCCTTTCTCTGATCTGAACCCGGACCCTTTCCTCTGATCTGAGCCCGGAACCCTTTCTCTGATCTGAGCCCGGACCCTTTCTCTGATCGCACCGAGAAGACCCTTTTTCCTTGATCTGAGCCAGGACCCTTTCTCTGATCTGTGAACCCGGACCCTTTCTCTGATCTGAACCCGGACCCTTTTCTCTGATCTGAGCCCGGACCCTTTCTCTGATCTGACGCCAGGACCCTTCTCTGATCTTGATCCAGGACCCTTTCCTCTGATCTAGCCCGGACCCTTTCTCTGATCTGAACCCGACCCTTCTCTGATCTGAGGCCGGGACCCTTTCTCTGATCTGAGCCCGGACCCTTTCTCTGATTCTGACGCGATCTGGCCCGGACCCTTTCTTTGATCTGAGCCCGGACCCTTTCTCTGATCTGAGCCCGGACCCTTTCTCTGATCTAGGGACCCTTTCTCTGATCTGAGCCCGGACCCTTTCTCTGATCTGAGCCCGGACCCTTTCTCTGATCTGAGCCCGGACCCTTTCTCTGATCTGGACCTTTGCACTTTGAATCTTTTAACCCAGAAAAAGCGTGTGTGAATTGTTTTTATTCTGCATTTTCATTTGTAAGAAACAATTCAAGCATGTTTTTTCAGGGTTGGACATTCAAAGTGAAGCTCCTCAGCATTTACAATCCAGACTCTGATGTTCCGTCACAAACCGCCTCTTCATCATGGCTCCTGTTAGCGATCAGACACTTCCTTGTTTTAGAGACTCGCTGGAGTTCAGTAACTGAGGGACCAGCTGCTCAAGCAGATGTTCATGTATTATTCTGTCGGGAACACAAAGGCTTGTTCCTCTGCTTTAGGGCTGAGAGGAGCTCCTGCACCACAAACGCTGAGGCCAAAAGCCGAGGAACAACTCAGATGTTTTGAATACAGTTCATACGGACAGATGTACCAGCTCGTCGTGCATGAGGAGGTTGACGCTGAGGCAGAAGGAGAACAGAAGCTTGTCCTTTTCAAACAGCGAGCGGCACACGTTCACGTACAGAGAGTAAGTGAAGTGGTCCTTTAAGATCTGCAACCTGAAACACACACGTGAAGAACGCATCAAGTCCACACAAACCAAACAGCTCCAACGGGATCGGGACCTTCTGACGAACCGGATGAGGTTGAATCAGGACAAACACGACATTAAACCAGGACTAAATCAGAGCGTGTTTTAAAGGGGCTTTTTACCATGTTCTAATTCTGACTTTATTTTGTGTATTTGAACCTGTCGTACATATAAATGATAGTTTTACACCGATCGAGCAAGTATTTGTGGAGAAAATGTTGAAAAATCTGTAGAAAATGACAGGAAGTGACATTACACCAGGGACAGGAAGTGACATCACAATAGGGACTCATTCGTCTGAAGTTTATGCAGAATTTACACAAAGAAACAACTTCTTTTTTTTTTTTACTCTTTAAACATGAATTTAACAAAATAAAGTCGCTCTCATGTATTTTTATTTGTCAAATTAAAAAAACTGTGACAGTAGATGAGTTTTGGCCCAGTGTTTTCTGGGTAATTTCCTAGTGTGATGTCATCAATTACACACAGGAAGTGAAATTACAAACCTAAAAAATGTGCGATTCTTGGATCATTCTTTTAATGGTTTTCAAAATTCTAAATATATTTATCTTAACAGCGTTTTAGTTCAATGAGTCGTCCGGCCTGCAGGGGGCGCGTTAAAGGCAGTGTGGGTCTGCAGCAGTCTTCTTTATGGTTATTTAAATATGATTGTTTATCGTGATATTTACTGTGGCATTATATTGTACATAAATGTGTTCTCCTCACCTCTGTCCCATACTGAGTCAGAGCTTATGTTCATGGTATGTTCATGGTATGTTCATACTGAGTCAGATCTTATGTTCATGGTATGTTCATGGTATGTTCATGCTGAGTCAGAGCTTATGTTCATGGTATGTTCATGGTATGTTCATACTGAGTCAGATCTTATGTTCATGGTATGTTCATACTGAGTCAGATCTTATGTTCATGGTATGTTCATGGTATGTTCATACTGAGTCAGATCTTATGTTCATGGTATGTTCATGCTGAGTCAGATCTTATTTTCATGGTATGTTCGTGGTATGTTCATACTGAGTCAGATCTTATGTTCATGGTATGTTCATGCTGAGTCAGATCTTGTGTTCATGGTATGTTCATACTGAGTCAGATCTTATGTTCATGGTATGTTCATGCTGAGTCAGATCTTATGTTCATGGTATGTTCATGCTGAGTCAGATCTTATGTTCATGGTATGTTCATGCTGAGTCAGATCTTATGGTGTTCATGTTTATGTTCAATGCTAAGTTTAGATCTTTATGTTATGTATGTCATGCTGAGTCATTCTTATGTTATGGTATAGTTCATGCTGAAGTACAGACTCTAAATATTGTTTCCATGTTATGTTAATCTGCTCGATCTTATTTATCGGTAATTGTCCATACTGGTTTAATTCTTATGTTCTGTCAGTTCAATGCTGAGTCGATTCTTATGTTCATGTATGTTCCAATGCTGTGTAGATCTATCGTTCATCGTATGTCATGGCCATGTTTCATGGAGATATGTTCATGCTGATGCAGTTAGTATTGATGTTACAATGGTATGCTTCAATGCCATGTTCATAGGTTGTAAATACGGAGTCAGTCTTATGTTCATTTATGTTCCATAGGTGTTCATTGCTGATCAGATCTTGTGTTCATGATATGTTGATGCTGAGTCAGATCTTTTCTCGGATGATTATGCTTGAGTTCACGATCTATGTTTCATGTATGTTCTATGCTGTTCATCCTATGTTCATGGTGAGGTATGTCTCATGCTGAGTCAATCTTATGTTCATTGTATGTTCATACTGAGTCAGATCTTATGTTCAATTGTATGTTCATGTATGTTCATGCTGATGATCTTATTGTCAGGAATTTATGCAGTCATGGTATGTTCATCTGAGTCAGATATCTTGTATTCATGGTAGTCCATGTTCATTAGTAGTCATACTGAGTCAATCTTGTGTTCAGTGTATTGCTCATCAATGTTCATGTTCATCTGAGCAGATCTTTAGTTCATGTGTTGCATGTTCATGTCATTGAGTCAGATCTTTGTTCATGGTATGTTCAGCTGAGTCAGCATCTTATTGTTCATGTCATGTCATGCTCGAGTCACATTTATTATGTTCATCTGATCGAACTTCTTCAGTATGTTCATACTGAGTCAGATCTTATTTCATGGTATGTTCATGTAGTCAATCTGAGTTCATGTCTTTCGTGGGTTCGATATGTATGTTCATAGCCTAGTCATCATTGGTATTCATGTATGTTCATGCTGTAGTCAGATTGTCTTATGTTCTGGTATCGATCTTCTGCGTCACATCAGATCTTGTTATGGTCTGTCATGTATGTTCATGCTGAGTCAGATCTTTGATTCATGGTATGTTCATGCAGAGTCAGATTCTTATGTATATGTTCATGGATCGAATTTCTATATGTCATGCGTGATCTTATGTTCATGGTATGTTCATGTGATCAGATCTTATGTCATGCGTTAGTGTCGCTGATAATCTATGTTGTTCACATTCATGGTATGTTCATGCTGAGTGTCAATTTGTGCATATTAGTTCATTGCAGTAACTTATGTTCTGTATGTTAGCGGTAGTTTTCATGGTTGCTGAGTCAGATACCTTGGTTCATGGCTATGTCATGCTGAGTCGATCTAGATCATTATGTTCATCTGTCGTACTTTGTTCATGGTATGTTCATGCTGGTCTCTTATGTTCAGAGTTCTTGAGTGCTTGTTCATAGGTATGTTCAATGTTCTCTAGCAGATCGTGTATGTGTATCTGATGCTTACTGTTCATGCTGTATCATGGATTCTTGTCATCTTGTTGTTCATGGTATGTTCATGCTGATCAGATCATGTTGCATGCGTCATGTTCAGAAATGTGAGTCAGAATCTTTGTTCAGTCGTTATGTATGTCATGCTGAGTCGATCTGTTCATTATGGTCAGCTGGTAACTTATGTTCATGTTTCTGAGCATCTAGTAAGATTTCATGCTGGTACATGCTCATGGATTGTCATCTGTCAGATTATATGTTCATGGTATGTTCATGCTGAGTCAATCTTATGTTCATGTATTTCATCTGAGTCAGATCTTATGTTCATGGTATCTTCATGGTGTATGTTCATGCTGAGTCAGATTTGTGTCCATGGTATGTTATGCTGAGTCAGATACTTATGTTCTATGGTCTGTTCGGTATGTTCATGCTGATCAGACTTGTGTCTGGTATGCTGTCATGCATGAGTCAATCTTAGTGTTCATGGGTCTGTTCATGCTGAGTTCAGATCTTAGTTCATGGTGTCATGTGTCATTGGAGATTTGTGATTATGTCATGCTAGATCAGATCTTGTGTTCATTGGTATGTTCATGCTGTAGTATGTTCATGGTATTTTCATGGCTATGTGTCTATGTCATGTATGTTTCAGCATCTTAGTATGGGTCTCACCGATATCTTATGTTCTGTATTTCTGTATTGTTCTAGTCTGAGTCGAGATCGTTGATGTATGTTTCTGATCTTACTGTTCATGGATGTTCATGCGAGTCAGATCTTATGTCATTATTTTTGTTACTAGTTTCATCTTAGTTCAGGTATGTCTACTAGTAGTCTTTTCATGAGTATGGTGTCATGATCAGCCTGTCAATTGTTCATGTCTGTATTGATCAGAGCTTATTCATGATGTCATTCATAGTTATTCATGGCTGTTCATGGAGTTCAATGCTTATGTTCATGGTTTTCATGCTGGATCAAGATCTTAGTATGTTCATTGTATGTTCATGCCTGAGTCAAGAATCTTATGTTCATGTATTCATGCTACAGTCAGATCTTATGTTCATACATGTTCATGGTAATGTTCATGTATGATTCAATGTTGAGTGAGATCTTTGTTCGTGGTCTGTTCATGCTGAGTCAGATCTTATGTTCATGGTATGTTCATGCTGAGTCAGATCTTATGTTCATGGTCTGTTCATGCTGAGTCAGATCTTATTTTCATGGTCTGTTCATGCTGAGTCAGATCTTATGTTCATGGTCTGTTCATGGTATGTTCATGCTGAGTCAGATCTTATGTTCATGGTATCTTATGTTCATGCTGAGTCAGATCTTATGTTCATGGTATGTTCATGCTAAGTTTAAATCTTATGTTCATGGTATGTTCATGCTGAGTCAGATCTTATGTTCATGGTATGTTCATGCTGAGTCAGATCTTATGTTCATGGTATGTCCATACTGAGTTTAGATCTTATGTTCATGGTATGTTCATGCTGAGTCAGATCTTATGTTCATGGTATGTTCACGGTATGTTCATGCTGAGTTAGATCTTATGTTCATGGTATGTTCATGGCATGTTCATGGTATGTTCATGCTGAGTTAGATCTTATGTTCATGGTATGTTCATGCTTAGTTAGAGCTTATGTTCATGCTGAGGCAGACCTTATGTTCATGGTATGTCCTTTCTCATGTCCTCACCTCTGTCCCACGCTGAGTCAGATCTTATGTTCATGGTCTGTTCATGCTGAGTTTAGATCCTATGTTCATGGTATGTTCATGCTGAGTCAGATCCTATGTTCATGGTCTGTTCATGCTGGGTTTAGATCCTATGTTCATGGTATGTTCATGCTGAGTTAGATCTTATGTTCATGGTATGTTCTTGCTCGTGTCCTCACCTCTGTCCCAGATCGTGGCTCTTCTCCGAGTGCTCGATGGACCTGATGAACAGGTTGATGAACCAGGTGAGGGAGTACTGGTACATGGGCTCGATATTGGCCAGGTCGGCGATGGAGAAGAACAGGACGGCCGAGTGCACCGCGATGGGCTTGTACTCCATCCGCGTAGCGTCGATCTTCCCCTCCGTCACCTCCGCGACGCGCTGCTTCTCCGAGATCTCATTGGCCAGGACTTTGGAGCAGGACAGGATCTCCACGGCGGTTTCGTCCTCCAGAATGTTCCCTTCAGACGACGAGAGAACTTCCAGGATCTTGTCCTCGATCTCCTTCAGCTGCCTGTAACGAACCACTCCAAATGTTGGTGTTGGAGCTGCACAATTCTGTTCAGACTAAAACGTTTGAGGCGAAGATAATGAGAAAACATTAAAGAAAGCACCAAATCTGTTATTTTCACATTTTGAATCTGCTCTTCATTTTGAACAGTTTTAATTATAGACTTTACATTTAGCAAATCCTCAAAACAAACATTACAAGATTATCCAAAAGCACATTCCGCCTGGGTTCCTCCTGGGTTCCTCCTGGGTTCCTCCTGGGTTCCTCCTGGGTTCCTCCTGGGTTCCTCCTGGCTGGGTTCATGTGGACACTTTGTTATAGTCAGTGGAATCCGATTTCACACTGTTAATTCAGATTACAGTGTGAAACCAACGCACACGAGAACCAGGCATGGACCAAATATAGACTTTAAGTGGGCCGCGTTATGAGGAAGCGTCTGGTGTGGAATATGGGCCATTATGAGCTGGAGAAGAAGAGAAGACACTGAAGAAGGACAGACTGAAGAAGAAGAAGAATAAATGACACTGAAGAAGAAGAAATTACACTGAAGAAGAAGAAATGACACTGAAGAAGGAGAAGACACTGAAGAAGGAGAAGACACTGAAGAAGAAGAGAAGACACTGAAGAAGAAGAAATGACACTGAAGAAGAAGAAATGACACTGAAGAAGAAGAGAAGACACTCCTGACCTCTGCTCCTCCTCCTGACCTGGTGTTACCTATGGCTCCTGTCTCAGCGCCCCCTGGCTGCCGGTTCTTACCCCTCGCTCTCGGCTCCCGTCACAGCGCCCCCTGGCTGCGGAGGTCTTACCTCTTGTTCTCGGCTCCCGTCGCAGCGCCCCCTGGCTGTGAGGGTCTTACCTCTCGTTCTCGGCTCCCGTCGCAGCGCCCCCTGGCTGCGGAGGTCTTACCTCTTGTTCTCGGCTCCCGTCGCAGCGCCCCCTGGCTGTGGGGGTCTTACCTCTTGTTCTCGGCTCCCTGCAGGATCAGAAACTGCTTCTCCTCCTCCAGGTCCGGTCTCTCTCGGGCCACGACGATGCCCAGCAGCTGGTCCTGGATGCCCTCAGGAGTGATCATGAAGTTCAACAGCGTCACCTACAGGCCACAAGCGGCACATCAGGCAAAGCAAGTTTGTTTGTAGACCGCAGTTCATAAAGTAATACAAACAGATGAAAACATTATAAATGAACTTTCTGCTGTTTTGAGCCTTTTCAGAACCTGCCTCACATCTTCAGGAAGAATGTTCCACATTTAAGAAACACTCAAACATCTGGTCAGAGTGGCAGAACGAAGTCTTCTCTCGTTGGCTCTGATTGGTGGAGCTCTGCTAAACCCCTTTAACTAGTGCTGTTTAGTTTAGTTAAGGTGAGTTTGGTTTCATTGTCCAAGTTTCACCTACAAAGGATGTTGTCTTTATAAATTTGTCAACAAAGTAAAACAAGACAATAAAACTTGACTCTTTAATACAAATATGTGACATTTTGTGCACTTTTACTTTGCCGTGTCATTATTCCAAGCAAAGCGCTCGTAAACAGCGCTTTAAAGGACGGATGCACTTCCTGTGATTCTCCTTTGTAACTCTGGAGCGTTGGGCTCTGCAGCACGACGCGCTCACTCTTTATTTAGAGCGTTTGTGCGTCTGAGGTTAAGAGCCCGTATCTGCTCTGGACCAGACCCAAATGAACAACTGCACTTTCCCTAATTCTATTTGTATCGACGCCGCGCACTCAACGGGCGGCTGTTTACGGAGCTGCCGCGTTCTCGCACCCTCCGATAACTGCGCCCGTCGATAATGCCAGCAGGCCCGGGGAATTAGAGCTGATATAAAGGACGTGTAAGCACATTACAGTCTGAAATGATGGGATGGATATGGACCGGAGGTAATGGTGTGTTACACTGAATGTGAACACGACACAGGCCCGGGACCCGGTCTGGACCCGGTCCTGGTCCAGACCAGGTCCAGACCCGGCTTAGTCCTGGTTTAAACCTGGTTTAGACCTGGTTTAGCTCCGGTTTAATCCTGGTTTAGTCCTGGTTTAGACCTGGTTTAGATCCGGTTTAGTCCTGGTTTAGACCTGGTTTAGATCCGGTTTAGTCCTGGTTTAGATCCGGTTTAGTCCTGGTTTAGACCCGGTTTAGACCTGGTTTAGATCCGGTTTAGTCCTGGTTTAAACCTGGTTTAGACCTGGTTTAAACCTGGTTTAGACCTGGTTTAGATCCGGTTTAGTCCTGGTTTAGACCCGGTTTTGACCCGGTTTAGATCCGGTTTAGTCCTGGTTTAGACCCGGTTTAGTCCTGGTTTAAACCTGGTTTAGACCTGGTTTAGTCCTGGTTTAGACCTGGTTTAGATGAGGTTTAGACCAGGTTTAGTCCTGGTTTAAACCTGGTTTAGACCTGGTTTAGATCCGGTTTAGTCCTGGTTTAGACCAGGTTTAGACCCGGTTTAGTCCTGGTTTAGTCCTGGTTTAAACCTGGTTTAGACCTGGTTTAGACCTGGTTTAGATCCGGTTTAGTCCTGGTTAAGACCTGGTTTAGTCCTGGTTTAGACCTGGTTTAGTCCTGGTTTAGACCTGGTTTAGTCCTGACCAACTCTGGTTTAAGGTCCATGTATTGTTGGGATGAGAAAGTCCCTAAAATATCGATGGGCACCTGACAGACCCACTGACTCTGGAAAGAGGCGTGAGACTGGGCTGTGCCCGGTTCAAGGTCTGGATTACAAAAGGTCTAAAGGTTTTCAGATTGTAAAAGAGAATCACATGAAAAGCTTTGAAATGTGAAAGATCCTTTGACTTTTATAGGTTCTTACAAATAAGGAGTTATTATAACCAAGACATTAAACAAAGTCATGACCATTAAAACCCTCTGACTGAGATGTTTATCAAGGCTTAGAAACCAGAACTTTCAACAGGAAAGAGAGGGTCACTTTGTTCTGGATGATGAAGAGTGGGAAAGTTTATGTACATGTCAGTGGAGAACCACAAAATCACATGTTTGGAGATAATTCTGTTGGAAAAGTGTGTCTCGTTTCTTTATAACCCCATGTCAAAGTGCCCATTACTCAAAGGGAAATGCAGACTGTTGAAGAAACAGCGCCACCAGGAGGCAAACCACTGTCATGTGTTTTGGGATTGTCCTGTTGTTCACAAGTTTTGGACCGAGCTCAACAAAGCCTTACAATGTATGACATCACCATCCCAACGGACTTCAGAACTCTGGATTTGGGCCTCAGGACTCCTGCCATGGACACAACCAGCAGTTATCTCTGGCGCCTCCTCCTGGCTGCAGCGAAAAAGGCTCTTAGAAAAAAATGGACGACACAAAATGCACCGACGATCAAGGACTGGACTGACATTATACTGGAGATTCAGGAAGGGGAAAGGTTACAGTTGGACTTCATTTGAAAATGGACAAATTTGACAGACTTTGGACAAAATGGGACGTGTTGCTTTATCAATCTGAAAAAAACCCGTTCCCCACATCACAGATTCGATCCGGTTTTACATCGGCGCGGCTTTGGTTTGATTCGTAAGCACAGCTCGTCGGGATAACAGTATGAAATGTGGCGGCCCGTAACGAGCTCGGAGCAGCGGCCCGAGTGAAATGTGATCTGAGGTCATGCGTTTGAAAGCCGAGCGCCGGCTAATGTCATTTAGGGCTAATGCTCGCTCTGCGCCCGGGTTCAGAGGAGACAGACCAGGCCTCACCGAGCACCGACTGTGGAGAAGGTCTATCCAGACAAACGGACAGATTAAACCTAAAACTCAAAAAACAAACACACCCGGAGAGCAGACTATACAATAAAAAATACAAATGAACATCAACTCCTTTAATAAATCAAAATAACAGTCCCATTTGGTCCAAAGTCGGTCGAATTTGTCAATTTCCGTTTGCCTGATGTCTGTCCCGTTCTCAGTCCAGTCCTTGATCGTTGGTGATGTTTGTGTCGTCCATGTCTTGTGTCCATGGCAGGAGATCGAGACACAATTTTGCAACAGAATTCCCTCCAAACATGTGACTTTGAGCTCCTCCCACTGGGGGTGTACCCACACTTTCCCACTCTTCATCTGTCAAAACAAAACGACCTTCTCTTTCACATTTATTTTTAATATATTTAGGAGTATTTGTCCAGATTAGAAATGCATAGATATCATTTAGATCTTCTTCCCCTCTGCAGCAGGTGATGTTCTCTTCCCAATTGTAACATGAATTGTTTTTGATTGTCTAATATTAATAATTGATTGTATTTCTTCTTCTTTGTTTCCTGATATTTTGGTGAAAAGTGTTTTGTAAAAGGATTCAAACGATGATTGTATTTGGTCTCGTTTGGTTAAAATGACACTGTTCTGCCCATCTCGTATTTCAAAAATAGTTCTTTGTTCCTGTCTTAAGTTTCTAAGCGTTTTTGTTTGTTTTGTGCTTTAAAATACTAAAACGTCTGACACAACTTCACTCTCAAACTGCGTCATTCACAGGAGACATTTTGGTGAATTTTAGAGGAAGAAAACATTATTCAGAAAGTAATTCAAACTGATAAATAAATGGACCCGCCATCTTCACCCGCCATCTTTACCCACCACCTACACCTGCCGTCTTCACCCGCCAAATAAAGGTTGAAATAATTACAAATAAAGTGTATTATTACTAAAAAACAAAAAATCACCCTTTGCATATTCATGAGAGAATGTATAGACACAATCAGGGAAAAACTGTTTTAATTCACTGTCCACGGGTGAAACGACCGGAGTATGTACGGTTTTAAATCCACGGGTGAAACGACTGGAGTATGTGAGGTTTTAAATCCACGGGTGAAACGACCGGAGTATGTGAGGTTTTAAATCCACGGGTGAAACGACCGGAGTATGTACGGTTTTAAATCCACGGGTGAAACGACCGGAGTATGTGAGGTTTTAAATCCACGGGTGAAACGACCGGAGTATGTGCGGTTTTAAATCCACGGGTGAAACGACCGGAGTATGTGCGGTTTTAAATCCGCGGGTGAAACGACGGAGTATTGTACGGTTTTAAATGCGCGGGTGAAACGACCGGAGTATGTGCGGGTTTTGAATCCACGTGTGAAACGACCGGAGTATGTCGGTTTTAAATCCACGGGTGAAACGACCGGAGTATGTGCGGTTTGAATCCACGTGTGAAACGACCGGGTATGTGCGGTTTTGAAATCCTACGTGTGAAACGACCGGATATGTGCGGTTTTTAAATCCACGGGTTGAAACGACCGGAGTATGTGCGGTTTTAAATCCACGGGTGAAACGACCGGAGTATGTACGGTTTAAATCCACGGTGAAACGACCGGAGTATGTGCGGTTTTAAATCCACGGGTGAAACGACCGGAGTATGTACTTTTTTTAATCCACGGTGAAACGACCGGAGTATGTACGGGTTTAAATCCACGGGTGAAACGACTGGAGTATGTATTTTTTTTATCTACGGTGAAACGACCGGAGTATGTGCGTTTTAAATGCGCAGGTGAAACGACCGAGTATGTACTTTTTTTAATCTACGGGTGAAACGACCGGAGTATGTGAGGTTTTAAATCCACGGTGAAACGACCGGAGTATGTGAGTTTTAATCACGGGTGAAACGACGGAGTATGTGAGGTTTTAAATCCACGGGTGAAACGACCGGAGTATGTTGGTGAACGACCGGAGTTTTGTTTTAAATCCACGGGTGAAACGACCGGAGTATGTGAGGTTTTAAATCCACGGGTGAAACGACCGGAGTATGTGAGGTTTTAAATCCACGGGTGAAACGACCGGAGTATGTGAGGTTTTAAATCCACGGGGTGAAACGACCGGAGTATGTGAGTTTTAAATCCACGGGTGAAACGACCGGAGTATGTGCGGTTTTAAATCCACGGGTGAAACGACCGGAGTATGTGCGGTTTTAAATCCACGGGTGAAACGACCGGAGTATGTACTTTTTTTAATCTACGGGTGAAACGACCGGAGTATGTGAGGTTTTAAATCCACGGTGAAACGACCGGAGTATGTGAGGTTTTAAATCCACGGGTGAAACGACCGGAGTATGTGAGGTTTTAAATCCACGGTGAAACGACCGGAGTATGTGAGGTTTTAAAATAAACCGACCCGGAGTATGTGAGGTTTTAAATCCACGGGTGAAACGACCGGAGTATGTGAGGTTTTAAATCCACGGGTGAAACGACCGGAGTATGTGCGGTTTTAAATCCACGGGTGAAACGACTGGAGTATGTGCGGTTTTAAATCCACGGGTGAAACAACTGGAGTATGTGAGGTTTTAAATCCACGGGTGAAACGACCGGAGTATGTACTTTTTTTAAATCCACGGGTGAAACGACCGGAGTATGTGAGGTTTTAAATCCACGGGTGAAACGACTGGAGTATGTGCGGTTTTAAATCTCGACTGTAACATTTATTTTCAGTTTTCAGAGTTGATAGAACATTTTAAATTCCAGTAGAGTTTTGGAGTCCAAGGGCATTCAGAGTTTGATGAAGAAGTGTCGGCCTGTGGCGTTCCGAGAGTGAAATGTAATAAAACTGAGCGCCGTTGTCTTTTTCAGTAATTAGAAACTTTCATCAAAAAAGAGAAATAATGAGGTCTAAAAGAACACGAATTCTGAGAAACATTTTTGTTGCAGGCTTGTCACAGTCTTCTCTTTGTCACTGTTTAATGAGTTTCTTCTGTGACCTTCTCAACAGTGAAGACTCCTGATCTCACTGAGCGGAGTTTGCATGTTCTCTCTGTTTTACTCGCTACGTTTACGTGCACAGTTCAAACCAACCTGAATGTTAAGTAAACCGGGAACTACCATTGCGGTGTCGTGGATGAACTCTGAAAGATCCCAATAATCTGTTTTACCTTGACAGACGTCTCGGGCAGGTAGTGCGGGTTCCTGAGCTTGGTGGTGACGTAGAACCTGAAGTCGAGAGCGTACTCGATGGTGGAGTCTCCCAGTCGGATGCACAGAGCTCCTCCCTGTTTGAACGTTTGTCTGAGCAGCAGAGGCTCCAAGATCGGGTCCAGCTCCTCGCCAACGTTCTCCAGAAGAACTGAAACACACGCGCCGGGTGAGACGGAAACACTGGGACTCGGGACTGACTCTAATGTCTTTGTGATCGTTTTAAAACTTAAAACATGTCTTGAGTTTGAGATGGAACATCAAGGCCATTTTCATAGTAATTCATAATTCACAAACAAAAATAATGTCTTTCATGTTCCAAAGTCCTCACCAGGACCTACAGCGCCACCAGCGGCATACGCACGTTTATTTAAAAGGGGAAACCTTTCCCCCCAAGTACCCCCAAAGAAGAGATTTGGGTTTCCGAGTACCACCAGATCTAAAGCAGGTCTATGATAGTACTACTGCAGGGCCAAACCAATGACCGAAACCAAGGGGAGCCCGAAACCAAGGGAGGGCCGAACCAAGAGCGGCCGAAACCAAGGGAGAACCAAAAACAAGGGAGGGCCGAAACCAAGGGAGCCGAAACCGAAACCAAGGGAGGGCCGAAACCAATGGGCCGAAACCAAGGAGGACCAAGGGAGGGAGGACCAAGGGAGGGCCGAACCAAGGGAGGGCCGAAACCAAGGGAGGACCAAGGGAGGGCCGAAACCAAGGAGGGCGAAACCAAGGAGGAACCAAGGAGGGCCGAAACCAAGGGAGGCCGAACCAATGGAGGGCCGAAACCAAGGAGGGCCGAAACCAAGGGAGGGCCGAAACCAAGGGGAGACCGAAACCAAGGGAGGGCCGAAACCAATGGAGGGCAAAAACAAGGGAGGGCAAAAACCAAGGGGGCCGAAACCAATGGAGGGCCGAAACCAAGGGAGGGCCGAAACCAAGGGAGGGCCGAAAACCAAGGGGAGACCAAAACCAAGGGAGGCCGAAACCAAGGAGGCCAAACCAAGGGAGACCAAAACCAAGGGAGGGCCGAAACCAATGGAGGGCCGAAACCAAGGGGAGACCAAAACCAAGGGAGGCCGAAACCAATGGAGGGCCGAAACCAAGGGAGGGCCGAAACCAAGGGAGGCCGAAACCAAGGAGGGCCGAAAACCAAGGGAGACCGAAAACCAAGGGGAGACCGAAACCAAGGGGAGACGAAACAAGGGGAGACCGAAACCAAGGGAGGGCCGAGACCAAGGGAGGGCCGAGACCAAGGGAGGCCGAGACCAAGGAGGGCCGAACCAAGGGAGGGCCGAACCAAGGGAGGCCGAAACCAAGGGAGGGCCGAAACCAAGGGAGGCCGAAACCAAGAAACCAAGGGAGGGCCGAAACCAAGGGAGGCCGAAACCAAGGGAGACCGAAACCAAGGGAGACCGAAACCAAGGGGAGACCGAAACCAATGCCCACTTTTCCCTCTTTTCCCACATGATCGTCACTTCCGTTGTCATGACGGTTCCAGTCTAGCGGAAACTCTGTTGGTTTAAATGGAGAACGAGGGAAAAGTCTGGGTCTAAAACACGCTCTAAAGTCGATTGATTTGTGTCAAAAGTCCCTGGACCTGAACACGGCCTTTAGTCTGTGTAGAACTTCCTTTCTCTGGAGGTCGCTGCCCTGTGGTCACTATAGATCCATGATGTGGTCCCAGACGGGCTTCTGGAATGAGGGGCTTCTGGAATGAGGGGCTTCTGGAATGAGGGGCTTCTTCTGGAATGAGGGGCATCTGGAATGAGGGGCTTCTGGAATGAGGGGCATCTGGAATGAGGGGCTTCTGGAATGAGGGGCTTCTGGAATGAGGGGCTTGAGGGGCTTCTGGAATGAGGGGCTCTGGAATGAGGGGCTCCTGAATGAGGGGCTCCTGGAATGAGGGGACTTGCAGGATGTAATGAATACAAAGGACGGACAGTGTACCTTTAACATACAAACTTTGATAGGACTTCTCACTCTTGAATGACACGTGTCTGTCCCTGTTTGGGGTGGGCACTGTTACGTCCCCTCGTCCTGCTGCTCTCTTCCTTCTGTTGTGGTCCGTGTTTTGTCTGAACTCCCCTGTCGACCTGCCTCTGCTCCTGATTAATCTGCTAATGATCCTTAGAGGTAATGCGAGCATGGGATGAGCTTTACAATCTGCTATAACTGTGGAATCCGAGTGCCCCCCTGGGGTCTGCTCTGCCGCGCCGCACGACTGTTGCGATGTGTTTTTAATGGACTCGTGCTCGTGCACGTGGAGATCTGCACCGACGCAGCGTCTCCCTCAGGCTGTCGCTCTGCTGCGGAGCTTAATTAGGCCAATATGAGAGGATAAAACAATAAAACACCACGGCAGTCCGACGTCATCACACCAGGGCGGGGGTCTTTCATGTCAGTTTGACCGGATAAAAGTGAACGGATGTGATTGTGGTGATATTGAATGTGCGTTTGGATTTCAGGTGTGGATGAGTCTGAGCGTGGCGCTGACGCTGGTGAAAGGTAACGTTCTGCCTAAAGGTGTGGCTGGGATGTGTTTTATGTGCCACTGCAGACAAGAACAAAGACTGTTTCCAAGGAACTGTGAGGAGAGCAAGAGTGCCCCCAACAGGCAGCACAAAGAACTGACAGAATTTAACAGCAGAGAAGAGAAAAGGAGGCTGTGTTTACACACGGAACAAAAATCTGATTAAGATCTGATTTCTGGAGTTATCAGATTATTGAAATGTCAGATAAACAGTTCCATCTGATGTGAGTAATCTGATTTCCTTGTGATTGTTCACACCTGTGCGGGCCGTCATTAAAAACAGGGCAAACTAATGTAGTTAGTTCATTGTTATTGACGATGTGAAAGTGCTCGGTGGGTTGTCGTAAACGGGTGCTCAATGTTATTACTGCATCGGCTCTGAGGGTCTTAAGATATAACAAAGGGGTTCAAAGCCCTGCCTGAAAGCGCCACACTGCACCCCACTGCTGGAGGGGCATTACATACGGTTAAGGTTCACTGCATTTGTCCTCTGCATTTGACCCATTCTTCAATGCCGCTGTGGTCAGTGCAGCGCCTGAGGACCATCTCCAGATCCTGGTCTACTCAGGACTGTGGCTGGAGGGGAGTCGAACCAGTGACCTGCTGTGAGGCGAGGTGCTAGCCACTCTGCCACCGTGTCGCAGAACATATTCATGATTCATTAAAGGGGCTGGACCGAATGTGTGTTTTATTCTCTGAGAAGCAGGAAGTGCACTGTTAGCGTGCTAATGTTTGTTAGCTTTACCGTTAGCTTCAAACTCTGCTCTAAACACTCACAAACTCAGGGAATATTTAGGATGCGAGAAATGCATTTGGAAAGACAGCAGTACATGTGGACCACGCCCCTTTTGAAGACAGGTACAGCACCTTTAAGAATGGCAGACAGAGGCTACTGACATGCACGTATCCATTAACTACGACAGCTTATTCACAAACTATATAACGTTAATCGTGTTGCATGTTTAAGTAGATGTCTGTAGTTTGTCATTCATGGTCATTAAGATCAGACGTAATCGAACAAACTCAGAAACATACAGACGATAGAAGGTGAATATAATACTTATTTAAACTAGATTTGTGTTTATACCTGGAGTCCCAAACTGAATGCAGTTCTCCAGAGTCCTCACAAAGTCACCGTCGCTGAGTTTAATGACGCGCAGACTGTTGGCCTTCTCCATGTTCTTCACCCATTTATTCGCCTGGCCCTGAGGATCAATCATCAGAGGCCAACGGCGGGCGTTTCTGTTCAAGAAAGAAGAAAAAGTAAGGGAGAGGAGAGACGGGAGCAGAGCTGGAGGAGAGACAGGAGCTGGAGGAGAGAGAGGAGCAGAGCTGGAGGAGAGAAAGGAGCTGGAGGAGAGACAGGAGCTGGAGGAGAGACGGAGCTGGAAGAAGAGGGGAGCAGAGCTGGAGGAAGAGAGGAGCAGAGCTGGAGAGAGAGAGGAGCTGGAGCAGAGACAAGAACTAGGAGGAGAGACTGGAGAAAGAGAGAGAAAGGAGCGAGGTGGAGGAGAGACAGGAGCTGGAGGAGAGACGGGAGCTGGAGGAGAGACGGAGGAGAGCTGGAGAAGACGGAGGCAGAGCTGGAGGAGAGACAGGAGCTGGAGGAGAGACGGAGAGGAGACAGTGGAGGAGAGAGAGGAGACTGGAGGAGAGAGAGGAGCTGGAGGAGAGAGAGGAGCTGGAGGAGAGAGAGCTGAGGAAGACGGGAGCAGAGCTGGAGGAGAAAGAGCTGGAGGAGAGCTGGAGGAGAAGAGAGGGAGCTGGAGGAGAGAGAGGAGCTGGAGGAGAGAGGAGGAGCTGAGAGGAGAGAGAGAGAGGAGCTGGAGGAGAGAGAGGAGCTGGAGGAGAGACAGGGAAGGCTGGAGGAGAGAGAGGAGCTGGAGGAGAGACTGGAGAGAGCTGGAGGAGAGACGGGAGCTGGAGGAGAGAGAGAGTGGAGGAGAGACGAGCTGGAGGAGAGAGAGGAGCTGGAGGAGGATGAGGAGGGAGCTGGAGGAAGGGAGCTGGAGAAGACGGGCTGGAGAGAGGAGCTGGAAGAAAGGTGAGGAGGAGACTGGAGAGAAGAGCTGGAGGGCGGATGGAGAGAGCACCGGGCAGAGCTGGAGGAGACGACAGGAGAGAGCTGGAGGAGAGAGGAGCTGGAGCGGAGGAGGAGACAGGAGCTGGAGGAGGAGAGAGAGAGGAGCTGGAGGAGAGAGAGGAGCTGGAGGAGAGACGGGAGCAGAGCTGGAGGAGACAGGAGCTTGGGAGAGAGAGAGGAGCTGGAGGAGAGAGAGGAGCTGGAGGAGAGAGAGGAGCTGGAGGAGAGACGGGAGCAGAGAGAGCAGAGCTGGAGGAGAGAGAGGAGCTGGAGGAGAGAGAGAGAGGAGAGACTGGAGGAGAGAGAGGAGCTGGAGGAGAGAGGAGCTGGAGGAGACTGAGAGAGAGGAGCTGGAGGAGGAGGGACGGAGCTGGGAGAGAGAGAGAAGGAGCATGGAGGAGAGACGGGAGCAAGAGCTTGGAGGAGAGAGAGGAGCTGGAGGAGAGGGAGGAGCGTGGAGGAGAGAGGGAGCTGGAGGAGAACGGGAGCTTGGGAGAAGAGAGGAGCTTGGAGGAGAGAGAGGAGCTGGAGGAGAGACAGGAGCTGGAGGAGAGAGAGGAGCTGACGGAGGAGAGAAGAGGAGGCAGCTGGAGGAGAGACGGGAGCTGGAGGAGAGACGGGAAGCTGAGGAGAGAACGGAGCTTTGGAAGGAGAGACGAGCAGAGCTGGAGGAAAGAGAGGAGCTGGAGGGAGAGACTGGAGGAGCTGGAGGAGAGAGAGGAGCTGGTAGGAGAGAGGAGGAAGCTGGAGGAGAGACGGGAGCTTGGAGGAGAGAGAGGAGCTGGAGAGAGGTGGAGGAGGAGAGAGGAGCTGGAGGAGAGACAGGAGCAGTGGAGGAGAGAGACTGGAGGAGAGACTGGAGGAGAGACGGGAGGAGAGAGGAGCTGGAGGAGTGGAGTGGAGAGACAGGAGAGACTGGAGGAGAGAGAGGACTGGAGGAGAGAGGAGCTGGAGGAGAGAGGAGAGGAGAGACTGGAGGAGAGAGAGGAGCTGGAGGAGAGAGAACTGGAGGAGAGGACTGGAGGAGAGACAGGAGGAGGAGAGAGCTGGAGGAGAGTGGAGGAGAGACAGGAGGAGGAGAGACTGGAGGAGAGAGAGGAGCTGGGAGGAGAGAGAGGAAGCTGGAGGGAGAGAGAGGAGCAGAGCTGGAGGAGTAGAGACAGAGCTGGAGGAGAGACTGGAGAGCCTGGAAGGAGAGACAGGAGCTTTGAGGAGAGACGGGAGCTGGAGGCGGGAGACGGGAAGCAGTAGCTGAGGAGAGACGGAGGCAGAGTTGGAGGAGGGACAGAGCCTGGAGTAGACTGTTTAGACAGGAGCTGGAGGAGAGAGGAAGGAGCTGGATTGGAAGAAGAGAGTGAGCTTGGAGGAAGAGAGGAGCAAGAGCTGGAGTATGAGGACAGGAGCTGGAGGAGAGAAACAGAGCTGGAAGCTAGAGAGCGTGAGATGGAAAGCAAGAAGATATATGTGAAAGAGGGGACTGAAAGCCAGGTTAGAAAGCAGATAACGGTGTAGTAGCAAAAGAAGTACGGAGGCAGACTGGCTGTAGGTGATAAGTATTGGGCTTGCAGGAAAACATGGCAACGGAGTGGAGGAAAGTATAAAAAAATAAAGTATGAACAAGAGGGCTGTAGATCAAGGAAGCTGGAGTGGGATGAGAAAAGACAGGACACAGGGAGCAACTGGGAGGAAGAGAGGAGCTGGAAGGGTGATGGGAGAGGCTGAAACAGGGAGCCAGTAGGTTCTTTTAGAATCTCTTGTAGAGGAATACAGGAGCTATGAAGAGAGATAGTAGATCTCGACACGGTGAGACCTAGAAGACGAGGAAGGCTGGGATAGAGTCGCGTGGGAATAGACGTGAACACGTTGAAAGGCAAGGATTACAGACACGTCTTGTACAGGCAGGGACAAGAAATTGATACTGCGGTGCTTTCTGTAGTCCAAGGAGAGCGCAGAGTCAAAGCCTAAATTTAGGCCTGGGAGCGTTTGTGCGCTTGCTCCCTTTAATCTTCTGCCACTTCACTCCGGATGAGACAGAGCAGAGAAGGGATGGATCCAGTTGACATGCAGTGGTGTGGAGAGGAATAGGAATAAGAAGAGAACTGAAAGAGCAAGAGAGGGGAGAAAAGCAAGGCAGATGGAAATGTTCAAAGATAGAAAAGAAGACAGAAAAAAGAACAAAATCCAGGAGACGTATCACTGAAGGGAATGTAGGGGTGGTGATTTTGCGAACAAGAGCGCATGATTATTTAGCAGCACTTTTAAAAAAAAATGAACGTCGGGGAGGTAACTAAGGACTTTGGAACTTAACGACGATAAACAGTAAAACGAGAAGTCAAACAAGACGAGCAATGGTCGGTAAACATGCAGAGCTCTGGAAAAGATGATTATGAACATCTTGGCACGATAACTAAAGATGTGTGGAAAGTGGTACGCGGAAGACGAGAGGAAGCTGGAGGAGCAGACAGGGAGGCTGGACGAGAGAGAGGGAAGCTGGAGGAGAGCAGAGGAAGCCTGAGGAGAGACAGGAGCTGGAGGAGAGAAGAGGAGCAGAGCTGGAGTAGAGACAAGGATGCTGGGAGGAGAGATTGAGGAGCTGAGGAGGACGAGACAGGATGCTGGAGGAGAGACAGGAGCTGGATGAGAGAAGCCAGGAGCTGGAGGAGGGGAAAGGAGCTGGGAAAGGAGAGACCAGGACTGGTAGGAACGAGCAGCGCTGAGCAGAGCTGGAGAGGAAAGACAGGAGCTGGACGGGGAGAGAGAGGAGCTGGAGGAGAGACAGGAGCTGGAGGGAGAGAGAGGAGCTTGGAGGAGAGGACAGAGCTGGGAGAGAGAGAGAGGAGCTGGAGGAGAGACAGGAGCTGGAGGAGAGACGGGAGCAGAGCTGGAGTGTGATTCCAAATTAGCATCAGAATTGGGTCTGCACATGCCCAGAAGCTTCAGCTCAAACGTTGGTCTCTTACGCCTCAACACTTGAATAAACCACATCTAATATTCCATTTATATCTTTTACTCTTTAAACATGTCGAACGTTGGTGAAACCTCAAGATCAAAAACAGATTAGTCAGAGTTGATGTGTTTGGTGATCACGGCAGGAACCAGATTTCACCTAAACACACATTTCCTGAAACTGTCTTGGCAAACGAGGGCAAACTAAGGCTACGATCCGAACGGAGAACATTTGAACCGCTTCTGCAGAGTAAAATAATGAGGCTAACGACAAGCATGGTGACGCAAATTCAGTAAATGATGTCTGCTCACGATATCATGATGCCGTTGTCGATGGAGAAGCTGTCTGAGGGCAGTCCTGCGATGGTCCAGGCCCTGATCTTCACGGGGTCTCCCAGGGAGTTCATCAGGGACATGTTGTGGGAGCAGGGGATGGATCTGGACTTACACAGAGACATCCACTGCTGCATCTGCTCCTGCAGCAGAACATGGAGGAGAACACATGGAATCAGTTTGTTTATCAGTGACAGTTTATAAAGTGTTATTACTGAACATTCAGGTTCAGGCAGACGTCATTGTTCCTGTGAGAAAAGTGTTTACAATACGTCTGTTACTTTCTGCAATATCGATTATTTGAGTTTTTAGTTTTAGTTTACGTTTGTCACACACATTTTAGTTATATACCGAAAGTAAAATGTGCGCGCCTTGATTTACTAGTCAGACTTAACATTGACAAAACTGATCATAAATCAAGACTTACAAATAAAATGGGCCTTTCTATTAAAACACACATTTTCATTGAAAAAACAATACATTTCTGGAGTTTTTTTCAGGCCCAACGCCTTTTTTTGTTTCCTGTCGGCGGCTGCTCCGTTTCCTGTCTGCGGCTGCTCCGTTACCTGTCTGCGGCTGCTCCGTTACCTGTCTGCGGCTGCTCCGTACCTGTCTGCGGCTCTCCGTTACCGGTGTCCAGCGGCTGCTCCGTTACCGTGTCTGCGGCTGCTCGTTACCTGTTCTACGCGGCTGCTCGTTACCTGTCTGCAGCTGCTCCGTTACCTGTCTGCGGGCTGCTCCGTTACCTGTCTGCGGCTGCTCCGTTACTGTCTGCGCTGTCTTACCTGCAGCTGCTCCGTTATCTGTCCGCTGCTTCCGGTTACGCTGTGGCTGCTCCGTTACCTGTCTGCAGCTGCTCCGTTACCTGTCTGCGGCTGCTCCGTTACCTGTCTGCGGCTGCTCCGTTACCTGTCTGTAGCTGGAGGTGAAGGCCCCCAGATAGGCCACGATGCCGGCAGAGATGAGGATATCTCCGGTCAGGTTCTGGTAGAGCTCTCCCAGGTTCAGAGCCATCTCACTCCAGCGTGTCTTCTCTCCGCCCAGGCCTCCGATCAGCTGCTCCGCCCGCTCCAGCTTCTTACTGCACAAGTCCACCTGCAGAGAAACGACACAACCGTCACCAAGATTTACCCCACAAGACTCAAAACCAGGAAGACTCTAGTTCTTCGTCACTTGTTTTCCTTCAACGGGTCACTATTTGTGGATTAACCATTGCATCTCCACAGCAGCAGAACATTCAGTCTCCTGGGCCTCTCCGTCTCATCCTCAGTCTGGACTAAAAGGTGGTCCGTTTCCTCTGTACCTGGTTCTCGAGCTCGGCCTTCTTCCTCTTGTTGGCTTCCAGCGTCTCCTGCAGTTTGCCCAGTTTGTCCTGCACGTCTTTGAGAGCGGCTTGTTTCTTCTGCAGCTCCTCCATGGCCACTCGGAGCTCTCCCTCGGCCTGAGCCAACTTCTGCTTCTTTGGGGCCACAACCTTTGCCACTCTGGAACAAACCATAAAATATTAGCAACAATTACACTTAAATAAACAGACTGACTCTGAGGTGTTTCTAAATTCAGTTTCAAGTAGAAAATGTCCTTTCTTCTGATACCAATAAATAAACTAACTTACATTGCTTTTCCACAGGGGATATTATTCTACCATGTTAGAATGTTTTCCCCCGCACACATATGTCCTCTTGTACAAATATAGCATTTTCAAACCAACAAAAGGTAACCTGGTGATCTATAGATGGTATGTGTTAACAATTGACCACGTTAAGTTAAAGCTTTCCTGGGGATAAAGATACACTTTAACTCCTCGACATCAGAACAAATGACCAAATCTAAAAAAGTGGCGTGCAGCTCCATGTGGCGTCCTGAGGGTGAACTCCGACTCACTTGTCGTACTTGTCCATGGCGCAGACCCACTTGCACAGGCCTTCTGCTGCAGTGGAGGCCGTTCGGATCTTCTCCGGGACAAAGTCTGGGTTGGTGATGTACTTGCTTCTGATGACGGTCATGAACTGAGGGGGGATGTTGTCCTTGTCGTACTCGTGCAGACTCTGGAGGAACTTCATGTCTCCCAGCAGCTTTTTAGCAGGACCCCAGAAGTCCTCCACCTTCTTCCCTGATCCAGATGGATCTGGGATCCGGTCTGGTTTGATCCCCTTCAGAATGCAGATAGCCTCCATCACCAGCTTCACTGCAGGAGGAGGGCTCTTCATGGACTTCACCACCGTGATGTCCTACAGCGCAAATACCACACATGGTCACCTCCACCACACTGCACCAATCACATGGGATCAGACACAACGTGAACCTGGGTCCACGACAACCAGAAAAGACAATAAATTGTACCGTTACGTTTTTTACGTCTTTTCTGTCGTTGTAGTAATGCTTTTGTCAAACACAGTTACCCGTTTTGTCCAAAGCAAATGTCAAATAAAAAAACCTCGCACGATCATTTGTCACGTGTTTTCCAGTCATTGATTAGCACCGTTCATTCAGTAACACGCTGTACCTGATTGGTGAGAGTGTTGAGCGCGGCCAGCGCAGACTCCAGGATGGGCATGGCTTCTGCAAGATCTGCATCGCACTCGTCTGTGATGGCTTTGGCCGCCATGGTCTGCTCGTTGGCGATGGCTTCGTCCACCTTCACCACCTTCTCTGTCTTGGCCACCTCCACAGACTCGTGCTCGATCACCACCATCATCTCGTCCACCTCTTTACTGGCCACTCGGAGCTGAGGCTGCAGCGCCTCCAGCTCCACCTGCATGGAGGCCACCTGAGAAGCAGCCGACTCCAGCTTCTCCAGGCCCACCTCGTACCGCCGCTTCATCGTCATCACGTCCCTGAAGAAGAAGAGGAGAGGACTGAAGCAGCTTTGGACCAGTGTACACAACCCGGTGTAAACCAGGACAGAACCCGGTGCCAACCAGGACAGAACCAGGCGTAAAACAGGACAGAACCAGGAGTAAACGGAACAGAACCAGGCGTAAACCGGGACAAGAACCAGGCGTAACCAGGATAGAACCAGGCGTAAACCAGAGCATAAACCAGAGTAAACCAGATAGAACCAGGATGTAAAACAGGAAAGACCCGGTGCAAACCAGGACAGAAACAGGCGTTAAAACAGGACAAACCAGGAGTAAAACAGGAAAGAAACCAGGTGTAAACCAGGAAAGAACCAGGTGTAAAACGGACAGAACCAGGCATAAACCAGGACAGAAACCAGGATAAAACAGGACAGAACCAGGTGTAAAACAGGACAGAACCAGGTGTAAAACGGGACAGAACCAATGTTAAAACGGAGACAGAACCAGGTGTAACAGGACAGAACCAGGCATAAAACGGGACAGAACCAGGCGTAAACAGAACTAAAAACAGGTAGAAACGGATGAACCAGGTGTAAAACGGGACAGAACCAGGTGTTACAACGACAGACCAGTGTAAAATGGGACAGAACCAGATAGTAAAACGGACGAACCAGGCGTAAATTCGGGACAGAACCAGCGTAAAACAGGACAGAACCAGGCGTAAAACAGGCACAGAAACCAGGCGTAAAACAGGACAGAACCAGGATAAAACAGGACAGAACAGACGGTAAAAACGGAACAGAAACCAGGGTAAACAGGACAGAACCAGAGTAAAACAGGACAAACAGGTGTAAAACGGACAGAACAAGCTAAATCGGGACAGAACCAGGCGTAGAACGGACAGAACCAGGCGTAAAACAGAACTAAAAACAAGGATTAAAACTGACTGAACCAGGACTAAACTGGATTAAACCAGGTCTAAGACTTAGTTCCTGTGTCCTGGCTTGGTCTAACTCACGCTCGTTTGGTCTTGAGCAGGGTCTTGAAGGTGGAGATGAGCTCCAGGTAGGAGGTCGGTGGTGACGTAGTTGTGCGCTGCAGCTCTGAGAGGAAGCGCTCGGACAGCTCGATGGTGGACGTGTGGAAGCAGTTGCACATGTGGATACAGCCTGCTTGGACTCCTCCGACATCTCCACGTCCTCCAGGAACCGACTGCCACAGCCTGGAGAGCGTCCTCGGGCCAGCTCTGAGGGGAGACACAAAGTGACAGGTCGCCTTCAGAGTGGTCTCATAGCATGATGTCAGTGCACAGGGCTGAATTGACGACAACAGCCCCATCTGCAGTCCATCTTCTGCAGGACAGTATCCCAGGATGTGAGAGTTAAAAGCCCCCTTGCGACAAAAGCTGAGCTTAAAGACAGGACCGTGCCTAAGGGACTAAAAACCGGGGGTTCTTTTCACCCTGACACAGCTGGGATAAAGTCCTGAAGAAGTCAAACTGCAGATGGCGTTGTCGCCCTGCCTCTAGTGGTGACAAGCAACATTACAGCAGCATCATGTGACTACTCTGAAGAAATGAGAAAATAAACAAACTCTGGACTGAAAAAAGAACCTTCGAGATCTAAGTTCTAGTTCTGTACCTGGAACCAGTTGATGGTGCAGCAGTTGATGAGCGCGGGGAACCTCCTCAGTCGGTCCCTGAAGGCGTCTCCGATGGGGCTCATGGCTAGCACCACGTGGAGCTGCGTCCTGCATCGCTCCACAAACATGTTGAAGAGCGAGAGAGGGCCGCCGTCCGTCTGCTTCTCTCGGTCTCGCTGTCGGTCCAGCACTCGCATGCGCTCACAGATCTCCTGCTTCTCATCCACCGCAAACAGGTTGGGCACCTGCACCACAAAGTCACACGAGGGTCTCATCAGCGCTGGTGTCTGACCGTGGCTCTGACAGTCTCACCTCTCCCGTGTTCAGCAGGTTCCCGATGTCTTCCAGGAAAGACTCCATTTTGATCTGTGTGTCGGTGAAGAGGAAGACGCCGTGGGCTTCTCCCTGAGTGGACTTCCTCATGATCATCTTCAGGTCGTCTCTCCACTCCGCCGTGCCGTACGTCTTTGAGATCTCCACCTGGAACACGGCAAGGAATATCTGGACATGAGTGAAAAGTCTTTACCGCAGGATTTGACATCAAAACCTATTTTTCTGTGGCGTTTGCGTGAGACGGAGCAGGGCAAATGTCAGTAGACCATCTGCAGATGTTGTGTGTGGTTGGAGATACGCAGCAGGACATGGGGCTGATAGAAATGAGCAGGAAAACATGAATGGATCTTCCTTTAAAGATTTCTTATTAAAAGATAATCGTGCAGCTGCAGAACACGCCTACAGACACAAAAGGAACATGTGACTTTGTTCGAATTTGAAGTCATATTCAGTTGAAAAGTGTTCAACCATAAAAGATCATCGTTGTCACATTTTAATAATCAAAACTGTTTTCTGCACTAAACAGACACAAAAACAAAGACAGTAGCAAAATGTAATAAAGCATTTCTGATTTCTGATCAATGAAACACTTTATTCATAAACATTCTCTCTCTGAAGCTTCAGTCACAGATTTATTTGGTTCAAATGTGTTTAAAAAGTCTCAATGTTCAGCAGAAAGAAGAGGAACTGTTAGCTGCAGCTCTAATCTTCTTCTACATAATGACATCACTACTGCACCTGGAAGAGCTCCGCCTCCGCCATGTACGCAGCCAATCGCGTGAGGGACTGCCGGCCGCTCCCGCCCACGCCCACGAGCAGCGCGTGTCCGCTGGGCTGCTTGAGGAGGCGTGAGATCCGGCACACGTGTTCGATGGCGAAGCGGAACAGCACCAGGTTCATGGGCGCCTTGCTGATGTTGTTGTACTCGTCCAGATGCCCTTCCACCACCCGCCGCAGCTGGTCCAGGTCGAACACCTCGCGGTAGCTCCGGTCGTCTCCTTTCGGGTCGTGGAAGTGGCAGAACATGAGGCTGCGCAGGTCGTCCTCCGTCACGGCGCCGTCCTCGTCGTGGTCCAAATGTTGGAACAGAAGGTGGAAGTCGTCCTTCAGGTGAGACCTACAAACCTTCTGTAGATGAGACACGAGCCACGAGCGGTCTGCGGCGTGCACCAGCCGGTCGTAGTAGACCCGCAACACCTGGAACAAAAGAGGAGGCACGGGTTTGACACGACCTGCAGAGAGAAGCCACGCCTCCACGGGTTTGACACGACCTGCAGAGAGAAGCCACGCCTCCACGGGTTTGACACGACCTGCAGAGAGAAGCCACGCCTCCATGGGTCCACAGGTTGACACGACTAAGGAGAGCCACCCTCCACGGGTTTGACCCACGACCTGCAGAGAGAAGCCACGCTCCACAAGGTTCTGCACGATGGCAGAGAGAAGCCTCGACGCCTCCACGGTGAACGATCTGCGAGGAGTCCTATTGACACGACTGCAGAGAGAAGCCACGCCTCCACGGGTTTGACACGACCTGCAGAGAGAAGCCACGCCTCCACGGGTTTGACACGACCTGCAGAGAGAAGCACGCCTCCAACGGGTTTGACACGACCTGCAAGAGACCACGCTCCACGGGTTTGACACAACCTGCAGAGAGAAGCCACGCCTCCCGGGTTTGACACGACTGCAGAGAGAAAGCCATCCCTCATGGGTTTGACACGACCTACAGAGAGAAGCACCCTCCACAGGCTGGACACAACACTGCAGAGAGAAGCCACGCCTCCACAGGCTGGACACAACCTGCAGAGAGAAGCCACGCCTCCACAGGCTGGACACGACCTGCAGAGAGAAGCCACGCCTCCACAGATTTGACACTGTTTAATCTGACTGTGCCTTGAAGTAGTTTAGAACAAGAGGGTTTATTCTGGATAATGTTCTCCGTGGAGAGGGACACGTCACACTGTCCTGACCTCGTGCACCCAAAGGCGTTTGATGACGGCTGGCTCAGTCGTGGTCTCGGGCCTGGACAGGCAGATGCCCTGCACCACTCTGGACACGTCCCTCAGGTTGAACAGATAGTGGGATTTGGCTGGTGTCGGGAGCAGGTTCTTTGTGGCCTCTTGGTAAACAGACATGGTGCTGTGGACCAGGTCTGACGTGAGCGCCGAGAACTCTTTGGAGAAAGAGAACCTAGAGGAGCAAAGTCCCAAACACAAAGCGTGTTCACATGAGCTGATGGTCGCGATGACAGAGCAAGTGCAGAATAATAACCGTGTGGAGAAGTGCCAGTGGATGATCCTGGAGAAGATGGTGTACATGGTTTTGTCGTCAAAATCGTTGATGGTGACGGTGTTGAAGTGACGCAGGAAACGCGGGGTCACAGGGTTACGACCTCCGCCTGAAACAGAACGTGACCTGTTTAGTTTGTGCTTCATTCTCAGTGCTTGGACTTATGTGTTCAAAAGTGTCTTTGTGTTGGTGAGGCTCAAAACATGAATGGAACATGAGATGAATTACAAAAGTGCAGAAATTAGGGCTGGGACAATGTTGAAACGGATGATAATCCATCTAAAAGGGTGGATTATCTGTGACGTTCTCATCCAGATCTACTCTTGTTTATTACACTGCTCTGCCAGTGTGTCTTGTAACACCTGCCTGGTCCAACCCTCTCTTACCCGGCGGGCCCATGGCACAGATGAGCTGGACGTCCTTCAGCAGGATCATGGAGCAGTCCTTCAGGTCGTACCAGTTCCAGTGATCTAAGCCCTGCCTGAGCAGCTCCACTGGAGGCTGGGCTCCGTACACTTCTCTGGCCGGCATGTTCACGTCGTCCACGAACACCACCTGGAGAACACACTCAGTTTATGCAGGTTCATTAAGAATCTGTATGGAGGCTGGTGCAGTACCATCTTCTTGCCAAGCGGGGGCCCGAACACTCCTTTGCGGCGTTTGTCCAGCTTTGACATGATGATGTTCTGAGTCTGAGCCGCTGTGGTCTGAGCAGAGAAGTTTATGAAGAGCGGGCTGTAGACCTCCTTCTGCACCTTATTCAACAGGAAGTCCTAAAGACACAAACACTGTCACTGACCAAGCTGTAGATCTTTGGAGATCATCAAATTGAACGGGTTTGGACACAGAGAGATTGGCCCTGAAGAATGTCTGGTGTGTGCTTTGGTGTGCACCTGGCTTAGTCCTGGTTTAGACCTGGTTAAGACCTGGTTAAGACCTGGTTTAGTCCTGCTTTAGTCCTGGTTTAGACCTGCTTTAGGCCTGGTTCAGACCCACTTTAGGCCTGGTTCAGACCTGGTTTAGGCCTGGTTCAGACTCACAGTGATGTAGACGCTCTTGCCGGTGCCCGTGGGCCCGATGAAGATGGTGGGTTTCTGGTGTGTGACGAGCAGCTCCATCAGGACCATGTATCGCACCGTGTTTTCTGTCGGGACGATGATCTCGTTGAACTGCCGGTCTTTGTGAATGGGAGGAGCTGATTTGAGCTGGTCGGTCCAGAGCTGCCACCGCCCGGCGCCCTGGAGACAGAGGGAAGTCCAGATCTGGTCTAGTGAAGGCGAAGAGCAGTGTGTGAGGAGGAACGTTCACTCTGCATCTGCTGTGAGGCCAGCACAGCCTCAGAGCTCTTAAACCTTTAAACGCTTTGGTTTATCTGCAGATCACAGACAAACGTGAGGAAAGTGCTTAGAGCTGGTGAGTTGAGTGAGTAGTGAGTTGGGTGAGTTGAGTGAGGAGTGAGTGAGTAGTGAGTTGAGTTAGAGTTAGAATTGAGTGAGTTGAGTGAGTTGAGTTGAGGTGAGTTGAGTGAGTGAGTTGAGTGTGAGTTGGGTGAGTTGGGTGAGTTGGGTGAGTTTGAGGTGAGTTGAGTGAGTTTGAGTGAGTTTGGTGAGTTGAGTGAGTTGAGTGAGTTTGTGAGTTGGGTGAGTTGGGTGAGTTGGGTGAGTTGGGTGAGTTGGGTGAGTTGGGTGAGTTGGGTGAGTTGAGTGAGTTGAGTGAGTTGAGTGAGTTGGGTGAGTTGAGTGAGTTGGGTGAGTTGGGTGAGTTGAGTGAGTTGAGTGAGTTGGGTGAGTTGGGTGAGTTGAGTGAGTTGGGTGAGTTGGGTGAGTTTGAGTGAGTGAGTGAGTTGGGTGAGTTGGGTGAGTTGGTGAGTTGAGTGAGTAAGTTGTGGTGATTGGGTGAGTTGGGTGAGTTGAGTGAGTTGGTGAGTTGGGTGAGTTGAGTGAGTTTGAGTGAGTTGGGTGAGTTGGGTGAGTTGGGTGAGTTGAGTGAGTAAGTTGGGTGAGTTGGTGAGTTGAGTGAGGAGTGAGTAGTAAGTTGGGTGAGTTGGGTGAGTTGGGTGAGTTGAGTGAGTTGAGTGAGCTGATTGAGTGAGTGAGTGAGTGAGTTGAGTTGAGTTGAGTGGTGAGTTGAGTGAGTTGGGTGAGTTGAGTGATTGAGTGAGTTGAGTGAGTAAGTTGGGTTTGAGTTGGGTGAGTTGGGTGAGTTGAGTGAGTTGAGTGAGTGAGTTTGGTTGATGTGAGTTTTGAGTGGGTAGTTGGTGTGAGTGGTGAGGTGAGTTGTGAGTTGGGTGAGTTGAGTGAGTGAGTTGAGTGAGTTGGCGTGAGTTGGGTGAGTTGAGTGAGTGGTTGGTTGGGTGAGTGAGTTGGGTGAGTTGGGTGAGTGAGCTGAGTGAGTTGAGTGAGTTGCGTGAGTTGGGTGAGTTGAGTGAGTGAGTTGGGTGAGTTGGGTGAGTTGGGTGAGTTGGGTGAGCTGAGTGAGTTGGGTGAGTGAGCAGGTGCTTTCTCCTGCTGCAGCTCCCGTTCGCTCCTCACACTTCTTCTGTTAAACCCAAAACAGATCTTTACTCGCCTCAGGAGTGTTTTGTGCGTTGGCAGTGAAAGTACCTCTTTGATGAAGCAGTACTGGTAGACAGCGCCCTCTTCAGGCAGAGGCACTGACAGAGCTTTGGGGGTCTCGCTGGTGGTTAGAAGTCCATATTGTCTCCTGGTCTGAGGAGACACAGGTCCGTTCAGCAGCTCCCTCAACACCAGGTCAAACTTGTGTCGACTGGAGTCGTCACCGCTGGCACCGAGCGACCACACCAGGCAGAACACAAAGATGCCCTGAGGGCACAGGAGAGGCACCTTCTGTTAGCTCTGCCCACAGGCTGCACTCTCATCCACCAGTCATTCTCAATCTGTGGAGCCCGTCTGAGCCCCGCCCACCGGGCTCCTGATAATAACATGTCCTGTTCTATTTGTTTGCATGGTTTTAAATGGTTTAAAACTGAAGCTCATCTTCTTTGCTCCCCTAACAGCCCTGTAATGGGTCGTATCAATCCTATTGTTAGCTGCTGCAGCTCCTCATCAGTGATGATGACCTGATTACCATCTGAAGGACCAGGCCGATGTATTACATGTATAAATACTGTTGTATATCACAGGTAAATGAACCTTAAACCTCATTGTCTCTGTCAGTGATCCAGCTCTGGTCCAGCTCTGGTCCAGCTCTGGTCCAGCTCTGGTCCAGCTCTGGTCCAGCTCTGGTCCAGCTCTGGTCCAGCTCTGATCCAGCTCTGGTCCAGATCAAGTGGATTTTAAGCCAATGATTAAACAACTAATTGTGAAAAGCTATGAATAATAGACCCGTTTGTGTTTGTCTAAAACACATAAAGACCTTTTAGAACAAAGACTGTGACATTATTAAATCTAAATGTCAGAAAAGAATAGATTTTCACCAATGAAACACTTTCTTCATAAATATTCTCTCCGGAAGCTTCAGTCACAGATTTAAATAATGGTTTGAACACTAACATCAGTTGCAGCTCTAATGTTAGGCTCAGGATTGCATCTCTAATCTCTACATTCACTTGGCGTGGGACTGTTCTCTGGAGGTTGTGAGGAGAAGAACTTTTGTGTTTTTTAGTTATTCCATGAGACGTTGATAAAGGGTGGATAAGCCTGTGTTATATGTAAAGTGCTAGAGCAGGAAACAATAGAAAAAGCTCATTTGGACGCGTATGCAAATGTGTCACCTCAGCGCTCGCATCAGCCGACTCCAAAGAGAGCGGGGAGAGAACAGAAGCCGCCTGGTGTTTTTAATCTGCATTCAGAAGGAGCCAAAAGCAGTGATTAACCCCGGCCCTCATCACAGACGCGCTCCTCATCACAGAGCGCTCCTCACACAGACGCGCTCCTCACACAGGTGGAGTCGGCTCCAGCGCAAACATCTCATTTACATACAAAATGTCACATTCAAATGTTGCTCTCTCCTATTGCTCAGCTCATGGTTCAGTCCTGGTTCAGTCCTGGTTCAGACCTGGTTCAGACCTGGTTCAGACCTGGTTCAGTCCTGGTTCAGACCTGGTTCAGACCTGGTTCAGTCCTGGTTCAGTCCTGGTTCAGACCTGGTTCGGTTCAGCTCATGGTTCAGTCCTGGTTCAGTCCTGGTTTCCAGTCCTGGTTCAGTCCTGTTCGGCTCCTGGTTCATCCTGGTTCAGTTCCTGGTTCAGTCCTGCTCTAGCCTGGTTCGGTCCTTGGTTCAGTCCTGGTCGGTCCTGGTTTCAGTTCCTGGTCAGTCCTGGTTCAGTCCTGGTTCAGTCCTGCTCTAGGCCTGGTTCAGTCCTGGTTCAGTCCTGGTTTTAGTTGTTCAGCTCCTGGTTCAGCTCATGTTCAGTCCTGGTTCAGGTCCTGGTTCGGTCCTGGATTCAGTCCTGGTTCAGTCCTGTTTAGTCCTGGTTTAGTCCTGGAGGTTCAGCTCAGGGTTTAGTCATGGTTCAGTCCTGCTCTAGCCTGGTCGGTCCTGGTTCATGCCTGGTTCGGTCCTTGTTCAGTCCTGGTTCGAGTCCTGGTTTAGTCCTGGTTCGGTCCTGGTTTAGTTCTGGTTTAGTCCTGGTTCAGTCCTGGTTCAGTCCTGGTTCGGTCCTGGTTCAGTCCTGGTTCAGTCCTGGTTTAGTCCTGGTTCGGTCCTGGTTCAGTCCTGGTTCAGTCCTGGTTTAGTCCTGGTTCAGTCCTGGTTTAGTCCTGGTTCAGTCCTGGTTCAGGCCTGATTCAGGCCTGATTCAGTCTTTCTTTATCTTAAGCTTTACAGAAAAAGGTCCATGAAACAGACTTGATCTGGACTTCTGGGATGATGTCTGCCTCGTTCGGACGTTTGTGTCGGGCTGCGGTTGTTTCCGTGGAAATAATCCTTCTTTATTACGAGTTCACCTGGGGAGACCCCATATTTGTACATGGGAGCAGACGTATGAAGAGCCTGAGCCTCTGGCTCCAGCTCCAGGTCAGACACTTGGTGGAGAAGACCCAGTGATTATGGAGGCTTTGTGGGAGATCACAGACAAGAGAAGGTCTCTGACCTGAGGGACACTGACAAACCAGGCGGTGTTTGGACAGACAAACTGGAGGCCAATTGTCAATATTAAAGAGGACACTGGAGGTAAAGATGTGGTCGAGTTTATGGAGACCTGGATCCCCAAACATCTCAAACTTTCACAGCTTTCAAAGCTGGGAAAATAAAGATAGACCCTGTGTATCACTCTCTGGCCCCCAAGCCGGCCCCCGAACCAACGTCCAAGACTTATTATACTGAAGTTCCACAACTTCAGTGACCAACAGCGTGTCATGGCTGCATCCAGACGTCTCGCCGTGGGCCAAAACGGATCAACCAAGACCCAAGTCTCTTTCTTCAGCGACTGCTCTGCGAGAGTGGTCAAGAAACGCAACGCTTTTGATCTGGTGAAATCCCACCTGAGAGAGAAGAACGAGGAATACGCTCTGCTTCATCCTGCAACGCTGAGGATCAACGTGAATGGAAAAGTAAGAAGATTCACTTCAGCAAAAGTGGCGTTTGCTAATTCAATACAGGCTCTGGTCTGACACCGTCTCCCTTTTATTTTCTTTATTTCAATGAAAGGGACCTGGACTGGACTGGAGACATTTAGACCTGGTCTAGACCTGGTTTAGACCTGGTTTGGACCTGGTTTTAGACCTGGTTTAGACCTGGTTTTAGAACCGGTTTAGACCTGGTTTTAGAACCGGTTTAGACCTGGTTTTAGAACCGGTTTAGACCTGGTTTTAGAACTGGTTTAGACCTGGTTTTAGAACTGGTTTAGACTTGGTTTAGACCTGGTTTAGACCTGGTTTAGACCTGGTTTTAGAACTGGTTTAGACCTGGTTTTAGAACTGGTTTAGCTTGGTTTAGACTTGGTTTTAGACTGGTTTAGACTTGGTTTAGAACTGGTTTAGACTGGTTTAGACCTGTTAGACCCTGGTTTAGACGCTGGTTTAGACTTGGTTTAGACTTGGTTTAGACTTCTGGTTATTAGACTTGGTTAGACCTGTTAGACTTGGTTTAGACTGTTTAGACCCCTGGTTAGACCTGGTTTAGACCTGGTTTAGACCTGGTTTAGACTTGGTTTAGACTTGGTTTAGACTTGGTTTAGACTTGGTTTAGACTTGGTTTAGACCTGTTTAGACCTGGTTTAGCACTTGGTTTAGACTTGGTTTAGACTTGGTTTAGACTTGGTTTAGACCTGGTTTAGTGACTTGGTTTAGACCTTGTTTAGACTCTGGTTTAGACCTGGATTTAGACTTGGTTTAGACTTGGTTTAGACCTGGTTTTAGACTTGGTTTAGACCTGGTTTAGACCTGGTTTAGACCTGGTTTAGACTTGGTTTAAACTGGTTTAGACCTGGTTTTACCTGGAGCCAGCTGCAGACCTCTTCTCCCTTCATGGCCCTGATCTTGGTCTCGTCCTGGAACTCGTCCATGTTACAGTCATCAGGTTCATCAGGGACTTGACCAGGTTTGTGTTTGAGGTCGGAGACAGCTCCTGCAGCAGAAGAACAGGCATCATTTACTTTGATCTAAAACATTTGAGACCTTCAAAGAATGTGAAAAATACAAATACAGTCATAAGAAAGTCGTGCCACAGTTTTACGTCCTGTCAAGAGGAGAGTCCTCAGCTCACTCTCCCCCAGCTCACTCTCCTCCAGCTCACTCTCCTCCAGCTCACTTCTCCCCAGCTCACTCTCCCCCAGCTCACTCTCCTCCGACTCACTCTCCTCTCAGCTCACTCTCCTCCAGCTCACTCTCCTCCAGCTCACTCTCCCCCAGCTCCACTCTCCTCTCCAGCTCACTCTCCTCAGCTCACTCTCCTCCAGCTCACTCTCCTTCAGCTCACTCTCCTCCAGCTCACGCTCCTCCAGCTCACCGCTCCTCCAGCTCACTCTCATCCAGCTCACTCTCCCCCAGCTCACTCTCCTCCAGCTCACTCTCCTTCTGCTCACTCTCCTCCAGCTCACGCTCCTCCAGCTCACTCTCCTCCAGCTCACTCTCCTTCTGCTCACTCTCCTCAGCTCACGCTCCTCAGCTCACTCTCCTTCAGCTCACTCTCCTCCAGCTCACTCCTTCTGCTCACTCTCCTCCAGCTCACGTCTCTCCAGCTCACTCTCTCCAGCTCACTCCTCCCCAGCTTCTTTCACTCTCCCTTCAGCTCACTCTCCTTCAGCTCACTCTCCTCCAGCTCACTCTCCTTCTGCTCACTCTCCTCCAGCTCACGCTCCTCCAGCTCACTCTCCTCCAGCTCACTCTCCTCCAGCTCACGCTCCTCCAGCTCACGCTCCTCCAGCTCACGCTCCTCCAGCTCCACTCTCCCTCCAGCTCACTCTCCTCCAGCTCACTCTCCTTCAGCTCACTCTCTCCAGCCAATTTCTCCTCCAGCTCACTCTCCTCCAGCTCACTCTCCTTCTGCTCACTCTCCTCTGCTCACTTTTCTCCAGCTCACTCTCCTCCAGCTCACTCTCATCCAGCTCACTCTCATCCAGCTCACTCTCCTCCAGCTCACTCTCCTTCTGTTCACTCTCATCCAGCTCACTCTCCTCCAGCTCACTCTCCTCCAGCTCACTCTCCTCCAGCTCACTCTCTCCAGCTCACTCTCCTCCAGCTCACTCTCCTCCAGCTCACTCTCCTCCAGCTGACTCTCCTTCTGCTCACGCTCCTCCAGCTCACTCTCCTTCTACTCACTCTCCTTCAGCTCACTCTCATCCAGCTCACTCTCCTCCATTATTCTTCCACATTATCCAGGGCCGGGTCTCGAGGGCAGCAGCCTGAGTAGAGGGGCCCAGACACCTCCAGCTCTTCCGGGGGGATCCTGAGGTGTTCCCAGTCCAGCCGAGAGACACTCCAGTGTGTCCTGGGTCCTCCTCGAGGCCTCCTTCTCTTCCTCAACAGGCACATGTTAATGTAAACCAGGACCTACAAACCAGGACTAAAAACCAGTTCTACAAACAGCACTGATGCCATTTTAGGTCCAGAGCTAAATGAATCATTCTCCAATTATTATTTTTCTTCCTTTAAAAAGTAAACAACACTGTTTCGCCCTTCGAGGCCACGGCTGCTGGGAATTTGGGCGTTACAAAAACATATTGAATTGAAAAAGAAACAATCCTGTTGTCGTGGCGACATGTGGAGGAGGCAGAGCTACAGCAGCGCCACTGGATTAACAATAAAGTGATTTTATTCTCTTCTTCTGCTGTGAGTGGTCCGTACCTTCAGGGCTTTGCGGACGAGCTCGAGGAGGTGGCACGAAGCGGTCAAACAGGTCAGTGATGAGGGTCTTATGCTCCCCGCTGACAGCAGGGGCAGCGTGCGGAGCCAGGACAGCATCAGGGGCCTCCATCCGAGCTGGTGCGGCTCCATGTAGACCATCCCACAGCGAGACACCTGAGGCACAAAGTCACATGGAACTGCACCAGGTGCCCATCCTGACAGGGTATGGGTTAAACCAGATGCCCATCCTGACACGGGTTTGGGGTTAAACCAGAGTGCCCATCCTGACACGGGTATGGGGTTAAACCAGATGCCCATCCTGACACGGGTATGGGGTTAAACCACGGTGCCCATCCTGACACGGGGTATGGGGTTAAACCATCCTGACACGGTATGGGGTTAAACCAGATGCCCATCCTGTACACGGGTTTGGGTTTAAACCAGATGCCCATCCTGACACGGTTTGGGGAAACCAAGTGCCCATCCTGACACGGGTATGGGGTAACCAGTGCCATCCTGACAGGTATGGGTTTAAACCAGGTGCCCATCCTGACACGGTATGGTTAAACCGGTCCCATCCTGCACGTTTTAATGGGTTACCAGGCCCATCCTGACACGGGTATGGGGTAACCATCCTGACACGGGTATGGGGGTAAACAAGATGCCATCTGACCGGTTTGGGTTTAAACCAGATCCACCTGACACGGTTTGGGTTAACCAAGTGCCCAATCCTGACACGGGTATGGGGTTAAAACAGATGCCATCCTGACACGGGTATGGGGTTAAACCAGTGCCCATCCTGACACGGGTATGGGGTTAAACCAGGTGCCCATCCTGACACACGGTATGGGGTTAAACCAGGTGCCCATCCTGACACGGGTATGGGGTTTAAACCAGGTGCCCATCCTGACACGGGTATGGGGTTAAACCAGGTGCCCATCCTGACACGGGTATGGGGTTTTAAACCAGGTGCCATCTTGACACGGGTATGGGGTTTTAAACCAGGTGCCCATCCTGACACGGTATGGGGTTAAACCAGATGCCCATCCTGACACGGGTTATGGGTTAAACCATGCCCATCCTGACACGGGTATGGGGTTAAAACAGATGCCCATCCTGACACGGTTATGGGGTTAAACCAGATGCCCATCCTGACACGGGTATGGGGTTAAACCAGGTGCCCATCCTGACACGGTATGGGGTTAAACCAGGTGCCATCCTGACACGGTATGGGGGTTAAACCAGGTGCCCATCCTGACACGGGTATGTTGGGTCTAAACCAGATGCCCATCCTACACGGGGTATGGGTTAAACCAGGATGCCCATCCTGAACACGGGTATGGGTAAACCAAGGTGCCCAATCCTGACACGGGTATGTGGTTAAACCAGGTGCCCATCCTGACACGGGTATGGCGGTTAAACCAGATGCCACGGTATGGGGTTAAACCAGGTGCCCATCCTGACACGGGTATGGGGTTTAAACCAGATGCCCATCCTGACACGGTATGGGGTTAACCAACCAGGAAAGGTGCCCATCCTGACACGGGTATGGTTAAAACAGGTGCCCATCCTGACACGGGGTATGGGGTTAAACCAGATTGCCACGGGTATGGGGTTAAACCAGGTTGCCCATCCTGACACGGGTATGGGGTAAACCAGATGCCCATCCTGACACGGGTATGGGTTAAACAGAGATTGCCCATCCTGACACGCGGTATGGGTTAAACAGGTGCCCATCCTGACACGGGTATGGTTAAACCAGGTGCCCATCCTGACACGGGTATGGGGTTAAACCAGATGCCACGGGTATGGGGTTAAACCAGTGCCCATCCTTGACACGGGTATGGGGTTAAACCAGATGCCCATCCTGACACGGTAAACCAGATGCCACGGGTATGGGGTTAAACCAGGTGCCCATCCTGACACGGGTATGGGGTTAAACCAGATGCCCATCCTGACACGGGTATGGGGTTAAACCAGATGCCCATCCTGTAAACCCTGTTCTAAATGTACAATGTCATTAAAAAAACATCAGAATGAATCCTTTAAGTTCTTAATTAGCCTCAGTAATTAGTCATAGAAGTTACTTATCTGAACTCTTGTGTGAGTCAGATTGAGTCAAAGAGGATGTAGGCGCAGAGCGATGTCAGTCTGTCCCAGGGCAGCTGTGGCACAAACCCACACACCATACTGACCGTAGCAGGAGACGCGACCTCCAGGTCCATGGGCTCGAAGAGGAGGCTCATCTGAGGAGACATCTGGATGATCTCTCCGCTCATCAGACACAGCTTCTTGTTGTCGTCCAAAACCGTGTTCATGTTCTCGATCCACACGGCGTCCACCGGCCCGTCCAAGATCAGCCACTTCCTGTCCGGGCTCTGGACAGACATTTGAGTTGTATTATTTTATTAAAACATTTTACAACAAAACAAGAAACAGAACAAGAAAGATCACGTCCTCCCAGGAGTATATTCCAAAGGTATCCATCTATTGTGTCCAGGGCAGGAGTTTTGAGAACCCAAAACTGTCTGCAGGGCTTTTTTACTTTCATGTCTTGGTTATAACTCCTTATTTGTAAAAACCTCTAAAAGTCCTGTTTCTCCAAGTCAAAGGATTCTTTCATCGAAGCTCGGTTTAGTCCTTTAGTTAGACCTGGTTTAGTCCTTTAGTTAGACCTGGTTTAGTCCTTTAGTTAGACCTGGTTAAGTCCTTTAGGTAGACCTGGTTTAGTCCTTTAGTTAGACCTGGTTAAGTCCTTTAGTTAGACCTGGTTTAGTCCTTTAGTTAGACCTGGTTAAGTCCTTTAGGTAGACCTGGTTTAGTCCTTTAGTTAGACCTGGTTCTGTCCTATAGTTAGACCTGGTTTAGTCCTTTAGTTAGACCTGGTTAAGTCCTTTATTTAGACCTGGTTCTGTCCTTTAGTTAGACCGGGTTTAGTCCTTTAGTTAGACCGGGTTTAGTCCTTTAGTTAGACCGGGTTAAGTCCTTTATTTAGACAGGGTTAAGTCCTTCAGTTAGACCGGGTTAAGTCCTTTAGTTAGACCTGGTTTAGTCCTTTTCTTAAACTGGGTTAAGTCCTTTAGTTAGACCGGGTTTAGACCTTGAGTTAGACCGGTTTTAGGCCTGTAGTTAGACTGGTTTAAGTAGTTTAGTTAGACCTGGTTTAGGCCTGTAGTTAGACTGGTTTAAGTCCTTTAGTTAGACCGGGTTTAGGCCTGTAGTTAGACTGGTTTAAGTCCTTTAGTTAGACCTGGTTTAGGCCTTTAGTTAGACCGGGTTAAGTCCTTTTGTTAGACATGGTTAAAGTTCTGGTGTGATGGGTGAGTTGAGGATGACTTGGGCCGACCGCCTGAGGTTCGGCCCGTTTGAACCCGGGTTAGTCCTCGTCCTCAGACAGCGTTCGGGTGTCATTTATTTGAACACGGATCAGAGGCGGAGCCGGGACAGAAACACGGCGTCTTTTATAATGACTTGTTGGTCGTGACGAGGACACGCCGCGGCTCAGAATGACATGTTCATTTGTAATCTCAGACAAATGGGTTTATTGCACGATTACGGCGCCGAGCTTTGTTTACTGTCGGAGCACATTTTTGCAGGAACACAATTAAAGACGCCGACAGTTCAATTGGAGTCAACGTGTAACGAGGAAAATGAAAGAGCGAGTCATTATTCAAACGCAGAATGTGACGAGCGCGGCTGAGCGGGACTTCTACTGTCAATATGTCCTTTAAGCGTGACTCCAAACGCTTCATGTTTCAGGTCAAGGTTCATGCTTCATCATGAGGTGTCCCACAGAGCTTATGGTCCATGGGTTTGGTTCTGGTCAGAGCTCAGGGCCTGGTTAAAGCCTGGACGGGACACTCCGCCCACAGGGCCTAGTATGGATGTGGGGGGTTCGATGGTGCACTTCTGAGGGTATGCCCCAGGGCCACAGTAGTAGATTGCCCCTTGTTGGGTAATCTCTGTGACCATGGCAACAGTGTGGTTCCATTCTCCTGCTCTTGTGTGAGTCTCATTCTGGACCCGTGCCGTCGCGCCGCCGTGTCGTCACGTTGTCGTCACGTTGTCGTCACGTTGTCGTCACGTTGTCGTCACGTTGTCGTCACGTTGTCGTGTCACGTTGTCGTCACGTTGTCGTCACGTTGTCGTCACGTTGTCGTCACGTTGTCGTCACGTTGTCGTCACGTTGTCGTTCATCCAATAATCTGCGTTTCTGCGGCCGCACACTTACAGTTAGTGTTTTACACCTGGGACTAGTTAACTGAAGTTCTTTATTTGTCAGTTACATGAATGAAATGACAGAATGAAATCAGATCGACGTGAGTCCTGGGCCGCTGTCCAACCTGACCAGCAGGTTTTGGCCCATTTACAGGAATATTAGGCGAGGCAAGTTTATTTGTAGAGCACAATTCAAACACAAGGCAATTCAAAGTTCTTCACAACAGGAAAAAATGCATTAAAATCACAAAGACATGAAAGAAATCACAAAACCTTCATTTCTATTCATTCAGACACTCTTGCTGACTTGGATCATGCCTTTTGTCCGTGCTTAGTGATCCACCAGATGGAAAACCAAGTCTATTGGGCCACACTGGCAGACACTCCACTCTTTCCCATATGTATTTGACATTACCTGCGTAACAGGTGTCTCTGGGATGGGCACATCGCTTTTAGATTGATTCTTTCCCATGTTTGACCTAGAAGTCAGCGCGCTATTATTAATGTGAATTGTGCCAGTTCAAATAAACGAATGAAGTGATTAATTTCTAAAAACATAGGGACTTCTGGAATGATGGCTCAGTCAGGTCAGTCAGGTCAGTCAGGCTGCGGCCGAATCCGTTGAATTTATAGACTAGATTAGGACATGTCTGTGGGGGGGCCGACATCATGAGCCTGGACACTAACGAACGGTCGAGCCACAAGAGCTGAAAATGAAAACTCTGATTTGAAAGTCTCTGTAAACCAACGCGGCAGAACTGACAAAACCAGGAACATGTGCCGACGAGCTGGAGAATGGTAATAACAGAGCAGTGGCAGTGGTAATAACAGCAGTAGTGGTAATAACAGCAGTAGTGGTAATAACAGCAGTAGTGGTAGTAGTAGTAGTAGTGGTAGTAGTAGTAGTAGTGGTAGTAGTAGTAGTAGTGGTAGTAGTAGTGGTAGTAGTGGTAGTGGTAGTGGTAGTGGTATATAGTAGTGGTAGTGAGTAGTGGTAGTAGTAGTAGTTAGTTGTAGTGGTAGTAGGTAAGTAGTAGTGTAGTGGTAGTGTGAGATAGTGGGGTAGTGAGTGAGTTGGGTAGTGTAGTAGTAGTAGTAGTGGTAGTAGTAGTGGTAGTAGTGGTGTAGTAGTGGTAGTTAGTAGTGGTAGTAGTAGTTTTGGTAGTGGTGTGTAGTAGTGTGTAGTAGTGGTGTAGTGGTATTAGTTAGTGGTAGTGGTAGTGGTAGTGTAGTAGTATTGTGGTAGTGTTGTAGTGGTAGTGATAGAGTAGTGGTAAGTATGTACAGTAGTGGTGTAGTCGGGTAGTTGTAAGTTGTAGTGGTAGCAGTAGTGTGAGTAGTGGTAGTAGTAGTGTAGTAGTTAGTAGTAGTAGTGGTAGTGGTGCATGGTTAGTAAGTGGTAGTAGTAGTAGTGGTGATAGTATGTGGTGGTAGTGGTAGTTGTAGTAGTGGTAGTGAGTAGTGATGTAGTAGTAGTAGGTAGGGTATAGTAGTGGTAGCGTGGTATTAGTAAGTGTAGTGGTAGTGTAGTGGTGTGGTATAGTAGTGGGTGGTAGTAGTAGTGTAGTAGTAGTGATAGTAGTGTAATGTTAGTAGGTTGGTTTAGTAGTAGTGGTAGTAGTAGTAGGTAGTGGTATGTAGTAGTAGTATAGTGTAGTGGTAGTTAGTAGTAGTATATGTAGTAGTGGTAGTGGTAGTGGGTAGTTGTAGTAGTGTAGTGGTAGTAGTGATGGGTAGTGTAGATAGTGGTACTAGTAGAGTAGTGGTAGTAGTAGGGTTAGTAGTAGTGGTAGTGGGTAGGTTGGTAGTGGTAGTAGTTAGTGTGGTAGTGGTAGTGGTGGTAGTAGTGTAGTAGTAGTAGGTAGTAGTAGTAGTGGTAGTAGTGGTAGTGGGTAGTGGTAGTGGTAGTAGTAGTGTTGTGGTGTAGTAGTGGTAGTTAGTGTGGTGTAGTAGTGGTAGTTAGTAGTAGTATGTAGTAGTAGTATGGTGTGGTGTATGTAGTGGTAGTGGTAGTAGTATGGTAGTGGTAGTGGTAGTAGTTAGTGGGTAGTTTAGTGAGTAGGTAGCTTAGGTAGTAGTCTGTAGTGTAGCTGTAGTGGATAGGTAGTGGTGTAGTCTCGTGTAGTGTAGGGTAGTTGTAGTAGAGTCGGTATGGTCATAGTAGGCTCATGGTGTGTGCTGCTAGTGGTAGTGGTATGGTAGTAGCAGTGTAGGTTGTAGGTAGTAGTAGTGTAGTGTGAGGTAGTAGGTAGTGAAGGTTGGTCAGTAGGTATAGGTATACTGGTGTGTAGATAGTGGTATGGTAGTGAAGTGGTAGTGAGTAGTTGGTAGTGATAGTAGTAGTGGTAGTGTGTTATGTGTAGTGGGGTAGTAGTAGTGATAGTGTAGTGTAAGTAGTAGTGTAGTAGTGGCTAGTAGAGTGATATAGCTAGTAGTGAGTGGTAGGTATAGTGGTATTGATGTAGTGTAGGTATGGTAGGTGGTAGTAAGTAGTGGTAGTGGTGAGTGGATGCGTAGTAGGTTAGTGGTTAGGTAGTCAGAGTGGTAGTACGTAGTAGTAGTGACTGGTAGTGATATGGTAGTCAGTAGTGGTAGTGAGTGATGTAGTAGTGGTAGTAGTATGGTATACTGTGGTAGTAGTAGTGGTAGTGAGTAGTAGTAGTGGTGGATTAGTAGTAGTGTAGTAGTAGGTGATAGTGAGTAGTGGTAGTGGTAGTGGTTGTAGTAGTGGTAGTAGTAGTGTAGCTGATAGTAGTAGTTGAGTAGTGGGTATGGTATAGTTAGTGGTAGTGGATAGTAGTAGTGGTATTGGCTCGAGCGGTAGTAGTATGGGTAATGGTCAGTGATAGTAGTGTAGTGAGTAGTCGTGGTCAGTAGTGTAGGGGTAGTTGTTCCAGGTGGCTCCTAGTAGTAGTAGTGGTAGTAAGTGTACTATAGTAGTAGTGGTAGTAGGTTGGTTAGTATAGTCTATCCCTAGTTAAATTTGGTTAAGTAGGTAAGAAGGCGGTAGTTATAGGTGGTTTTGTATAGTGGTAGTAAGTAGTTGTAGTGGTAGTGGTAGTAGTGGTAGTAGTAGTGGTCGTGTAGGTTGTTTAGTTTAGGTAGTTGGTAGGATTAGTAGTAGTCGGTATAGTAGTGGTAGTGGAGTAGTAGTGGAGTGTAGTAGTAGTGTAGTGGTAGTAGTTAGTATTGTTCAGCTAGTTAGTAGTGGTAGTGGTAGTAGTAGTTGGTTAGTGCGTAGTAGAGTGATAGTAGTAGTAGTTTAGTGCTAGGTAGTCGTAGTAGAGTCGTGGTAGTAGTGTGGTATGTAGTTAGTAGTGGTAGAGTAGTGGGATATAGTGGTAGTAGTGTAGGTTAGTGTAGTGGTAGTAGTAGTGTAGGGTAGTGGTGAGTAGTTGTTTATGGTGTTAACTCCTGTGAGCCGCGGAAGCCTCTGTAGTCCACTTGCCAGTGTCCCGTCTGACCATCGTGTGGACACAGGGTCGAACTGGGCCCCGGTTCAACATGCCCCATGGTGATGGCCTTGGGGTTCATGCACCCGGCGTATCTGCCACGCTTCTCTTCCATCAGCCCCTGAGACGCAAAACAATACTTGCCACTACTGCAGAGCAGGTAAACGAGTACTGCAAGAAAGTCTGACCCCCCAATTACCAAATACGTGACACATTTTCTTACATCATTCAAAAGTCACGAGTTTTTATTCGATATCTGGGTATCCTCCCCTTCTTTTCCTTCCCCTCCCATCCCCCCCGTCTCCTTCTTTTTTCTTCTCCCCCCCTTCCCCCCTTTTCCCGGCCTACCTCCGATCGCTCTCTAACCTTCTCCTGGTGCTCTTATGCACTACATTTCCTTTAATTAAAACAGTCTTCTGGCTTCGAACCAACACAACGCCACCCGGTGGACGTGACAGTAGATACTTGTTGTGGGCACGGGCCGGGAGCCGACGGAGCTGGACTGCTTTCATTTGAATTCCGAGAACGCTGAGAACGGGGTGATTGCGTGTTGTGAGTGAAACGTCCCCACAGAGAACATGACTCTTGATAAATGTGTTATTTTCCCTCAGACCTTCAGGCTCTCAGCCTCCCGTCATGTAAATAACACGGCCCATACGCTGATCGATAATCTGATGTGCAGAGGGAGGTGGGGGAGGGAGGGGGAGGAGGGGGGACGGGGGAGGGACGGGGGGGAGGGTGAGAGAGGGAGCGATTCGTAGATGAGCGCAGAAGAGCTGACAGGCGATGATGAGTTTACTTCCCCAGTGAAATATGCGGTGAAGGATGAACACTGTTAGTTTTACAGACGAGACCAAACAGAGGCAGAAATCCATAAAACACCATCAAGACGGAGAGAACAAAGTGATGATTGATGAAGTCTGAAGCCTAACAACATGAGCCGTGTTTATTCAGTAAGAAGAACATGGCAGGGTTACTGCAGTCGGAGCTCATTACAACTGAAGGAGCACGCGGAAATGTGGCTCGTTTCATCAGTGAAAGAGCTCCATCATCTTCCAAAAAACGTCTCCCAACAGTCTGCAGAAGACACATTCGACCTGCTCCAGCTCAGAAGAACGCCGACAGGGACATGGGGAGGATGGGACGGCTCCCGACTGAAGAATTCAACCCCAAAAAGGAGTTCAAACTACTCTTAAAAGACGCTGTACAGGAGAGGGAGGAGCATCGGGCACACAGCGAGGGCATCGGGCACACAGGGAGGGCATCGGCAACACAGGAGGGCATCGGGTAATAATCCCGAACAGGGAAAGTGGGCTCGGGCAGCACAGGTCAGAGGGCATCGGGCACACAGGTAGGGCATCGGCACACACCTCATAGACACCGATGGAAATAGAGACTCTCGCGCGCCGACTTGGGCCTGTTTTTTTTTTTCTTTCTTTTTATTTCTTTATTGCTCTTAAAGTTTTTATCTCTATTGTTTGTTCTCTTCTTTAATATTAGCTCATCGTCCACTGTGTTTTTTTTTTTTTCTTTTATTTTTTTCTTTTTATTTTATTATTTTTTTTTTTTGTTTTTTTTTTTTTTTTTTTGGTGTTGATTTTTTTTTTTTTATTTTTTTTTTTATTGGGCTAATGATGATTATTTATTTTTGTTATTTTTTTTTTCTTTATCTTTGCTCTCTCGCTTTACTGCGATCTGGCTTTATATTTTTTGTTCTGTTTTTTATCTTTTTTTTTTATTTGGTGGTTGATTTTTTTTTTTTTTCTTTGTTTTTTTTTCTTTTTTTATGGTGTTTTTTTTGTCCTCCCTTATATATATATTTCTTTTACTCTTTTTTTTTATTTTTTCTTTTTTTTTCTTCTTTTATTTTTTTTCTTTTTTATTTTTTCTTATATTTTTTTTTTTTTTCTTTTTTTTTTTCTTATTTTGTTTTTTTTTTCTTTGTTCTTCTTTTTTTTTTTTGTTTTCCTTTTTATTTTATGTATTGTTTTTTTTTGTTTTTAATTATTTTTTTCTTATCTTTTATTATTTTTTTTGTTTTTTTTTTCTCATTTTTTTTTTTTTTTTTCTTTTATTTTTTTATTTTTTTATTTATTTTTTACTTATTTTTTTTTTTAAGCTTTTTCAGCCCAACCCTATTTATTCCTTTCTTTTTTTCTTCTTATTTTTTCTTTTTTTTTTTTTTTTCTTCTTTCTTTCTCTTTTTATTTCTTCTTTTTCTTTATTCTTCTATTTTTTTTTTTCTATTATTTTTTTTTTTATTTTTTGTTTAATTTGTTTTTTTTTTTTTTTTTTTCATATCTTTTTTTCTTTTTTTTTTTTTCTTTTTTTTTCCTTTTTTTTTCTTCTTTTTATTATTATTTTTATTTTTTTTTTCTTTTATTCCTTTTTTTTTTTTTTTTTTCTACTTTTCTTCTTTTTTTTTTTCTTGTTACTTTGTTTCTCTTTTCTTTTCCTTATTATTCTTTTTCTTTTATTCTTATTTTTTTCTTTTTTTTTTTGTTTTCTTTTTTCTTTTTTTTGCGCTCTCGCATTTTTCTCTTTTTTTTTCTTTTCTTCTGTTTTTGTCTTCTCTTTTTTTTTTTTTTTTTTTTTTTTTTTTTTTTTTCTTTTTTTTCTTCTTTCTTTTTGCTTTTTCTTTTTTTTATTTTTTTTCTTTTTATCTCCTTTTCTTTCTTTCTTTCTTTTCTTTCTTTTTCTTATTCTTTTTCTTTTTTTATATTTTTTTCTTGTTTTTTTTCATTTTCGTTTATTTCTCTTTTTATTTTTTTTTCTTTTTTTTTATTCTTTCATTTTATTTTTTTTTTTCTTTTTTTTTCTGTTGGAGGGGATTTTTTTTTTTTTTTGGTTTTTCTGTTTTTTTTTTTTTCTATTTATTTTCTTTTTCTGTTATTTTACTCGTTTTTTTTTTATTTCTATTTTTTTTTTTTCTTTTTTTTTATTTTCTTTTTTTTTTTTTTTTTTTTTTTTTTTTTTTTTCTTTAGCACCTCGGCTTAAACACTCGGTAGGCGCTTGGTCTTGCTCCGAAGCTTCCCCCACCAACATGGAAGCCATGGACGGAGCGAGCATCTCTCGTAGATCTGCAGGGATTCTATCTGGGAGAGAAGGGCGTGGGTTCTGCAGGTCTCATGAGGCGGCACTTCTCCTCGATGGCCTCAGAAGGGTCCTGTGGTCGCGCTGCAGCAGCCGCACGCGGGGAACAGCGTCTGAGGTGATGCCCTGAGGAGACACAACCGCACCGAGACATTTACATACGCTATGACTAGCACTATTTCATTATGATTATTACACTATTACTACACTATCATTATGGCTATTACACTATTACTACCACTTTATAATGACTTATTACATCTATGACTACACTATTATAATGACTATTACACTATTACTACACTATCATTATGACTATTACACTATTACTATTACACTATGACTACACTATTATAATGACTATTACATTATTACTACACTATTGTTATGACTGTTTATTACTGCTACTACTGTTTAGGTTTAGTCCCGATCTAGTCCTGGTTTAGTCCTGATCTAGTACAGGTTTAGTCTTGATCTAGTCCAGGTTTAGTCCTGATCTAGTCCTGGTTTAGTCATGATCTAGTCCTGGTTTAGTCCTGATCTGGTGCAGTAAATCAAGTGGAATATTTGCACATTCATCAACATTAAGTGTAAACCTGGACTAAACCTGGACTAAACCTGGACTAGATCAGAACTCAACCAAGTCAGGCCTAAAATGGGCTGAAATCCGGACCTAACAACCTCCATGTAATAGTTCAGATTTGTGTTTGAATTGTCCGTCATGTTTGTGTTCTGAAGGAGCAGAGTTTGGGCCCTCACATGAAGAACATCTCAGTAACCCAACAGTGTCTAAACCAGGAGCAGAGCCTGAAAAGAGCTCTTCCTCTGACCTCGAACAGCTTGAGGTCGTGGGCGAGGAACTTGGGCAGGTTCACGTCAATGATGGACCTCAGCAGCAGAGTGTCTTCATCGTCTTCTGGAAATGCCAACTGAACGACACGAGGCACAACATGGATCAGAGCCAAACCCGTTCAGGATCTGCTGGACTTTAGTCGACCAAAGGGTGAACATGGGCTTCAGTTTGCTGTTTAAGGCGACATTTTGAGGACTTTTCACCATTAAAAGATTGTACATTTTTCAACACTTTGAAACCCATGAAGATGGAAACATTTGTCCAGTAAAACCACATTTTGACCTTCTCACCACATGATGGATATACAATGTTTTGGTTAGAAGCTTTTGAAGGCTCTTTTGGATGATCTGGTCCTAAGGGTCTGAGTGGCACAATGGCATGAACCCTCCTGGACACCTCGCAGCTCTCTGACCTTGAGGTTGCCGGCGGCGGTCAGCACGGACTTGACGGCTCTCATGCCGTAGTCGTAGTGGGGCTGAGAGGAGAGCTGTTCCGAGCACAGCCTGTAGGTGGCCACGATCTTCACCGAGAGAGGGCGAGCGGTCACAAAGCCGCACGAGTAAAGCACAATCTCCGCGATCATGGCGTAGTCCGGAACCATCATGGCCACCGTCCTGAACAGGGCCTTCAAAACGCAGAGGACAGAACCTCACGTTAGTACATCAACTCTAAAGCTTCAAAGTATCTGGACATGTCTCATCTCACTGATCTTTTACCTTCAGATTGTCGGGGAGCTCAGAGCGTCCGGCGTAGCCAGGGTTCATGGTGATGAACACGGCACAGGACGGGTCCAGCTTCAGCTCTGTGCCCTCAAACATGAGCATCTCAGCGTGAGCTGCGATACCTGCAAATCCACCAGACAACACAAGAGGGCGACGTGAAGAAGAGTGAGAGAAGTGTGTTCAGGGGACTGGGTCCTCTGAGGCGTCTGGACAGTTACGTGTGTGTGCGTGTATGTGTGTGTGGTGTGGGTGTTGTGTGTGTGTGCGTGTCGTGCGTCGTGTGTGTGTGTGTGTGTGTGCGTGCGTGCGTGCGTGTGTGTGGTGTGTGGTGCGTGTGTTGCGTGGTGCGTATCGTGTGTGTGTGTGGTGTGTGTGTATCGTGTGTGTGTGTGTGGTGTGTGTGTGTGTGTGTGTGTGTGTGTGCATGCTGTGTGTGTGGCATGTGTGTGTGAGTGTGCATGTGTGTGTGAGTGTGTGTGTGTGTGTGTGTGTGTGTGTGTGTGTGTGTGTGTGTGTGTGTGTGTGTGTGTGTGTGTGTGTGTGTGTGTGTGGTGTGTGTGTGTGTGTGCATGTGTGTGTGCGTTGTGTGTGTGTGTGTGTGTGTGTGTGTGCGTGTATGTGTTGTGTTGTGGTGTGTGTGTGCTGTGCGTGTGTGTGTATCTGTGTGTGTGTGTGTGTGTGTGTATCTGTGTGTGTGTGTGTATCTGTGTGTGTGTGTGTGTGTGTGTGTGTGTGAGCCACACCTCTCTGGATGGTGAGGATCTGCTGGGCCACCACAGACAGGACCTCCAGGTCGATTCTGTTGAACTCATCGAAACAGGCCCAGGCTCCACACGACAACAGGCCCTGCAGCACACACACACGCACGCAAGCACAAAACACACAGATACCACACGCACACAACCACACACACAAGCATAACACACACCACACAGACACACACACGCAGACACACACACACATACACACACACACACACACACGCAGACACACACACGCACACACACGAACACACACAGACACACCACACACACACCACGCAGAACACACACGCCAGACACACACACAGACACACACACACACACACACACCCCACACACACCAGCACACACACACACACACTCACACACAACACACACACCACACACGCGACACACGCAGACACACACACCACACACAGACCACACACACACACACACGACACACACGGCAGACACACACACACACACACACACACACACACACACACACACACACGCAGACACACACACACACGACACACACACACACAGACACACACACACACACACAGCAGACACACAACACACACACAGACACACACACACAGCACACACGAACAACCAGCACAAGACACAGACACAGCAGAACCCCACACGCAGACACACCACACACCAGGCCACACAACAGACACACACACACAGACGCACACACGCAGACACACACACACGCAGACACACAGACACACACAGCACACACAGACACACACACACAGACACACACACATCAGACACACACAGACACACACACAGCAGACACACACAGGACACACCACACACAGACACACAACACACAGACACACACACACAGACAACACACAGACACACAACACACAGACACACACGCACACACAATATGGTCATACACACTGGTGGAACACAAGGGTCTCAGAGGGATTCTCACCTTGAAGAACTTCCCCAGGGCGATGTAGTCCAGCCCGTCAGAGCAGTTGAACACACACCACTGTTTGGCCACGGCTTTAGCCAAGTCTTTCGTGTCTCAGTTTTACCTGTTCCAGCCGGGCCCTCGGGGGCCCTCCTAAGTGCAGGTGCAGGGCCCCAAACAGGGTCCTGGGCAAGAGAAAGGAAACAGCATTTATTTAAAAGTGATTCAATTCCATGATCGAGGAGCACAGAGCTCAGGCTCCTAAAACCAGGTTTAGACTTTAGATTGAACTCATTATGGTTGCCATGGTAATGTAATGTACACACAGCAGGAGATGAATACAGAGCTCTACTCCAGATGAACAGTTCTTCATCACCCTCGAAGAACTGTTCTCCTCCTGATGGTTCTGTCTCTCCTTCACTGTGGAACTTCTCCAGGTTTCTACTTTTTCCAAAGAGGTTTGGTATTTTTTTCCTGGGGCCGAGAAAGAGGGTCTAAGGACAGGGGGCTTGGGACAGCTGTCTAAGGACACATTACCAAGTCCCTATGAACACTGTTTCATCTGTTTTCACTCTCGAGGAACTGTGTGGTTTTGGGCGATACAAAAATAAATTGAATTGAAATTGAATAACAGTGAATAAAATGTGTAGAAGTCTGAGGCAGGATTATTAAAAACAGCAGGATTCTCTGGAGCCTTGATGTGATGTATTCTATGACTGCAAACCACACGACACCATGACAACACTCGCTCTGCTCCTCATACTTCCTCATCACTTTTATACAATCTTTTGAACAAACTTTTCAACCGTTCCAAAATCTAAATATGATTTCTTCTGAACGGGAAAAGGTCCTCACAAAACCCTTCGAATCAGGACGGAACCCTCATGAACACTACTGTATTATTAGCATTATTGGTATTATTAGCTTGTGTAGTACTAGCAGCGGCCAGTGGGGGCTTGTGGTTATAGTATTAGCTGTATTAGTAGTAGTAGTAGTAGTAGTAGTAGTAGTAAGTAGTAGTACTATGTGCAGTATTACCTGTAGCAAGCGGTCAGTGAGCGCGTGATGACCAGGCGAGGAGTGTTGCCCAGATACGTCGTATCCGTACGGCAGGCCTGCGTTTTATCATCTTTGTCTGGAGCTGGTTGTCCTCGGTAACACACGGCAGCACAGACGTTTAACAGACGCACAGCAGCACAGCGCGTTTAACAGACGCACAGCAGCACAGACGTGTTAACAGACGCACTGCAGCACAGGACACACGGCAGCACAGACGTTAAGAGATGACAGAGCCATGCACGAAACGTACACAGACAAGGCTACAGACGTATTAACAGACGCACGGCAGCACAGACGTTTAACAGACACACGGCAGCACAGACCGTTTAAACAGACGCACTGCAGCACCAGACACACAGCAGCACAGACAGTAACAGCAGCACAGACGTTTAACAGACACATTGCAGCACAGATGCTTAAAGATCAGCAGCACAGACACACTGCGCACAAGACGTTTAACAGATGCACGCAGCACAGACACACAGAACGTTTAAACGCAGCACAGTCACACTGCAGACACAGTTAACAAGATGCACTGCAGCACAGACACACTGCGAGCACCGACGTACGTTAACGGATGCACGGTAGCACAGACACACTGCAGCACAGAACACAAAGCACAGACGTTTAAACAGACGCACTGCAGCACAGACACACTGCAGCACAGACGTTTAACGGCAATGCACTGCACAGCACCAAGAACACGCACTGCAGCACAGACCGATTAACAGACGCAGACTGCAGACAGACACCAGCTGCAGCACAGACGTTTAACAACGCACTGCAGCACAGACACACTGCAGCACAGACGTTTAACGGCATGCACTGCAGCACAGCCAGCAGCACCAGACGTTACAGCCACGCAGACAGACGTTTAACAGACGCACTGCAGCACAGACACACTGCAGACAAGACGTTATAACGGATGCACGCAGCACAGACAACTGCAGCACAGACGTTTAACAGAGCACGCGCAGCACAGGCACACAGCTGCAGCACAGCGTCGTAACTAGACAACAACAGCACAGACGTTTAACAGACGCACTGCAGACAGACACTCTAGCCAGACGTTAACGATGACCTGCAGCACAGACACACTGCAGCACAGACGTTTAACAACGCACTGCAGCACAGACACACTGCAGCACAGACGTTTAACAGACGCACTGCCACTAGACAGACCAGCTGCCAGCACAGAACGTCGGATGCACGGCAGACAGCCACATGCAGCACACGTTAACAGAGCACTCAGACACCACACCCAGAGCACACCAGCCATACTATTCTGTCAGCTTTTTAGACAGGACAGCTGAGCGTGAAATGGTGAGAAGGGAGGGCATGTGGCAAACCGTCGGTTGCACGTGGAGCATGGCATATGTGCTGCCGCCTTAACCCCTCGACCACCGGGCAGCACCTCGTCCCTTCTTCTAAGCTCGGGTCCTCCTCCAGAGGCCAGGGAGCTCTTTGCTGCTCCTGCACTGCACTTTTCAGGACTGAGATGTTTTTCCAGGGGTCTGCAGTAGCCCTCCTCCTCTGCTTGGATGTCTTCAAGGTAGGGCATCTGTGTTGTAAATCTTTGGTACATGTGCACCTCTCTCAGCTCTCTTCGCGCCTGCTTGATTTTAGCCTCTAACCTTCATTTCCATGGTGGGTCTCGTTTGGCTTCCATGGTTGTCTCTATAGCCAAACATCTCCAGGATCACTGCTGCTGAGGTGTTCATCAGCTCATTGTTTCAGTGATGGTCGTGGTAAACATCTCCAGGATCACTGCTGCTGAGGTGTTCATCAGCTCATTGCTTAGTGATGGTCGTGGTAAACACTCCAGGACAACTGCTGCTGAGTTGGTCCATGCTCATTGCGCTTCAGTGATGGTCGTGGTAAACATCTCCAGGATCACTGCTGCTGAGGTGTTCATCAGCTCATTGCTTCAGTGATGGTCGTGGTAAACATCTCCAGGATCACTGCTGCTGAGGTGTTCACCAGCTCATTGCTTCAGTGATGGTAGTGGTAAACATCTCCAGGATCACTGCTGCTGAGGTGTTCATCAGCTCATTGTTTCAGTGATGGTCGTGGTAAACATCTCCAGGATCACTGCTACTGAGGTGTTCATCAGCTCATTGCTTCAGTGATGGTCGTGGTTGGGTTCACACTCAGCGCTACATTCACATCGTCCAGGAGACCTTCTGATGGCGTTTCACTGAGCCGCTGTGAGGGGATGTCAGGGTTTGCCTTGCATTCTCGTCATGATCTTGTCTTTCAGGTAAGTCGCTGCCTCGTCCAGCGTGATGGCACTTATTGGGGCTTCGTACCCAATCTCTGGTTGGGGAGTTGCTGCCATCCCCCCTCTGACCCGGCGTCCCCCTTGCCGGTGTACCAGAGACTGTATGCTGTTGCTTCTCATTATTGACTAGACAATTCCACTCCATAATTTGATTGTGGATATGTTCTAAAAAACCCAACCTCCCACATCCTGTCCTGGGATCAGCGTGCGTGAAACCCGTAGTACCACGTACCACCCAGTAGTAGCGCAGCTGACTGAGCCACTCGAAGTCGTTCTCGTCGCTGATGCGTTTCTGGACCAGAGTGGCCAGAACGTCTCGAGCGTGGACATCCAGCACCACCAGCGCCCCCAGGGTCACACGGTTCTGTTTGGACAGCTGCCCGCGGACCAGAGCCACAATGTCATCGATCTGACGGTTGTTCTGCTCCAGGTAGGCCTCCATCGCCTGGGAAACACAACACAGAGTCAGACTTGTGATTCGCGGTAGATACGATGTGCAACCGGAGCGTACGGAGACTTGGGCAAGCATCGAATGTCTTTTCTACTGAGCGAAGATGGCCGAGGTGAACGCTGAAGTGAGGGGGAAACAGAACTATTTAGATACAGCATAGTTGCGACACACAGTGATTTGATTGGTCAGTCGCTGCTCGCCTCGATGGCGCTGACCGCACGCCACTGATTCAGCATATAAAGCCCGGAGTCATGAAATAAATATAATAATAAAGGAAGGTATTCATTCATCTAACAGATGTAGAGGTCACCAAACCTTGGCTTACAAGAGGAATCCTGAAAAATATGCTTTATTATATTAAATATGGGAATAACTTAACCAAAGAAAGGATCTGTAAAAGTAAACGCAACAACTGAACTGCTCAGTGAAGTTAGATATCCAACATTCTGTCATTCTAGTCTTGTTTTCAGCGATGACGCACTTTCCAACTGTTGTAATGACTATTTTAACTATCCATATGTCCACTAGGGGGAGCCACTTACCAAGAGAATCTAAATGGTATGTAACGCTCTCACAGCAGGTGGCGCTGGCTTTTGGAGTAACATTTTAAATTCACTGTCAACGACATTGTAGATGAACCTCTCATTCCTGTTGATGAACCTCTCATTCTTGTAGATGAACCTCTCCTCTCATTATTGTAGATGAACCTCTCATTATTATTATTGTAGATGAACCTCTCATTATTGTAGGAACCTCTCATTTTGTAGGTGAACCTCTCATTATTGTAGATGAACCTCTCATTCTTGTAGATGAACCTTCATTCTTGTAGATGAACCTCTCATTATTGTAGATGAACCTCTCATTCTTGTAGATGAACCTGTCATTGTATGAACCTCTCATTATTGAAGATGAACCTCTCATTATTGAAGACGAACTCTCATTATTGAAGATGAACCTCTCATTCTTGTAGATGAACCTCTCATTATTGTAGATGAACCTCTCATTATTGAAGACGAACCTCTCATTATTGTAGACGAACCTCTCATTATTGTAGATGAACCTCTCATTATTGTAGATGAACTCTCATTATTGTAGATGAACCTCTCATTATTGAACCTCTTCTCTCATTATTGTAGATGACCTCTCATTATGAAGATGAACCTCTCATTATTGTAGGTGAACCTCTCATTATTGTAATTATTGTGAACTCTCATTATTGTAGATGAACCTCTCATTTATTGTATTGAACCTCTCATTATTGTAGATCCTCTCATTATTGTAGATGAACTCCTCATTATTGTAGGAACTCTCATTATTTAGATGAACCTCTATTATTGTAGATGAACCTCTCATTATTGTAGATTAAACCTCTATTATTGTAGATGAACCTCTCATTATTGTAGATGAACTCTCATTATTGTAGATGAACCTCTCATTATTGTAGATCTCATTATTGTAGATGAACTCTCATTATTGTAGATGAACCTCTCATTATTGTAGATGAACCTCTCATTATTGTAACCTCATTATTGTAGATGAACCTCTCATTATTGTAGATGAACCTCTCATTATTGCGTCGAGCAGCGCCAAAACGTCGGGCGATAAAAATGATTGACTCATTTGGATATTACTTACACTCTCGAAAGTATTCCAAAGTATAATATACTGAGCCCATCACAATATGGCTTCAGGGAGAAGAATCTTTTAGAAAAACATCAATGTTGTATTGATGAAGGTGAGAGTGGAATTGGAGTCTTCCTCGACTCATCAAAAGCATTTGATGCCATTGATTTTAACATTCTTCAAGGTCAATTGCAGTATTATGGAGTGAGTTTAGAAGCTAATTGAGGAAAATTTTCACATTAATGGTAGTTTATCTACTCAGAAAAGCATTAATGCGGTGTCCCTCAGGGCTCAATTCTAGGCCCGCTTATGTTTATAATATATGTAAATGATTTTAATCAATTCCTCTAATATATTTTCAAGTCATCTTTGCTGATGACACAGACTTATTTCTATCTCAGAAGAATTCACAGTATCATGAAGACCCTGTAAAAGTGGCCGCTGGGTCAAATGCCATAAATGATCATTAAATACTACACAAGGTCCAACACAAAACTCATTCAAATTGAAGTCGTTAAAACAATCTTCACATCACAATAAACAGCAGAATTATTGAAAGAAAGAAGATTGAATCCAAATCAAGTTTTTCAAACTGAGACATGTTCTTCCTGTAGAAGCTCTTGACCCTTCACAGAGTTCTATTCGAACCACAGCTAAACTATCGTGAGAGCATCTGGTATAACACCTATCCAGACCTGAGGAGGACAGACCTGAGGACGAAGGACAGACCTGAGGACGAGGGACAGACTGAGGACGAAGGACAGACCTGACGACGCAGGGACAGACCTGAGAGCGAGGGACAGACCTGAGGAGGGACAGACCTGAGGACGAGGACGAAGGACAGACCTGAGGACGAGGGACAGACCTGAGGACGAGGGACAGACCTGAGGACGAGGGACAGACCTGAGGACGAGGGACAGACCTGAGGACGAGGGACAGGCCTGAGGACGAGGGACGACTGAGGACGAGGACAGACCTGGGACGAGACGGACTGAGGACGGGGACGACTGAGGTGAGGGACCTGAGGACGAGGACACCTGAGCGAGGGACATGAGGACGAGGACGAGGACCTTGAGGACGAGGGACAGACCTGAGGGACACGAGGACAGACCTGAGGAGAGGGACAGACTGAGGATGAGGGGCACATGAGGACCTGAGGACGAGGGACAGACCTGAGGACGAGGGACAGACCTGAGGACGGGACAGACTGAGACGAGGGACAGACCTGAGGATGAGGGACATGCCTGAGGACGAGGGACAGACCTGAGGACGAGGGACAGACCTGGGACGAGGGACAGCTGAGGACGAGGACAGGCCTGAGGACGAGGACAGGCTGATGACAGGACGAGGGACCTGAGGACGAGGGACGACCTGAGGACGAGGGAAGACATGAGACGAGGGACTGAGGCGAGGAGAGCTGAGAGGGACAGACCTGAGGACCTGAGGGAGGGACAGACGGACTGAGGACAGAGGGAGGCACGAGGAGAGGGACAGACCTGAGGCGGGGACAGACCTGAGGACGAGGGACAGGCTGAGGACGAGGGACAGGGACCTGAGGACGAGGGACAGACCCTGAGGAGGGACGAGGGACAGGGCCTTGAGACGAGGGACAGGCCGAGGGACAGACCTGAGAGAGGGACAGAGGACGAGCTGAGGACGAGGGACAAACGCTGAAGGGACCAGCTGGGATTGGGTGACGGGACGGCTGTGATTGGACGCTGAAGGACGGCTGTGAGGACGCTGTGAAGGATGTGAAGGGACGCTGTGGACGCTGAAGGGACAGCTGTGATTGGATGCTGAAGAGACCGTGTGATTGACGCTGAAGGACCAGCTGTGATTGGCTGTTTTGAAGATGTTCCAAATTTGGTTTTAGAGTTATCGTTTAAAGTAAAAATGCTACAAAAAGAGATGAATGAATTAAAATGAAAATGAAAATGAGTGGTTCTCGACCGGAAAAAGGTGGCTTGCCCTCTCGGGTGGGTGGGAGTCCTTGCCCCAAGTGGAGGAGTTCAAGTATCTTGGGGTCTTGTTCACGAGTGAGGGAAGGATGGAGCGTGAGATTGACAGGCGGATCGGTGCAGCGTCTGCAGCGGTGCGGTCGCTGCATCGGACCGTTGTGGTGAAGAAGGAGCTGAGTCGAAAGACAAAGCTCTCGATTTACGGGTCAATCTACGTTCCTACCCTCACCTATGGTCATGAGCTTTGGGTAGTGACCGAAAGGACAAGATCGCGGATACAAGCGGTCAAAATGAGTTTCCTCCGCAGGGTGGGCTGGGCGCTCCCTTAGAGATAGGGTGAGGAGCTCAGTCACACGGGGGAGCTCGGAGTAGAGCTGCTGCTCCTCCACGTTGAGAGGAGCCAGCTGAGGTGGCTCGGGCATCTGTTCCGGATGCCTCCTGGGCGCCTCCCTAGGGAAGTGTTTCGGGCATGTCCCACAGGGATGAGGCCCCGGGGAAGACCCAGGACACGCTGGAGGGACTATGTCTCTCTGGGAACGCCTCGGGATCCTCCCGGAGGAGTTGGAGGAAGTGTCTGGGGAAAAGGAAGTCTGGGAGTCTCTGCTTAGACTGCTGCCCCCGCGACCCGGCCCCGGATAAAGCGGAAGAAGATGGATGGATGGATGAAAATTATGTTGTAAATTTTCAAATAAAGGTATTCAATTCAATTTATTTTTGACAGATGTCCCAGGGCGCTCCCTGTCCTTATCTTAGATCTGACTCCCTTGGACGGGCAGGCGCACGCTTCAGTTTGCAGACAGACAGTGGAATACAAAAAAAGGCCGGGGGCCAAATCAGGCCCTCCAAGTGATTTAATCCAGCCCACGACCCATCTTCCAAATATGAAAAAACAAAACATTTTGTTTACTGGTTTAATTCTGGGTTAGCACTAGACCTGGTTTGGTCTTGGGGTTTGGCCTTGTTTGATTCTGGGTTAGTCCTGGTTCAGACCTGGTTCAGAACTGGTTCAGAACTGGTTCAGACCTGGTTCAGACCTGGTTGGTTCTAGCCTAGTCCTAATTTAATTCTGGTTCATTTCTGGATAGGTTATTTTACTGTAATAACTCAATTCAATGAAAGTGGTTGTGGCCCAGAGGCCCAGTGGCCCAGAGGCCCAGAGGCCCAGTGGCCCAGAGTTGAAAAGCTCTGATTTCTAGTGATATTTCTGCCCTTTTGTGATCTTTCACATTTGTCTGATAATTACACTAATACGTTTAAAGACCCGTTTGAACACGTTTCTGTGAGATTGACAAAACTATCTGAATATCGTTATCGGTACGCAGCCGTATGCGATATCGATATGATAACGATATTTGAATGTACTTGATTTGTTAGTGGGGCTTTGTGGGGGTTTGTGGATGGGGAGAGAGGCTGTTGCTATGGGAACAGGGGATGCTGCAGAGGAGGATGTTGTCGCCATGGTTACGCCGGACCAGTAAAGAGTTTGCTCCAGCGAGTGCAGCGATAATGAAGACAGGGAGCCGGGAGCCTGAGCGCTTATGTCATGTGCTCCAGATCCAGGGCTCACGACGAGAATGCGCCGGATCGGATTCTGAGCATACGACCCGGCAGTCCACACGACCCGGCAGACCACACGACCCGGCAGACCACACGACCCGGCAGACCACGACCCGGCAGACCACACGACCCGGGCAGCCAACGACCCGGCACGACGACACGACCGGACAGACCCGGCAGTCCACACGACCCGGCAGTCCACACGACCGGCAGACACACGACCCGGCAGACCACACGACCGGCAGACACACGACCCCGGCATACCGGCCCGGCAGACCACCACTACCGGCAGACCACACGACCCGGCAGACACAGTCGCACCGACCGCAGACCACACGACCCGGCAGACCACACGACCCACTACCCGGCAGACCACACGACCCGCAGACCACACGACCACTTAGACCACACGACCCGGCAGACCACTTCGGCTTAAAAATAGACACCGTTTGTCGAGTGTGAATGAATCGGTTTGTTTTTCTGAGGAGCAGGTACTGGAAAGAGCTTGTCGGAATACAAGAGAGGAACGTGGGAAATACACAGGGTTTGGTCTTTAGATATTCTTTACTGAGTATGTCAGATGCCCTCCCATCCTCCTTTATTCCTGTAGTATTTGTATCTAGTATTGCATGTGTTTTGTGTGAGGATTAAAGGTGAAAGAGAATATAAAAAGTATTGCTATGATCTCTGAACCCGCCTCGTGTCCTGACTCGGATTCTGAGCATGGATTCAGGCCATGACAACACGACCCGGCAGACCAACGACCCGGCAGACCACACGACCCGGCAGTCACACGACCGTGTCCCACACGACCCGGCAGTCCACACGACCCGTGTCCTGACTCGATGCAGCTGAACTGGCCTCGTGTCCTGACTCGATGCAGCTGAACTCACCTCGTGTCCTGACTTGATGGCCTCGTGGACGTCCTGAGTCCAGTGGACCTGGGACACACACAGAACCGCCTGACCGGGCCAAGCTCGGACCCAGTTCCTCCTCAGGTCTTTGGGATAGGCCACGATGGCCTCTCCGATCACCTGCAGAAGCACAGACACCTTCAGTAAAACGGTTTGTCACATTTTATGAAGTACAAATGGTTTCCCAAAGGTCATGAAGCCTCTGTCCCAAAGGTCATGAAGCCTCTGTCCCAAAGGTCATGAAGCCACTGTCCCAAAGGTCATGAAGCCAAAGGTCTGAAGCCACTGTCCCAAAGGTCATCATGAAGCCACTGTCCCAAAGGTATGAAGCCACTGTCAAAGGTCATGAAGCCACTGTCCTAAAGGTCATGAAGCCACTGTCCCAAAGGTCATGAAGCCTCTGTCCCAAAGGTCATGAAGCCTCTGTCCCAAAGGTCATGAAGCCACTGTCCCAAAGGTCATGAAGCCTCTGTCCCAAAGGTCATGAAGCCTCTGTCCCAAAGGTCATGAAGCCACTGTCCCAAAGGTCATGAAGCCACTGTCTGTTTGAGTTGACTCTTTATGATAAGCCTCGGTTTTCTGATTGTCGTCCTTTTTTACTAAAACCGTCCAAAAGAGCTCCAAAAGAGCTCCGCTTGCGTTTGTTCATTCAGAACCTTTTCCAGAGTTAAAGTTCTTGTGTGTTTGGTGGAGTTCTGCAGACGGCTCCGCGCGGACCCACCGCCGCCGGCCCCCTATTTAGAAAACCACAGTTCACCTTTTCGAGGCATAAATGATTCAGAAACCATTTGCCAGCGATAAATAAGACATGAAGCCCGGGACCTTTAGATAGTCTGGTCGACTCGGATCAGACTCTGAACCGTCTTTTCTATCGTTGAAATCGAGATCATTTGAGACACTGAATTACTCGAAGCGACTGATCGTGACGCGATGTCAGATGTTTGTTTGTCTAAAGGGAATGTGAATGTTTTGGACTTTCATTAATAAAACACGTTCTCCACTCCAGACGCTTCCGTCGCAGATTTCACACTAAAATAATGGTGTTCTGCAGCTTCACAGTCTGTGGGAAACAGTCGTGAAGCTCCAGGTTCTGAGCGTCAGAACGAGCGCCCGCGTCCTTCACAAAAAGGAACGCTTTCTCCATTTTGGAAACTGACAAAGCGGTAAAAGAAACCCCGGCTGAACGTGGATTTGACAGATTTAAAATGGCTGAACCTCGTGCATAGAAGCCATCATGCCGTTCTCCAGCTCCAGCAGCCACTTCTCCACCTGACCGCGCGCGCTGGAGGTGGAGATGGTGTGCAGCAGCCGGACCACTTCTCCCTCGGAGCTCCTCATGTGGGTGATGTCCAGGACGTCTGTGAAGGCCACGCTGGAGATGCCCTCAAAGCACTTCTTCAGATGAGGCTGCACGCTGAAGGAGGAGAGAAGAGAACATCATCACATTCCAACCAAACCAAACCTTCTCTGATCCTGAAACTGGGAGGCCATTTTTGTAGAATTTGTTACCCTGGAAACTCCAAACGGTTGCTAAAGACTTGAAGGACAAACATTCTGCATGATTTGTTTCTTGTGCCTTTAGTTTGGCCTCTCGTGTTTCTGCTGTTTCCCCCGGGACTAACTGATGTTTGGTGCCATCTATAGGCGGCAGAGGGAATTACGCACATTTTAAGCTCACGGTCGACAGATGGAGACGAGACAGGACGAGTCTGGAGATGATTCGTGGAGTTAAAAATGGCGGAAGATTCTCAGAGCCGCGTCACAAGTAAAATATGACATCACACATCGAGGAGATTCAGAACGGAGTGTTTCTGAGGCTCGGAGGGAGAGGACTTTATCAAACATGTGTCGTTCCAAAATAATTACAATTTGTTGAAAATGTTGTGAAAATGGTTGACTTTATTAAAGGTGCAGGTGACTTTGTGCTCTGGTTTAGTGTGACAACAGTGCCCCCCTGTGGACGTGCTGTGGCTGTTACCGTGTGGGGTCCTTGGTCTCCGACAGGATCTCCAGCAGCTCCTCGTTGGACAGGAAGAAGAATCGAGGGAAATACAGACGCTTCTTCTCCAAATAACTGTTCAGACCTTTGAGAATCAGCTCCAGGAAAGCACTGGAGGTCCTGAGCTTCTCCAGCATCTCGTGGATGGAGATCACGGCCAACACGTGCTTGTCCTGCAGCGGCCGAGGAGACAACGAGAAGTACGTGGCTGAAGGACATATTCATTTATTCATTTAAACACAGTGGACACAGTGAGCTGCTCCTCCTCCTGCTCCTCCTCCTGCCCCCTCTCCTGCTCCTTCTCTGCCCTCTCCTTCCTTCTCTGCCCTCCTGCCCCTGCTCCTTCTGCCCTCTCTCTGCCCTGCTCCTTTCTGCCCTCTGCCTGCCCATGCCTTCTCCTCTGCCTCCTCTCCTGCCCCTGCTCCTTCTTCTGCCCCTCTCCTGCCCTGCTCCTTCTCTGCTCTGCCCTCCCTGCCCTGCTCCACCTCCTGCTCTGCCCTCTCCTGTCCTGGCCTGCTCCTCCTCATTGCTCCTCCTCCTGCCCCTCTCCTGCCCTGCTCCTTCCTCTGCTCCCCTCACCTCCTGCTCCCCTCCTGCTCCTGCCCCTCTCCTGTCCTGGCTCTGCTCCTCTCCTGTCCTCCTCTGCCCTGCTTCCTTCCTCTGCTCCTTCTCCTGCTCCTCTCCTGCCCTGTTCCTTCCTCGCTCCTTCCTCTGCTCCTGCTCCTCTCCTCCTGCTCCTCTCCTCCTGCTCCTCTCTGCCCTGCTCCTTCCTCTGCCTTCGCTTCTCCTGCTCTCTCCTGCTCTGCTCCTTCCTCTGCTCCTTCCTCTGCTCCTTCTCCTGCTCCCTCTCCTGCTCCTCTCTGCTCCCTCCCTCCTGCTCCTTCCTCTGCTGTCCTTCCTGCTGTTCCTTCCTCTGCTCCTTCCTTCTCCTCCTCCCTTCCTCTGCTCCTCTGCTCCTTCTGCTCCTCCTCGGGCTCTCCTCTGTCTCCTCCTGCTCCTCCTTCCTAGCTCTGACCATGTTCTTTAGTCTTTAATGTTTTAATGTTTTAGTGTAATTAGAGCTGCAAACTAACGAGGTTTTTAGTGTTCGACATCAAACCAGAACCAAACAAAGGAGTAAATCTGAGACTGAAGCTTCTGGAGAGAATATTTAAGTGTTTTAATGATGAAAATCTGAAATTGTTTATTTTTTGACATTTTTGATTTAATGATGTCTGTGTTTGTTCTAAAAGCTCTTTTCGTTTGTGTTTTAGAGTCGCTTTAGTCCAGACAAACTTTAGACAATACAAACAAACTGCTCGCTACATATACTGCTCCTACATATACCTACATATAGCTTGCTCCCTACATATACTGCTCCTACATATACTGCTCCTACAATATACTGCCTACATATACGTCTACATATACTGCTCCTACTATACTTCTACATATACTGTTCTCTACATATACTTCTTGTATATACTTCTTGTACACATACTTCTCCTACATATACTTCTCCTACATATACTTCTCCTACATATACTTCTCCTACATATATACTGCTCCAACATATACTGCTCCTATATACATATACTTTCTCCTACATATACTTCTTGTACATACTACTACTATATACTTCTCCTACATATACTGCTCCTACATATACTGCTCCTACATATACTGCTCCTACATACTATACTCTCTACATATATCTTCTTTCTATTACACATACTTCTTGTACACATACTTCTACATATACTTGCTCTACATATACTTCTCCTCAACATATACTGTCTTCTCCTACATATACTGCTCCTACATATACTGCTCTCAACAATCATACTGCTCAACATATACTTCTCCTACAATATACTTCTTGTACATATACTTCTCTACATATACTTCTCCTCATATACTTCTCCTACATTATACTGCTCCATACACATATATCTTGCTTCCTACATATACTCCTCATTATACTTCTCCTACATATAGCTTCTTGTACACACTATACTTCTACATATACTGCTCTATATATATACTTCTCCTACATATACTTCTTGTACACATACTTCTACATATACTGCTCCTACATATATACTGTCTCTACAAATACTCGATATTACTATACGTTTGAACATACTTCTACATATAACTGCTCCGTACATATACTTCTCCTACATAATACGTTCTCTTACATATACTCTTGTACATATCTTCTCCTACATATACTGCTCCACATATGACTCTCCTACATATACTGCTCCTACATATACTGCTCTACATATACTGCTCCTACATAGTTGCCTCCTACATATAACTGCTCCTACATATACTTCTTGTACACATACTTCTTGTACACATACTTCTCCTACATATCACTTTCCTCTACTATACTTCTCCTACATAATACTTCTCCACATATACTGTCCTTACATATACTGCTCCAACATATATCTGCTCCAACATATACTTCTCCTACATATACTTCTTGTACACCATACTTCTACAACTACTTCTCCTACATATACTTTCCTACATATACTGCCTTCCTACAAATACTCTACATATACTTTCTCTACATCTCTGTACACATACTTCTACATATACTGCTTCTACATATACTTTCTCCTACATATATTCCTACATATACTGCTCCTACATATACTTCTGTACACATATTCTACATATACTGCTTCCTACATAATACTTCTCCACATAATACTTCCTCTTACATATACTTCTTTGTACATATACTTCTCCCTACATATTACTTCCTCCTACATATACTTCTCCTACATATACTATCTCTAAATACGTCTGTACACATACTTCTACATATACTGCTCCTATATATATACTTCTCCTACATATACTTCTTGTACACATACTTCTCTACATATACTGCTCCTAATATATAACTTTCTCCTACATATACTTCTTGTACACATACTTCTAACTATACTGCTCCTACATATACTTGTCTTACAATATACTTCTCCTACATATACTTCTCGTACACATACTTCTACATATACTTCTTGTACACATACTTCTACATATACTGCTCCTACATATATTTCTCTGAAGACCAGAGCAGAGAACAAGAGGAGGACGGTGGAGCCACAGCGCCCCCCAGTGGAGAATGCACTCATTACATCATGAATAAAGCAGACTGTTTTGCCAGTATTTTCTCTTCAATAAATAATAATTTCAGTAAAAATGCTGATTTTTAAATATTTCAGCGTGTGATTTGGACATAAATGCTGCAGTTGTTTAAATATTGAATGTTATGTTAAATAAAAATATGGTTTAATTTCGTTATGTCCCACTGAATAATGTGGATTTTGAAGTATTAAACGCCTGAAGTTAAACATAAACTCAAGACATTAACGTTACAATTACTGAAGGCCACATCATGAAGATGTCTCAAAGTACTGTTTTTGTCTTTTATTATTACATATGCAACATTACAAATATGACTCTATATTTGATCTCATTCTCAGTACTTTCATTGTGTTGCTCATTTCCATTATGGGTTTTTTCATTTCATTGTTCTAAGGATCCTAATAAAAGTATAAAAGCAGATGTAAGATTTGCTGTCATTGATCTACGCGTGAATCATACTGTTTTAGATGTTGTCGTCTCCTTCTGCCAGCGTCCTCCTCGCCCCGCTTTACCTGCGCCACCTGCTGCATGGTTTCCCTCCAGGTCTTGTCCACGGCGGTGAACCTCCGTCCCTCCTCGGGCATCTGCATCAGGATGTCAGGAGAGCTGAAGATGGGCTCCAGGTAAAGCCACGTGGACTGGACCTTCAGCCACTCGTCCAGGATCTCCTGAAGCAGCAGCAGCTTCTCCTCCCATTCCCTGCACAAGGAGGGCTTATGGGGCCAAAGAGGAGCCTTACTCTGTGTTATAAGGGTTAAAGAGGAGCCTTAACGCTGGGTTAAAGGGTTAAAGAGGTTACGCTGGGTTGAAGGGTTAAAGAGGAGCGTTACTGGGTTAAGGGGTCAAAAAGGAGCCTTAGCGGCTGGGTTAAAGGGTTAAAGAGGAGCCTTACACTGGGTTAAACGGGCCAAAAGAGGAAGCCTTACACTGGGTTATGGGGTCAAAGAGGATCCCTTACAGCTGGGTTATGGGGTCAAAGAGGAGCCTTACGCTGTGTTAAAGGGCCAAAAAGGAGCCTTACACTGGGTTATGGGGTCAAAGAGGAGCCTTACACTATGTTAAAGGGTTAAAGAGGAGCCTTACACTGGGTTAAAGGGCCAAAGAAGGAGCCTTACACTGGGTTATGGGGTCAAAGAGGAGAACTATACACTGGGTTATGGGTAAAGGGAAGCCCTACATGGTTAAGGTCAAAGAGACCTTACACACTGGTTTAAATGGTCAAAGAGGAGCCTTACACTGTGTTAAAGGGTCAAAGAGGAGCCTTACACTGGGTTATGGGGGTCAAAGAGGAGAATAACACTGGGTTAAAGGGGTTAAAGAGGAGCCTTACACTGTGTTAAAAGGGTCAAAGAGGAGCCTTAACACTGGGTTATGGGGTCAAAGAGGAGAATAACACTGGGTTAAAGGGTTAAAGAGGAGCCTTACACTGTGTTAAAGGGTCAAAGAGGAGCCTTACACTGGGTTATGGGGTCAAAGAGGAGAATAACACTGGGTTAAAGGGTTAAAGGAGCTTACACTGAAGGGTCAAAGAGGAGCCTTACGCTGGGTTATGGGGTCAAAGAGGAGAATAACACTGGGTTAAAGGGTTAAAGAGGAGCCTTACGCTGGGTTAAAAGGAGCTAAAGGGTTAAAAGCTTACGCTGGGTTAAAGGGTTAAAGAGGAACCTTACACTGTGTTAAAGGGTTAAAGAGGAGCTTTACGCTGGTTAAAGGGCCAAAAAGGAGCCTTACGCTGGGTTAAAGGGTTAAAGAGGAGCCTTACGCTGGGTTAAAGGGTTAAAGAGGGGCCTTACACTGTGTTAAAGGGTTAAAGAGGAGCCTTACGCTGGGTTAAAGGGTTAAAGAGGAGCCTTACGCTGGTTAAAGGGCCAAAAAGGAGCCTTACGCTGGGTTAAAGGGTTTACTTTTAAAGTGCAAGTTCAGCAAGCACAGGCACAATTCTTTTCCTCATATTGATCCATTTATTTTATGTTTTCATTCAAAAATCTAAACAAAAAAGCTTTCAGTTGATTTCAAACCTGATCTCCAGCTCAAAGGGCTTGATGAAGGGCGAGCCTCTCATGGTCTGAGTCTTCACGAGGTGGTCGTCCAGCAGCATCTGGACGTCCTCCACAGACGACAGGATGCTGGTGCCCGTCTCCCTGTAGGCCAGCAGGTTGAACTCCATGTTGCCCCACTCAGACGCCATCTTCTCCATGGCCTTCTCTAGACTGTGCTCTTTACTGGCCGCCTCGCTGATGCCCTCCAAGCTGCCCAGGAACGGCTCCAGACTGAGGGCGAGGTAGTGCGACACGCTGGCCTGGGGCGAGGAAGGCTCCAGAGCGACACCGGCCACTTCGGACATTTGTGCCCAGTGACGCGGGCGCAGACCCGGGTTACACAGAACCTAACCACCAAGACAGAAGAACAAAGAGCAGACAAAGAACCTCAGTGCAGAATGCAGAATAAGAATTAGAAAGAACAGTTTGAGAATGCTCAATAATGAACCAAGAAGGGTGGAGGTCTAACACAAATCCTGACGAGGGAACGCCTGACAGAGAGAAAGTCCTGTGTGGTTTTCACTACAAACCTTTATTTTACGTTCTAGAACATGAAAAAAGCAAAGGAACAAAAGAACAAGACAGATAATGGACAAGATTGGGTTTTAAGTCTGACCTGGACCATGGGGATGTGCTCTTTGAACTCCTCCACAGTGGCCTTCACCGTGGAGGCCATGTGCAGAGCTTTGGGCGCGTCCTCCAAGCCTTTCTCCAGTTTGTACAAAGTTCTCCAGTAGTTCCCTACGTCTCCTTCCACCTGCGCAAACACAAGCACAAAATACCATCAAGTTAAATGAAAACCTGGAACTCAGAACCTAAACAGAACCACCAGGACCGTTCACATTCTCTGATTCTCTTGATGTTTGTGGAGATGTAAATAAAGGGGACATGTTCTTGCCTCGTCGGGGTTGACCTCAGACATCGGCCCGTGCAGCCACTTCTCGTGATGCTTCAGGAAGTCGGAGGCCGTTTCATAAAGATTCAGGAACGGAGTGAGTTTGTCCTGGATCTTCTTCCTCTGAGGATACTGCGAGACGGGCCAGCCGAACGCCTCTTCCTCGCCGTTAAACGCATCAATCTGCGAAGGAGACGGACACAGTGGGAATAAAGAACATTCAAAGTCATACATGAACGCAAAGCCGCAGTACCTTCTCCAGAGCCACCTCCAGCTTGTGGTGGAGACCTTTAGCCTTCTTCAGGTATTTACTGAGTTCATCCAAATCTCCACACGAGGCAAACTTCCTCCACCTGAGCGTCGTACGTGTCCAGCTCCTTCACGAAACGCTCACGGCACATCTACAACACAAAGACACACAAGTTTCACTGTGAAAGGACATTTTAGGCTGCTCTTAAGGGCTTTGTCACGATGAAACATCTCTGGACCTCCACGGATGACTAAGGACTCCCTGAAGGAGGCGGAGAATATCAGACGACTTCCTATGGAAAATTCAGCTCGAAATGTTTCACATTTTCTAAAATAAAACCTCATATTTTAGATATTTAACTGGCCTTTTATAGAACCTTTTAGTACATGAAGAAACATGTTTTTATGAGTGACATAACCCCACACGCCCAGTGTTGGTTTATGTCCCAAACACCTTCAGATGTTTGAGTAGAAGACGTTCTGACGCCTGGTGCAGCACGAGCCCTTGAACCTTTTGGATGTGTTCCTCTGCTGCTGATGCCAGTCGTGAACGCTCAGATGTTTGTTTAGAGACGAGCTTCAGAAACCCTGTTCTCTCCTCTGGGCAGTGTATGAGTGTGGCGGCTGCTGTAGTGGGCAGTGTATGGGTGAGTCTGTGTGTGCCCGTCTGTCCCAGGGCGCTGTGGCGGCTGCTGTACTCTGGGCAGTGTATGGGGAGTCTGTTGTGGCCCGTCTGTCCAGGGCGGCTGTGGCAGCTGCTGTACTCTGGGCATGTATGGGTGATCTTATGTGTTGCCGTCTGTCCCAGGGCGGCTGTGGCGGGCTGCGTGTACCTCTGGCAGTGTATGGGTGAGTCTGTGTGTGCCGTCTGTCCAGGCTGCGCTGTGCGGCTGCTGTACCTCATGGCAGTGTATGAGTGAGTCTGTGTGTGCCGTCTGTCCTCAGGGCGGCTGTGGCGGCTGCTGTACTCTGGCAGTGTATGATGAGTCTGTGTGTGCCCGTCTGTCCCAGGGCGGCTGTGGCGGCTGCTGTACCTCATGGCAGTGTATGGGTGAGTCTGTGTGCCCGTCTGTCCCAGGCTGTGGCGGCTGCTGTACCTCTGGGCAGTGTATGAGTGAGTCTGTGTGTGCCCGTCTGTCCAGGGCGGCTGTCCCCTGCAGGGCGTGTATGAGTGAGTCTGTGGCGGCTGTGGCGGCTGTACTTGGGCAGTGTATGAGTGAGTCTGTGTGTGCCGTCTGTCCCAGGGCGGCTGTGGCGGCTGCTGTACTCTATGGAGTGTATGGGTGAGTCTGTGTGTGCCCGTCTGATCCCGGGCGGCTGTGGCGGCTACTGTACCTCTGGCAGTGTGATGGTGAGTCTGTGTGTGCCCGTCTGTCCGGGGCTGTGGCGGCTGCAGCACTGGGCACCCTGAGCGTGTTCTGGTACCGTGCCCGGCTCTGCAGCACTGACCCTGAGCGTGTTCTGGTACTGCTGGCTCTTCTCTGCCACCATCTGCCCGTGCCGCCTGAACACGGCGGGCATGCGGTCCAGCCACTCACACTGTCTCCGCGGTCAGCCTCTATGTCCAGAGAGAGAGGAGTCACAAAGTCCAGCAGGAAACACAGCTGCGAGTTTGAGTCCATCAGCTTCTGACGCAGACGCGGCAGCTCGGTCGACTGCACCGTCTGCGCAAAGGCCTGAGGGCGGAGGGAGGGAGGAGGGAGGGAGGAGGGAAGAGGGAAGAGGAGGGAAGAGGGAAGAGGAGAGAGGAAGAGGGAAGAGGAAGAGGGAAGAGGGAAGAGGGAGAGGAGAGGAAGAGGGGGAGGGGGAGGGGGGAAGAATGGGGGGAGGGAGAGAGGTAGGAGGGGAGGAGGAAGAGGGGGGAGGAGGAGGGAGAGGAGAGGGCGAGGAGAGTGGAATGAGGAAGAGGAAGGGAAGAGGGGGAGGGAAGAGTGAAGAGGAAGAGGAAGAGGAAGAGGAAAGGGAGAGGAAGAGGGAGATGGAGGAGGAGGAGGGCAGGCGGAGGAGAGAGGGAGGAAGGGGAAAGAGTGGAACGAGGGAAGGAGGGAAGAGGGAAGAGGAAGAGGAAGAGGGAAGGAGTGCGGGGGAGGAAAGGGAAGAGGGAGAGGGCGGAGGGCGGAGGGCTGGAGGCGGAGGGGAGGGAAGAGGAAGAGGAAGAGAGGGAAGAGGGAAGAGGGAAAGAGGGAAGAGGGCGGGGGCGGAGGGCGGAGGGAAGGGAAGAGGGAAGAGGGAAGAGGGAAAGGAGGGGCAGGGGAGGGAAAGAGGGGGGAGGGAGAGAGGGGGAGGGAAAGGGAAAGAAAAAAAAAAGAGAAGAATCAAAAAAAACACAGTAAAGAAAGAGGAGAGGGAGAAGAGATAAGGAAGGATTACAAGAGAAAAGAGAGGAAGACGAAGAGGAAGGCGGAGGGCGGAGGAGGAGGAGAGGGAGAAACGTGCAAACATGGAAATCAAGAAAGATTGAGTCCCAAAATATTGTAGGAGCTGCGGAAGTTTGAACTCAACAAGAAGTTCATATTGTATATTATGAAGGTGCAACAGGTAAACCTAAGTCTAAACCCCAAACAAGGACCAGCCAGGCCAGGACTAAAACTCAGGCTAAACCAGGTCTAAACCAGGACTAAACCAGGTCTAAACCCAAAAACAAACACACCTTGAGTTCCATGAGCTTCTGAGTGTCAGAAGGAACGTTCAGGGCGTCTCTGCGATGTTCTCAAACTCCTCACACAATCTGAAGAAACACGGGACAATTCAGCTCCACAGAAGAAGAGTGAAGGGGCTGTGGGGCCCTCTGTGCTTTAACGTGAGTCATGTAGAAGCTCATGTTTAACGTGAGTCATGTAGAAGGTTGTACTCTTTAACGTGAGTCATGCAGAAGGTCGGACAGTTTAACGTGAGTCATGCAGAAGGTCGTACTCTTAACGTGAGTCATGTAGAAGGTTGTACTCTTTAACGTGAGTCATGTAGAAGCTTGTACTCTTTAACGTGGAGTCATGTAGAAGCTTGTACTCTGTATTTAACGTGATCAGTAAAGCTTTACTCTTTACGTGAGTCATGTAGAGCTCGGACAGTTTAAACGTGAGTCATGTAGAAGGTCGACAGTTTAACGTGAGTCATGGTAGAAGGTCGGACAAGTTTAACGTGAGTCATGCAGAAGGTCGGACAGTTTAACGTGAGTCATGTAGAAGGTTGTACTCTTTAACGTGAGTCATGCAGAAGGTTGTACTCTTTAACGTGAGTCATGTAGAAGCTTGTACTCTTTAACGTGAGTCATGTAGAAGGTCGGACAGTTTAACGTGAGTCATGCAGAAGCTCGTACTCTTGAACGTGAGTCATTCAGAAGGTCGTACTCTTTAACGTGAGTCATGCAGAAGCTCGTACTCTTTAACGTGAGTCATGTAGAAGGTTGTACTCTTTAACATGAGTCATTCAGAAGGTCGTACTATTTAACGTGAGTCATGCAGAAGGTCGTACTCTTTAACGTGAGTCATGTAGAAGGTTGTACTCTTTAACATGAGTCATGCAGAAGGTCGGACAGTTTAACGTGAGTCATGCAGAAGCTCGGACTCTTTAACGTGAGTCATGCAGAAGCTCGTACTCTTTAACGTGAGTCATGCAGAAGGTCGGACAGTTTAACGTGAGTCATGCAGAAGCTCGTACTCTTTAACGTGACTCTTAAGTCATGCAGAAGCTCGTACTCTTTAATGTGAGTCATGCAGAAGGTCTTACTGGCGGTTGATGTTCTGGTGCTCCTCTAACATCCTCTGCACCAGTTCAGATGTCCTGCAGATCCTTAGCTCTCTGGGTCAGACTCTGGATCAGATTGTGAGACTGGACCTGGAACAGCCCCAGACGCTCGTCCTACAAACCACCAACGAGATGTTTGATGAAGACACCGCTGTGTAACCTGAGGCCCGTGTGATGCAGAAGCTGAGCTGCGTCAGGCTGGGATTAATGGCACGTCTTAGTTGATGTTCTGGTGCTCCTCTAACATCCTCTGCACCAGTTTGTCCTGCAGATCCTTAGCTCTCTGGGTCAGACTCTGGATCAGATTGTGAGACTGGACCTGGAACAGCCCAGACGCTCGTCCTACAACCACCAACGAGATGTTTGATGAAGACACCGCTGTGTAACCTGAGGCCCGTGTGATTGAGCTGCTCAGGCTGGGATTAATGGCACGAGTTAATGCGTTCACGTGGACCGTTCCTCTCAAACCTTCTGCTCACCTTGTGGGGCGTGTAGAGGATGTGCTCCACCAGCTGCTGGTAGTGCACCACCTTCTCCATCATCTCCTGGAAACTGTGCGGTTCTGACAGGAAGAGGCCGACGTCCTGCTGCGCCTGACCGCTCACTAAACACCAGTACTTATGGAAGTTTGTGACGTACTCTTGGGCTTTGAGACCCTCCTCTCGCAGCACTCGGACCACGTGCTCTCGATGGGCCTCCAGAACCTCAGGCAGGATCACAGGCCTCAAACTGCTGCTGCCACAAGGGGGCGCCGGCTGAGAGACAGATGTGACTTGTGTTCAAAAGCTAAAATGGAAAACTCCGATAGAAACCAGACTCATTTGTCAGGCTCTCGTCGACTAAAGTGAGTGTTTGTAGAAAAGAACATTCAACTCGAGGTTCTCCCACTTAAGATGTTTCACTATTTCCTGTTTTTTCCTCTGAATTATTTCTAACTTTTCAATTTTTTTTCTCAAGTCTCAGTTTTTTCTCTGATTGTTTCTGTTTTTTGGTCTGATTTTTCTGAATTTGTATCTGACTTTTCTCAGATTTCTAAGGTTTCTTGTCTCTTGTGGTCTCTTCTCGTTCCTCCCTGACAGTTGCTTACACAGTTGGCGTAGAGTCTGGTCTCCACTCGCGGCACCACAGCGGCCGATCGCAGCATCAGGTCGAACACGCTCAGAAGAACCTCCTCGAAACTTGCCAACTCGGGCTCAAACTTGATCTCGTCGTGGACCAAGACCAGGTGCAGCACGAAGCCGGGGTGCTCCAAGGCTCTCTGCGACGGCTGAGGAGACAACAGAGCCATTACTACAACTTCTACGACTTCCATCTCCTGCTTCCCCTCCGAGCAGAGCCGTACTGGGAGCCGTGTGATCATCTGGGCGTAGTCGCTCATAGACATCAGCAGAAGTTCTTGGAGTTGTCTGGTCATGAGCGCAGCCGCACAGTTGAAGAAGGAGATGAACCTGGAGCTGCTGCTGTTGGGCACCTGCTTCCTCTTGGCTCCTTTGTAGAAGATGGACTGCACCTCCGGCAGCCAACTGCGTTTGACAAGGAGAAGGTCACACTAAACATCTACTGTGAGCTGAGGGAGCAGACACTAAACATCTACCGTGAGGAGAGCAGACTTACATTTTGAGCAGAACTCTGGTGAACTGCTCCATGTGTTGTCTGATGATCTGTTTTTTAGCTCTTGGAGCTCCATGGCCTTGTTCCTGTGGTGGAACTCAGTGACTGTGACCAGACGCTGAGACTTCAACCTGAGAGAGAAGGTTCATCAGATGGGTCAAACTTAAACTATGTGTCTGTGTCTCTCTGTGTCTCTTTGTCTCTGTTGTGTCTCTGTGTCTCTGTGTGTGTGTTGTGTGTCTCTGTGGGTCTCTGTGTGTCTCTCTCTCCGTGTCGTCCCGGTGTTCTGTGTTGCTGTGTCTCGTCCTCTGTGTCTCTTTGTGTCTCTGTCTGTGTGTCTCTGTGTCTCTCTGTGTCTCTGTGTCTCCGTCTGTGTGTCTCTGTGTCTCCAGTGTCTCTGTGTGTTGTTCTCTGTTTTGTCTCTCTTGGCTCTGTGGTGTGTGTGTCTCGTGTGTGTCCTCTCTCTGTGTCTGTGTCTGTTGTCTCTGTGTGTCTCTCTCTGTGTGTCTCTGTCTCTCTGTCTGTGCATCTCTGTGTTTGTCTCTGTGTGTGTTGTCTCCGTGTGCGTGTGTCTCTGTGTCTCCATGTCTTCTTTGTGTGTCTATGTGTGTCTGGTGTGTCCTGTTCGTCATGTCTCTGTGTGTGTCTATGTTCCCCTGTGTGTCTCTGTGTCTCCGTGTCTCTGTGTGTCTCTGCGTCTCTGTCTCTGTGTGTGTGTCTCTGTCTCTCTGGGCCGTGTGTGTATCTCTGTGTGTCTGTCCTGTGTGTCTCTGTGTGTCTGTGTGTTCGTGTCTCTGTGTGCGTGTCTCTGTGTCTCCGTCTGTGTGTCTCTGTGTCTCTGTGCGTGTCTCTGTGTCTCCGTCTGTGTGTCTCTGTGTCTGTGTTCTCTGTGTGTGTGTCTCTGTGTGTCTGTGTGTCTCTGTGTCTCCGTCTGTGTGTCTCTGTGTTGTCTCTGTGTGCGTGTGTCTGTGTCTCTGTCTTGTGTGCTGTGTTCTCTGTGTCTCCTGTGTCTCTGTGTGTCTCTGTGTGCGTGTCTCTGTGTCTCTGTCTCTGTGTGTGTGTCTCTGTGTGCGTGTCTCTGTGTCTCTGTGTGTGTGTCTCTGTGTGTGTCTCTGTGTGTGTGTCTGTCTCTGTGTCTCCTCTGTGTGTCTGTGTGTCTCTGTCTGTCTCTGTGTGTGTGTCTGTGTCAGACTCACTGGGCGTGCCACAGGCCCATCACCTCTCTCATGGGCAGACTGAAGCAGTGCAGTGACTCTCTGATTGTGCTGGTGTTTTGGAACATCTCGTGCCAGGGCTTCGGCAGGACCTTCAGCCTGAAGCGTTCACAGAGTAAATAAACCGCACAAAAGAGGAGACTTGGGCCGGCGCTGGTACTCACTCCTGTCTGTGGGAGGGCATCTGGGGGTCTCCGTCGCTGTCCTTCAAAACCTCTTAAGACAAAGTTCACTGGAGGGAAACGGCGGTGGTGGAAATGAAGCACAAATGTGAAAGTCTAAACATTTTTACAGTGGATACTTTTAACTTTTACTGCACTTCATTTGAGAGTAGGATATGTACTTTTACTGCACTTCATTTGAGAGTGGATAGTACTTTTACTGCACTTCATTTGAGAGTAGGATATGTACTTTACTGCACTTCATTTGAGTAGGAATGTGACTTTTACTGCACTTTTCAATAAAATGTACAAAGAAATTCACTTGAAAATTTGTTTGACCTTTGATCAACAATTCAATCACGATCAGTTACCTCCTCCACACCTCCTCCACACACTCCTCAACCTCCACACCTCCTCCACACCTCCTCCACACTCCCACACCTCTCCACTCCCCACACTCCCACCCACACTCCTCCACACCTCTCCACACACCTCCTCCACACCTCCTCCACACCTTCTCCACACTTTCTCCACACTTTCTCCACACTTTCTCCACACCTTTCTCCACACTTTCTCCACCACTTTCTCCACACTTTCTCCACACTTTCTCCACACTTTCTCCACACTTTCTCCACACTTTCTCCACACTTTCTCCACACTTTCTCCACACTTTCTCCACACTTTCCACACTTTCTCCACACTTTCTCCACACTTCTCCACACTTTCTCCACACTTCCTCCACACTTTCTCCACACTTCCTCCACACCTCCTCCACACTTCCTCCACACCTCCTCCACACCTTCTCCACACCTCCTCCACACCTCCCCACACCTCCACACCTCCACACCTCCTCCACACCTCCTCCACACCTCCTCCCACACGACCAGATCTACAGCGCTGACATTGGGATGTCATTCGGGCTTGAGAAGTGTAGTGAAGGTGATAAAGAGAGGAAGGTGGTCCTCACTGAAGGGGTCTCACTCCCAGAAGGAACAATAATAGCAGACATTGAGGATGGCTTCAAGTACCTTGGAAAACCACAGGCAAATGCCAACCTTTAAGAGGTAACATGGAAAGAGACAACTGCCAGATACCTACAACGAGTTAGGCAAGTCCTAAGAAGCCAGCTCAAGGGCAAGAACAAGTCCCAGGCAATAAACAGCTCCGCCCTGTGTCAGATGCCCTGCAGGAATAAGGTGGTCAAAGGAAGAGATACAGACCACAGATGTTAAGACGCTAAAGCTCCTCCCAATGCATGGAGGGTTCCACCCAAAATCCAGCACCTTCAGACTGTCCACGAGCCGTAAGGAAGGAGGCTGTGGACTAGTGAGTGTGAAAGCCACTATTCAGGATGAAACATCCAAGATCCACAAGTACATCTAGGACAAGGCCCCAACAGATGACGTGCTCAGTGAAGGTCTCAGGCAATGGGGAACAGAGGATGAGGTGCTGGAGGAGGGACCATCATGGGAGGACACGCCCCACATGGGATGTACCATCGAACATAACTGAGCGGGCCGGACTGAAGGACCTCAGCACAGGCAGGCACTCATCATGGCTGCACAAGAACACGGCCCTCAGACCAGAGCAATAGAGGCCCAGATCTACCACACCAAACAAGACCCAAGGTGTAGGCTTGCACCCTGGAGGAGGTGTGGAGGAGGTGTGGAGGCATAACTGCAGGGTGAAAGAAGCTGCCAGGGAAAGCATACATGGAGCGCCACCAAGTGGCTGGCATAGTGTACAGGAACATCTGTCCGGAGTATGGACTCGGAAACCCCCAGGGTCAGAGAGAGAGACCACCCACGGAGGGTGAGAAGGGAATTTTTTATATAATATTATTATCTGATTTGTTTTATGCAGAAAACTTTGTGAGTGAGATGTTTGGGCTGCGAGTGTCTTCAAGGACAGGCTCGCAGCCCGAACATCTCACTCACAAAGAGAAAGAAGAGTAAATATCTGTGAGCAGGACTTCACCGATGGCTTTGGTGACGCCGACGCTGTACTCTTCTCGCACTTCGGTCTTGAGCAGGTCCAGACTCGAGTTCAGGTTCTGTAAATGTGGCGGGACCAGGTTCACCATGTTCTGCAGCGTGGACTCCTCCATTTCGGCCGCTCTCTCCAGCTTTATCCCAGACAGGAACTGGCAGAAAAAACCACTCAACACACAAAGAAAGAACTGTTGGAAATATTGTCTTCTTAAGGTGAGTCTGACCATGTCCTCGGTGTCCAGGGGGTCACTCTGCTCTTCAGACCATCTATGGATCAGACACAAGAATAAAGCTCTGTTAGGCCTCTGCACTTCTGCTCTTTTTACTGTGGGATGTACTTCTGAATGAGCTCCAGACACATCGGCGATGCCCGAGGAACATGGAGGAACGTGAGTGTTTAGTGTGGTTGCTTAGATGTTTGGGCTTCACCTCAGACAGCTCTGACTGTGACAAACTCTGAACTGTGTTCGCTGAAACCTTCATTTTGTTTTTGAATAATGTTTGTTTAATAAACAAAGTTCTCAGACTCAATTCACAGATTGAGAATGACTCTTGGATGAGTCGAAACGTTTTGTTTAGAGTCCAGATGAAACAACTGAATCTTTTTCTACTATGGAACCCTGCTGGACGAATGAGGATTACACCGACGTGTTTAATAATGTTTGACTCTGGTCGGCTTCTGTTGTGTTCTGTTTTTGTTTGTTCTAATGATAAATTTAAAAACTGTGTGTTTTCGAGCCTGTTCAGTCCAGACACTGGTCAGTGAATCTGACCCGAACACTGCCCTTTGGTCAGTGAATCTGAACCTGAACACTGCCCTTTGGTCAGTGAATCTCACCTGAACACTGCCCTTTGGTCAGTGAATCTGACCTGAACACTTTGCCTTTGGTCAGTGAATCTGACCCGAACACTGCCCTTTGGTCAGAATCTGACCCTGAACACTTTGCCTTTGGTCAGTGAATCTGACCTGAAACACTCGGCTTTGGTCAGACTTCTCTGCAGAAGCTTCTGTCTCGACTCTCGGAGCGACTTCTGGTGGAACTCTTTCTCAGAACATCTGTCAAACAAATGCATCACATGATGAAATGTTACACACATGACAAGAGTTACACACATGGCGGGATGTTACACACACATGACGAGACGCTACACACACGGCGGGGATGTTACACACACACAAGACGTTACACACAAGACGAGACGTTACACACATGACTGACGACGAGACGTTACACACGTGACGACGTTACACACGTGACGAGACGTTACACGTGAAACAAAACTCACTCTGAGCTCTGTGGCCAAAAGGAGGAGAAAACGGGGGCTTCGTGTTGTGCCATGGTCGTTTACTCTGAACCAGAAAAGATGATGACGTTATAACTAACTATAAGATTAGAACCCGCTCACTCGGGATGCGTGAGGTCGAGACCCTTTAAAAGTGTGAAACTAGAACATGAATTCATTTCATTTTGATTTATTTATACAGGGAAAACCCAATGTTCAAACACAGAATAAACCACACACAAACACAGGAAATCCAAATTAAACATTCAATACAATTAATCCATCCAGAAAAACACAGTTACACAGTCCTCGACCAGAGCTTTAAAATCATTGATTTCACTTAAAAAGTCTCTGTTTTGTTCCACAGGAGCTTTTCTCCCGTCTCGATGGTTCTGTGAGACAAACTGGACCTCAAAGACCAAACTGGACCTCAAAGACAAACTGACCTGAAAGACAAACTGGACCTCAGGTGCACAAAAAATGAGAAATAATCAGGCAAAACACCCAAAAAGAGCCTTAGAAACAAACAAAAGGCAGTGCTGTAACCTTAGAGCTGCTTAGAGCTGACTTAGAGCTGACTTAGAGCTTAGAGCTGGACCTTAGACCTTAGAGCTGGACCTTAGAGCTGGACCTTAGAGCTGGACCTTAGAGCTGGACCTTAGAGCTGGACCTTAGAGCTTAGAGCTGAGACCTTAGAGCTGGACCTTAGAGCTGAGAGCTTAGAGCTGAGCCTTAGAGCTGAGGCTTAGAGCTGAGCCTTAGAGCTGAGCTTAGAGCTGGAACCTTAGAGCTGAGCTTAGAGCTGACCTTAGCTGGACCTTAGAGCTGGAGCCTTAGAGCTGGACCTTAGAGCTTAGAGCTGGACCTTAGAGCTGACCTTAGAGCTGACCTTAGAGCTGAAGCCTTAGAGCTGGACCTTAGAGCTGAGCCTTAGAGCCCTTAGAGCTGAGAGCTGGACCTTAGAGCTGGACCTTAGAGCTTAGAGCCCTTAGAGAGTTGAGCTGACCTTAGAGCTGAGCCTTAGAGCTGAGCCTTAGAGAGCTGAGCCCTTAGAGCTGAACCTTAGAGCTGAACCTTAGAGCTGGACCTTAGAGCTGGACCTTAGAGCTGAGACTTAGAGCTGAGCCTTAGAGCTGAGCCTTAGAGCTGGACCTTAGAGCTGAGCCTTAGAGCTGAGACCTTAGAGCTACCTTAGCCCTTAGAGCTGGACCTTAGAGCTAAGCTTTAGAGCTGAGACCTTAGAGCTAGAGCCCTTAGAGCTGGACCTTAGAGCTGAGCCTTAGAGCTGACCTTAGAGCTGAGACCTTAGAGCTGAGCCTTTAGAGCTGAACCTCAGAGCTGAACCTCAGAGCTGAACCTCAGAGCTGAACCTCAGAGCTGAGCTTAGAGCTGAACCTTAGAGCTGAACATTAGAGCTGGATCTTAGAGCTGAACCTTAGAGCTGATTCTTAGAGCTTGGAGAACAGCGTGCAATTTGTTTTATTTTAATTCATTCATAATTTTAAATGAACAGTTTTGTTGTTGGAGTGAAAATCCTCTTGAATATTTTGAACACTTGTGCAGCAGGAGGCGCTCTAACATACATAATGTATCATACTACATAGCTGTGCTCAGACACATGTGAGCGTCCTCCAGGGGGCGCTGTGCTCAGACACATGTGAGCGTCCTCCAGGGGCGCTGTGCTCAGACACATGTGAGCGTCCTCCAGGGGCGCTGCGTGCTCAGACACATGTGAGCATCTCCAGGTGCTTGGAATGAACATTTAGAAAAATAAGAGTTTAAAATGACAGGAAGTGGAGCTGACTCCGTCTGTGATGTCATCACTGTGCGACAGTTGACACTTAACTGACACTAACTGACAGTTTAAACCGTTGTTGGACTAAATAAAGGCGTTCTATGGTATTATTGTGTGTCGTTTCAGAACTGTTGTGTCATTTATGTGGGTTTGGGCTCTTGTTTACAGTCTGGTTGCTCGGTAACAGCTGTGGAATGACCTCTATGTCATATTTGTGCTCGTGTCCAACCAGGAAGTGCAATTATAAACTTTACACAAACGGTCACATGTGTCTGAGCGGTCACATGGTCTTGAACACTGGGTTTATACTGGACATTTAACACACACTTTTTGGATGATTTTTAGCTTTTACTGGACAAATACTTTCACCTTTATCTACAGAAATATTGCACATTTTAACACAAATTAAACTGAATCTTTTGAATAGAAAAACAAACTAACTGACTTTCTTACCACCTATTTTCAGATGTAAAGACTTAAAACCGTCAACATTCAGATCTGTGTCGGCGAAAGTGTGTAAAGTGTCGTTTTAAAGTATTAAGTACAAAGTACAAAGTACAAAGTACAAAGTACAAAGTGCACCTGTAAGGCCTGGTACAAGGGGAAGCTCGGACTGTCGCTGACCTTTGCCTTCTTCTGGACTTGGCTCGGACTCTGTGAAAAGACCCAAAACATCACACGAACATCCACATTAAAGTGAAGTGGTCACGGAAGAGGCTCTGAACACTCTGAACGCTCTAAACGCTCTAAACGCTCTAAACGGTTTAGAATCTAAACGCTCTGAACGCTCTGAACGCTCTAAACGCTCTGAACGCTCTAAACGCTCTAAACGCTCTAAACGCTCTAAAAGCTCTGAACGCTCTAAACGCTCTAAACGCTCTAAAGTTTAGAGCGTTTAGAGCGTTTAGAATCTAAACGCTCTAAACGCTCTGAACGCTCTGAACGCTCTGAAAGCTCTGAATGCTCTAAACGCTCTAAAGTTTAGAGCGTTTAGAGCGTTTAGAATCTAAACGCCTCTTAAAACCTCTGAACCGCTCTAAAAAGCTCTGAACGCTCTAAAAGCTCTAAAAGCTCTGAACGCTCTGCTGTAAACACTGTAAAAGCTCTAAAAACGCTCTCTAAACGCTGTTAAAAGCTCTAAAATTCTAAACGCTGTAAAAGCTCTAAACGCGCATGAAAGAGGGAGCCGCGCGTTACCGGGAGAGAGCCGCGCGTTACCGGGAGAGAGCCGCGCGTTACCGGAGAGGAGCCGCGCATTACCGTGAGAGAGCCGCGCTGTGACCTCCGCCCGCGTCCATGGTCGCTCCCGTTGCGGGTTCGTGACTTTCCCTTGAGTTTGTGTTCGCGTCTGACCGCGCCGGGAAGTTGGGCCGTTGCTAGGGTGGTTGCTAAGATGGTTGCTGGGAGGTTGTTAAGGGCCGTTGCTGGGGAAGTCAGCTCCCTTTGATCTCTGCCGCCATAGTTTTATATGAGACTAAAACCAGGTCTAAACCAGGACTAAAGCAGGACTAAACCAGGACTAAAGCAGGCCTAAACTGGGTCTAAACCAGGTCTAAAGCAGGACTAAAGCAGGATTAAAGCAGGACAAAAGCAGGTCTAAAGCAGGTCTAAACCAGGACAAAAGCAGGACTTAAAACAGGACTAAAACAGGACTAAACCAGACTTAACTGGGTCTAAACCGGGTCTGAACCGGGCCTATATATACACATAAAACTACAAACAAATCTATTGAAGAGGATTTTAATGTTTAAAATGGTTTAAAATGTTTTTCTTTATTGGAGTTTACATGAAAAGATTCCATATAAAGGCATAAGAACAAAAATAAAGAAAGTCAAATATTTGTCTTTACAACATCATTTACAACAGAAAATATCCACATCGTAAACAGCAGCACGAGTTTGTAACATACTTTTACTTATAATATAGACTTTTAGAGTTAGTGCAACTTTAAACATGTAAATGTGAGACATAAATGTATTAGTGTCAGGGCTCCACATGGACGCTCCACAGACCTCGTCTGTCCCACAAACTCCACTTTCAACAATGTAAGCAACGGTTTTACTCAGAATCTATATAACTTTATAGATGAATCTAGTTTAATGTGAGGTTTCAGATGGGGCTGGGCCACTATCCATGATCTAAGTCACATTTAATAATAACAAATATATATATTTCACCAAAATATACTGTTTCTGACAGTTAAACTTAACACCAGCTCAACAAATCTGCATGCTGACATTTAAAAAGGTAAATTCTCCCACAGAAATCAGAGTAAAAGTAACAGTTTGGACACAGAGCAGAGCCACAGTGGGCACAGTTTCTCAGGGTAAAAATGTCCCCTTGTTCGCTTTTTTATGACAAAAGATGGAAAGAATATAATTTTCGAGGCCTAAAATGAGTGTCAAATGTGTAATATATCTGTAGATAAATGTACTTATTGAAGACCACTAAAAACGTTCATGTAAAGCCCTGGAAATAAACCCGAATCACTTTGGCTTTATGTCTTCAGCCCTGGCAGAGTGAGTTCAAACCTGCAAGAAAAAGAAAAAACTATTTAAACGACTTACAGGACTTAAAAGGACATTTAGTAAATGAATACATGATGTCGGGTTGATCGATATCTGAGAGAGATGAATCCTAATGTCACCAATATACACATTTATACAACCCACAGAGGATCTACACTAGAACAGACTACTTAAACAAAGACAGGTCCAAAATGAGAGAGGCCGACACAGGTCCATTTTAGATCTAAGTGCTCATGCTCCTGTTTACATCACTGTAGATCTGGAACAGGAACAAAAAACACACTTTGTCTTCATTTGTACAAATTGTGGCTCATTGAGTAGACGAGCATTAAATCTTCAAAGGACATTGAGATGTACGAAGAGGAAAACGACAATGTGAAGTTTCTCCACCCATTCTCTGGGATGCAGCTAAGGCAGTTTTGAGGGGCAGTGTCATGGGCTGTCGCCTCGGCCAAAGAGCTGTGCTAAACATGCTGGAAACAACGATCCTCAAATGTTACAGGAAATTAAAACATTATTAACTTAGAAACTTAGAAAACAACAAGAATGATGTAATTTTATCCAAACAAAACCAAAAAGCAAAAATGTTTCACCAAAATATCAGGAACTGAAATAACGACTACTGAAATTTAAAGTGCAATCAAAACAAAGAACAATAACTCCAGGAGTGACGGGGTCTCCTCAGAGTGGTATAAAGCTCTAAAAGACTTTTAACTGGGCCTTTAAAAAGCTCAGATCCTCCGAGAGTGAAAGAAGCCATCATGTCCTTAAGACCTAAAGAGGGGAAGGACCGACTTGACTGTGCCTCACACAGACCCAGCTCTGTTCTGAATGTGGACTATCGTTTATACACCTCAATTATGTCCAAAAGAATGGAAACAAATACTCCCAAATGTAATCCACAATGATCAGACAGGATTTATTACCAAACGACAAACACAAGACAACATAAGACGATCTTTACACAGAATGAGCCAAATACAAGAAACAACAAAACAAAGTGTAATAATAAGTCTGGACTCTGAGAAAGCTTTGGATTCTGTTAGCTGGACTTATTTATTTAAAGTTTACGGAATCATAAAAAAATATTGGGGCTCTTTACGATGGTCCAACATCAAGAATTAAAAATCAATGGTCATTGACAGATCCACTGACTCTGGACAGAGGGGTGACACAGGGCTGTGTGCCTGGTCCCCTCTCCTATTTGCTTTGTATTTGAACCATTGGCCCAATTTATTAGACAATCAAAAACAATTCACGGTGTTGCAATTGATGGGACGGAACAGAAAATCGCCTGCGGCAGAATGATGTTCTATTGTATTTAACAAAACCAGACATTTCCATACCCAATGTGAGGCATTTCCTTCATGATATTCACCATCAGGCAAATGGACCAATTTGTTTTATTTGAATGGGCCATTTGTGTTAATGTTATCATTATTTTCTGTAACACATGATCTCTGGTCATGTTCTTGTTTTTTTATCCGTTCATACATATATACACATACATAATATTATACATATATATATATATATAGTATATATTATATATACATATATACATATATACATATATACATATATATATATAACATATACATATAACATATACATATAATATATATAATATATATATATATATATATATATATATATATATATATATATATATATATATATATATATATATATATATATATATATAATATATATATATATATATATATATATATGTACTATATGTATGTATGTATGTATGTATATATATATACACGTATATATATATATACATACATATATACACACATATATATACACATATACAATATATATATACACAACATATATATACACATATACACATATATATACACATATATATATACATATACACTATATACATATACATATATATATATATGTGTATGTATGTATGTGTATATATATATATACACTTATATATATATATATATATATACATAATATACAACATATATATACACATATACATATATATATATATATACACACATATATATACACATATACACTATATATATATACATATACACATATATATACACATATACATATATATAACATATACATATACACATATACACTATATATATATATATATACATATACACATATATATACACATATACACTATATATATATATACATAACACTATATATACACTATATATATATATATACATATACACTATATATACATATATACATATATATATATTATATATATATTATATATATATATATATATATATATAATATATATATATATATATATATATGTATATGTATATGTATATATATATATATATATAAAAACCTGAAGGAAAAGGAACCATAAACATGTGACAATGACATATGTAAATGGCTAAATAAACTCACCAATCGGTGACGCCTTTCAAAATGTCCAAGTGAGCGAGGTCCAGCAGCACCTGAGGACAGACGCTTTGGTCAGAACAGAGTGTGTGTGTGTGTGTGTGTTGTGTGTGAGTGAGTGTGTGCGTTTGTAAAACACTGACCATTCCAATGTCTTTTCTCTCTCGTGTGTGGAACATTCTGTGGTTTTTAACGGCCACGTCCAACTGACGACTCTTGGCTTCTTCATAAGAGATGTCGAACTCAAACCTGAAGACAAGAGGAATAGTAAGGAACTAAACCAGGGCTAAACCAGGGCTAAACCAGGCTAAACCAGGGCTAAACCAGGGCTAAACCAGGGCTAAACCAGGGCTAAACCAGGGCTAAACCAGGGCTAAACCAGAGCTAAACCAGGGCTAAACCAGAGCTAAACCTGGGCTAAACCAGGGCTAAACCAGAGCTAAACCAGGGCTGGGCGAAAACCAGAGCTAAACCAGGAACTAAACCGGGTCTAAACCGGGCTAAACCGGGTCTAAACCGGGTCTAAACCAGGTCTGAAAAAAGGCTTAAAGACAAATATACAAAGACCAAAGACAAAATCTAATACAAATTTTTGGACATCACAGGTGGTCATAGGTGGTCGTAGGTGGTCGTAGGTGGTCGTAGTCCAGCGGAGGACTTACTTGTCGTTGAAGACCGGGTTGAGCGTCCTCTTCTTCACGTGAGTCCTCTTTCGGTGAGTCCAGGTTTGGTCCGGGAGCAGATACAGACGAACGTACGAGTCTGTGCCACTGTCACTGCAGGGAAACAGGTCCCTGAGGAAACACGGCATTTCACCGACAGAGTCAGGGGAGAGGAGTCAGGAGGAGGAGTCAGGAGGATACGGGAGACGGGACAGAGAGCGACAGAGACAAACAGACACAGAGACACAGTGACCTCTGACCTGCAGGCGTCCACCAGCACGATCAGCTTGTTCCTCAGAGCGGCATACTTCACTGTGAGGTGGATCTCTCCGAACGAGCCGCTGTGGTTCCTCACCGCTCTGGAAACACAAAGCTTTTACCTATACACGTTATACTACGTTCATCCCACCAGGGGGCAGCAGTCCAGCTCTGAGGTCAATGAAGCGCCGACAACTCAACTAAAGAGTCGGAACCCACGAACAGAGCTTTTAAAACAGACAGTGATATCATTAAACCAAACTCAGGGACTCTCTTAGACTCTCTCAGGGACTCGCTCTGGACTTACTCGGGGACTCTCAGACTCTCCGGGGACTCCTCTCGGGACTCTCTCGGGGACTCTCTCGGGGACTCTCTCGGGACTCTCTCGGGACTCTCTCGGGACTCTCTCGGGACTCTCTCGGGGACTCTCTCGGGACTCTCTCATAGACTCTCTCATAGACTCTCTCATAGACTCTCTCATAGACTCTCTCATAGACTCTCTCATAGACTCTCTCATAGACTCTCTGGACTTACTCGGGGACTCTCATACTGTCATACTCTCTCAGGGACTCTCTCTGGGACTCTCTCAGACTCTCTCGGGGACTCTCTCAGGACTCTCTCAGGGACTCTCTCAGGGACTCTCTCAGGGACTCTCTCAGGGACTCGCTCTGGACTTACTCGGGGACTCTCATACTCTCAGACTCTCTCGGGGACTCTCTCAGACTCTCTCTGGGACTCTCTCAGACTCTCTCTGGGACTCTTCTCAGACTCTCTCAGGGACTCTCTCAGGGACTCTCGGGACTCTCTGGACTTACTCGGGGACTCTCATACTCTCATACTCTCAGACTCTCTCGGGGACTCTCTCGGGGACTCTCTCATACTCTCGGGGACTCTCTCGGGACTCTCTCGGGGACTCTCTCGGGGGACTCTCTCGGGACTCTCTCGGGGACTCTCTCATACTCTCTTAGACTCTCTCAGGGACTCGCTCTGGACTTACTCGGGGACTCTCATACTCTCAGACTCTCTCGGGACTCTCTCGGGACTCTCTCATACTCTCGGGGACTCTCTCGGGGACTCTCTCGGGGACTCGCTCTGGACTTACTCGGGGACTCTCATACTGTCATACTCTCTCAGGACTCTCGCGGGACTCTCGCGGGGGACTCTCGCGGGGACTCTCGCGGGGGACTCTCTCTCTCGGGGGACTCTCGCGGGGACTCTCGCGGGGGACTCTCGCGGGGGACTCTCGCGGGGACTCTCGCGGGGGACTCTCGCGGGACTTACTCGGGAAGCGTGAGCCCTCGGCCAGGTCGAAGCGTGACGAGGCGATGGAGTTGTCGGACAGCAGGCTCTGGGAGTCGTAGCGCCTCATGCTGGAGGACGAGGGCGACTGCAGCGAGTGTGAGCCCGGCCCAGAGCTCGGATTCTGCCCAGAGGGTTTAGGACCGGAGCCGGGCGCCTGGACTGGGGCCTGGACGGGGCCTGGACCGGGGCCTGGACCGGGGCCTGGGACCAGACGGCTGTGGTTTTTTGGCGAGAGGGGTGGAGCTTTGTGTCAGAGGGGCGGAGCCTGGAGGAGGGCTGTGATTGGGAGGACGCTGAGGAGGGGTCGATCTTTGGAGGAGCTTTCTCTTCTTTCAGAATCTACAACAACAAGAGACAGAGACACAAAACTTTTATGTTCTTAGTTTCTTTCCAGAGTGTGTGTGTGTGTGTGTGTGTGTGTGTGTGTGTGTGTGTCTCTGACCCGCAGTGTGGCCTTGAGCTTGATCTGACTTGTAGTGCCGGATCTCTCCAGCAGGAAGCGCTGGTCCAGGGTCATGTCTGAGAGGTGCAGCAGACGACTCAGAGGAAGAGTCAGGACGCCGAGGGGGACCTTTTTCTCCGGCTCCTTCACCTGCACACACACACAACACAAACACACACAACACAAAACACACACAACAACACACAACACACAGACACACACACACACACAAACACACACACACAACACAAAGACACACACACACAACACACACACAAACACACAAACACACACACACAACACAAACACACAAACACACACACACACAACAACACACACACACACACAACACACACACACACACACACACACACAACAAACACACAAACACACACACACAAACACACACAAACACACACACACACACACACACAAACACAAACACAAACACACACACAACACAAACACACACACACACACAACCCACACACACACAAACAAACAAGCAAACACACAACACAAACATACAGAGACACACACAAACACGCACATACACACACAGAGCCAGACAAACACACACACACAGAGACAGACACACACAACACACAGACACACATGCACACACGCGAACACACGCAAGCACACAGACAGACACACAAACAGTTTTTTAGCGTTCATATTGTATGTGAGTGTAGTGTAGTGTAGTGTGAGTGTAGAAGTGTACTTGGCGTGAAACAGACCTGGATTTGCAGTTGTTGCGCTTTGATGCTGTGCACAAAGAAGGTGAAGCCCTCCTCCCAGACGGGGTCTTTGGACGCGTACGCCACCTGCAGACACAAACACGCTTCAGACACACACACACACACACACACACGACACCGTGAGCGACGCCGGGACGTTACTTTGCTTTTCTGCACGTCTTTGTCCACGGACAGCTCCACAAACGAGTTGGGGTTCACAGTCCTCTTCGTCAGCTGCAAGTGACGAGCGACAACAGTATTTTAGGTCATTTGTGGTCATTTGTGTTTGAAAGTCTTTCATCTCAAAAGTGCAGAAAGTTTAAAAACATCAGCGTTTTTTAACATCAACGATAAACTCAATATTCAAATTTAGCAAATCTTCAAAACAACATTGACGATATCATGTTTACTCAGCATGAGCTCAAATGTGTGTGAATCACAAATATCGCTCCACCTTATGTTAACTACACCTTCATTTGCCTTAACAAAGCATGAGCAAAGACTGACTTCATCATGAGCCAATCCTTTATTAAGTCAGGCTTAGTAACTTGTATTAAGGTTAAGTTTAGATGTTAGGGTTAAGAGTTAGTCGAGTTAAATAGTTAGTAAGCCTGAATCATGCTTAATAAACTATTTGTTCATTATGAATTGGTCATGCTTGCTTGCTCATGCTTTGTTAAGGCAGTGAAGAAGGTGCGAGAGGGCAGAGAGAACCAGAAGAAGGACAGAGAAACAGGAAGAACAGAGAGAGAACAGAGAAGGACAGAGAGGACCAGAGAAGAGGGCAGAGAGAACCAGAGAAGAAGGAGAGAAGAGAGAAAGAAGGGCAGAGAAGAACAGAGAAGAAGGCAGATAATAAGCCATGACGAAAGATAGGGCAGACGTACGAGACAGAGAGAAGTATGAGAGAACCAGTAGAAGTAAGGTGCAGATGGTCGCCTAACCTCCATAGGAAGAAAGTGCGACGAGAATCCAGAGAAGATTAGGGCAGATCGAGAATCCAGTAGAATGGCATAGAGCGACCAGAGAATGAGAGACCACGAGAAACCGAGAGATACCAGAGTATAGAGCGGAGCAGAGAGGTTTACACAGAGAAGAAGGTGCCCGAGAGCCCTTCCAGAGAAGACAGAAAGAGAAAGCCAGACAGAAAGAAGCAGAGGGCCAGAGGGTAGAAAGGGGCAGAGAGGACCATGAGAGAGAAGTGGCAGAGAGGACCAGAGCCCAAAGAAGGCAAGAGTGACCATAGATGATAGGGCAGTAGTAGGACCAGAGTATAGAATATGCATGCAAGAGAGGCCAGAAACGATAGTCACGAGAGACAAGAGAAGCAAGGCAGATAGTACAGAGAGAGAAGGCAGAAGAGGAACCAAGTAGAGAAGGACAACATACCAAGAAGAAGTAGTCTGAGAGAGACAGAAAAAATGGTTCAGTAGCCCAGGGCCAGAGAACACGAGCAGAATGACTCAGACAGAACGAAGGCAAGATAGAGAACGCATATAAAAGGCAGAAGAGGACCAGAGAAGGATAGGGCAGAGAGACCAGAGAAGAAGGGACAGAGAGCCAGAGAAGAAGGACAAGAGAACCAGAGGAAAAGGCAGAAGAGGCAGCGAGTAGAAGGGCAGAGAGCCGACTCAGAGAAAGGCAGCAGGAGTAACACATAGAAGTGCCAGACCGAGTTGACCCGAGAAGCAAGGCAGTAAGGCCAGAGCAGAAGTGGCAGTATGGCCTAGAGAAGGCAGAGGTAACCACCCGAAGAAGGGCGAAGGATCCAGAGACCAGTTAAAGGCAAGTAGGACAGCTGTAACGTTATATCATGCAAACGAGATGCAAAAGTCATGTATTAGAGCATTCAGCTGATTGGTGCACGAGAAGCAGCGAGGGCGTATTGCAAATGATGCAGAATCAATCTGAGTCTCACATCATGCAGTGCAGAATCACAGTTAGCAACCGCTTCAGGGAAGAGACCTCTCCAGCGTCCAAGATAAGAGACTCAGCGCACCGAGAACGAGAATCAGCACCGCAAGAATATTAGAAACATCAGCGCCAGAGAAAAGTAGAACGAGAAAGAGACAGGAACAAGTCAGATCAATCAACCAAACGTCACAGTCTCTCCGCTCTGCTCTCTCATACTCTTCTCGTCTCTCTCTAGCTCCTTTCTCCCTCTGCTAACTCTCTCTCTGCCCACCATCTCTCTCTCCTCCGCCCCTCTCCTCCTCTAGGCCCCCTTTCTCTGCCCCCTCTGCATCTCTCTGCCCTCTCTCCTCCGCTCTCTTCTCTGCTTCCTCTCTCTCCCTTCCTCCTCCTGTTAACTCCTCCCCCAGCTACCCTCTTCTGCTCTGTGCATCTCCTTTCTGCTCTGTCTCTACCCTCCTCTCCTCTCAGTCGTCTCTCTTCTGCCTCTCCCTCCTTCTACCCTCTTCTGCTCGTCTCTCTACTCTTCGTCATCCTGCTCCCTCCTTCCTTCTGTCTCTGTGTCCCCTCTTGTTCATTCTCTCTCTCCTTCCCTTCCTCCCTCGGTGCTCTCCTCTCGACCCCCTCTTTGCTCTCTGCTCATCCCTGCTTCCCCTCCTCTCTTGTCTCGTAGCCCCTCCTCTCTCTCTTCTTCCGCATCCGCTCTCTCTTTGCGTCTCCTCTCTCTCTCTCTGCACCCTCTCTCTGCACTCTCTCCTCGTTCCCTCTCCTTCTACGTGTCTACACCCCTCCTGTTGCTTCACTTGACACCTTCTCCCTCTCATTTCCCTCTTGTGCGGTAGTATTGGCCTCGTCGCTTCAGTCTTCAGATCGGTCTTCTAAATCCTCCTTAGCTGGTGTCTGACCCCGCGTCCTTATCCGCTTGTCTACCTCTCTTCCTTGACCCCTTGTATTATTCCTGTCGTGCTCCTCCGGTCTGTCTGGAGCCTACTCCTGTATTCTGCTGCTCCTCCTCCTGTCATGATCCTCACGGATTGCATAATGTACGATCTCCTCGTCTCGCTATCCGTACTTTGACCCCCCTTGATGAAACTCTCTTCCTGCATATAACTCCTTCTGCCCATGAAACCCGTCCTTTAGACCTTCTCTGCTCCTTTCCTCTGCTGAACCCTTCGATATCATCCGCTGCTCACTACCTCTGTCTTTGTCCTCCCACTTCTGGACCCTGTCGCTTACCATCTCCGATCCTCCATGATACACTCCTGCATAATCTCTCATGCCCGCACTCTTTGTATACTAGACCAAACTATCGAGTTATCTCTCCTGCTTACTTCTTTTCTGTCTCGGTGTACCACCAATGTTGTCTGACGTCGTCCTAGCTGCGTCCTTTTTACTGTTTCGATCCGCACCTTCGTATTGGCGGTTTCTTCCTTCCACTACCTCACCTCTGTGCTGTGAACCTCTTACCTCCTGCTCCTTACCTCTGATCCACCCTGTATCCTGCTGATAATGCACCTGTCGTGACCTTCTCGTTGTCAACAACTACCTGCTATTCCAATCCCGTGTCCTCTAATTTGCGCAGCCAAACTTATCCCACTCTTAAATAATCACACTGGCCTTATACCATCACCCCGAGTAGTATCCCCCCTACTGTACCCTCCGCGTATCCTATACGATCTCGATACGTACCTCTATATTCAATCATCATAAACACAATCCCCAATGGTACTAAACCACGCTTACACAATCAGACCAACCGCTAAAACAAGTTAATGCTCACTGATAACCCAAGCTACCTGTCTGAAACACCTGACTACTACTGCCTAGACTGCCTCACTCTAGTCCTCAAACCAGTCACACTAACTCCACACCACACTGCTATCGCGTACCCTCTCCGGGTTCCGCGGTTCGGGTTCACCTCTGTCACCATCCTAGCATTGAACCTTCAACATCCAACATACCCAAGATGATTAAGTTCTCCTTTACTCCCGCTTCCTGCTTCCTTTGATGCCCGCTGGTTTTAGCCCCTCCCTGTGTTCCTCTTTCTCTGACTGTTCTTGAGCCCCCTGGTAACTCTCTACTCTGGTCCTCTTTCTGCTCAAACCTCCACCAGATACATGATACTTCTGATGCAACCCCTGCATTTACCACATACATACAAGAAACTGCATCTACATCCGCATCTGTGCTCACACGATAATCACACAATATAACGTAGTCCTGCGTCTCTGCCGGTCCCCCAGATCCCCCGTCTCGGCCCCCTCAATGGCACCAATCTCCCAACTGACACCCTCTCTCTTCATGTCATGATATTGATCACCACGTTTCGATGTTGTGTATAATCTGGCTAGCGCTGCAACAGGGCCCGTTGCGTTACTCCATACCCTCTGTATCTCCTGCGTCCTCTGCTTCTGGTCTCCATGTTAAAACCCTGTATCTCTCTCTACGCGCCCTAACATCTGTCTTACCCACCCTAGCTCTCCTCCTGATCGCCACAGCTGCTATTCATGCACTCCATTCCTCTCCGTGCTTGTCTCGAGAACCCACCCAATACAGCTTCCAGTACCCCTCTGTGACTTAAGTCATGTCGTCCGTCCCGCAACCTCGCTTTGCTTCGACGCCATCCGCCTGCTTCGTGGACCCCCCTGTACATGCCCTTCTCCTGATCCCCTTTTCCTCTCTCTGATCCCCCGGGTGTACCCTCGCGCGTGTGCGGCGCTCTCATCATCGCCCGTGCAGCGTTGAGCCCGACATGCGCGTGGGCCCGACCACCTCCATGCACATTCCTTTGGCGGACTCATTGCCCTGGGCTGGCCCCGACACTGATCACCCGCCAGTACGCTTGGCGTCACGCATGCCGGTGGGTCCCCGAACGTCACAGTCCTTCGGCGATCATCGCGTGGGCCCGACGATGTCCCCGCAGCACCGTTGGACTATGCAGGTGGCCCGAGCACGTGACACTTGCGACAGCTGTGGTCCGAACTTCCCCGCAGCGTTGGGACATGCCGGTCGAGCCGACACTCACATGCGTTGAGAGATCCGGGCGTGTGCCGACCTGTCCGCCAGCGTGGGACTTCGCCCGAGCCTGGGCCTCTCGCACATCCCTCGTCACTAGCGGTTGCGGAGTTGTCTGGTCCCGACACGTCACCGGCTGTGTGGCAGCATGACCGGTCCCGGATATAACGGTATGGCCGACAGTCTCACAGCTGTGGCACACATCGCGGTTGGCGCCGACATGTCCCGCAGCTTGGGACATGCGTGTGCCCGACATGTCCCCGCCAGCGTTGGTACAGGGTGCGGCCGACATGTCCCGCAGCGTTGGGGACACGGTGCGGCCGACATGTCCCCGCAGCGTGGGACATGCGGTGCGGGCCGACATGCCCAGCGTTGGGACATGCGGTGGGCCCGACACGTCACAGTTGGGACATGCGTGGGGCCCGACATGTCCCCGCAGCGTTGGGGACATGCGGTGGGCCCGACGTCACGGTTGGGACATGCGGCCCGACATGTCAGCGTTGGGACATGCGTGGGGCCCGACATCACACGTTGGGGACATGCGGTGGGACGCCCGACATGTCACAGCGTTGGGGACATGCGGTGGGCCGACATTCACAGCGTTGGGACATGCGGTGGGCCCGACATGTCCCGCAGCGTTGGGACATGCGGTGCGGCCCGACATGTCCCCGCAAGTGGGACATGCGGTGCGGCCCGACATGTCCCCGCAGCGTTGGGGACATGCGTGCGCCCGACATGTCCCCGCAGCGTTGGGACATGCGGTGGGCCCGACACGTCACGCGTTGGGACATGCGGTGGGGCCCGACATGTCCCCGCACGTTGGGACATGGTGGGCCCGACACGTCACAGCGTTGGGACATGCGGTGGGCCCGACATGTCACAGCGTTGGGGACATGCGGTGGGGCCCGACACGTTCGTACCTCTGAGCAGATGTGGGTCGGTTTGCAGAGAAAGCCACTGAAGTTTGAGGCGAATCTCTCCGGTCTGAGCTCCTTCAAGAGGGAACCACTGCAACACACACAACAGTGAACACAACACACACACAACACAACACACACACACATGCAACACAGCACACACAACAGTGAACACAACACACACACAACACACACACACACATGCAACACAACACACACAACAGTGAGCACAACACACACACACATGCAACACACACACACATGCAACACAACACACATGCAACACAACACACACACACACACATAACACACATGCAACACAACACACACAACAGTGAGCACAACACACACACACACACACACACACACAACAGTGAGCACAACAGTGAGCACAACACACACAACACACACAACACACACACAACACATGCAACACACAACACACATGCAACACAACACACACACAGTGAGCACAACACACACACACATGCACACACACACACATGCAACACAACACACACACACACACACACAACACACACACACATAACACACATGCAAACACAACACACACAACAGTGAGCACAACACACACACACACCACACACACACACAGTGAGCACAACAGTGAGCACAACACACACAACAGTGAGCACAACACACACATGCAACACACACACATGCAACACAACGCACTCACACACACACATATATGCATCACAACACATACACAACACACACACACACACACCACACACACACACACACACACACATAAATAAACGAGTGCCCAGTGTAAACAAAGGGCCCATGTCTTCACCTGGTCCATGACCTTGTTCTTCTTCACTTCGCCCAGGTCCAGATTGAACCTGAACTCACAGGAAACGCCTCGTTACAAAAGTGTGCGTTCATCTGAAGTGTAACCCTCATTTGTACTTTTCTGACGATTGTGTATTTCAGCTGAATCGCACTTCTATTTCCATTTCAAATCATTAAATTAGTATTTTTCTGAGACAAACAATTGTTAATATCCCAAATGTCCATCTAACGAGAGCTGAGAAACGACTCCAAAGGTCAGAACGTAATACTGACCATAATAATGAGCCTCCTGCAGGACAAACGTTTAAAAACTCCAGTTCGATACTAAGGAACATTCTCTATTCTCGATACCGATTCTGATACCACGCAATCATTCAAACGTACTTTCTTTAATGAAACATTGTGGTCTCAAAGTCATCCTGAATCAGATCACAAAAGGTCACGTTTGATTATCGACTAGTATCTGACTTTCAATACTCGACCCTCGAACAGATATAAACGCGCTGTCGGAAAATGACCACCTCTTCAGCGCGACCCTGGAGAGCGGCGCGGGGCGGGGCGTGGGCGGGGCAATCAAAAAAACGGTGTCACAATTTTCAGCTCCCGTCAAATCTGATTCTCACCGTCCGAGGAAGTCGTCTTTGTCCGTGTCCTCGTCAAACAGCTCCAGCTCCAGCTCCTGCCCCGGCGCCTCGTGCACCACAAACTGAGGACCACAGGGGGCAGCACTGAGTCACAGATAGGGATCGTTCTAACTGAGGAAAACTAGACTCAAATAACGGACTAAACAAAACCCAGAGAGGAGGAGCAGGAGAGGAGCGGAGCAGGAGAGGAGCAGGACGGAGCAGGAGAGGAGCAGGAGCGGAGCAGGAGCAGAAGAGGAGCAGGAGAGGAGCAGGAGAGAGAGAAGAGAGAGGAGCAGGAGAGGAGCAGGTGAGGAGCAGGAGCAGGAGAGGAGCAGGTGAGGAGCAGGAGCAGAAGAGAGAGCAGAGAGGAGCAGGTAGGAGCAGGTGAGGAGCAGGAGCAGAAGAGAGCAGGAGAGGAGCATCTAAACCAGGTCTAAACCAGTACTAAAGCAAGTCTAAAACAGGTGTAAACCAGGACTAAAGTAGGTCTGGTCGAAAACCAGGTCTAAACCAGGTCTAAACCAGGTCTAAACCAGGTCTAAACCAGGTCTAAACCAGGACTAAAGTAGGTCTAGACAGGTCTAGACCAGGTCTAAACCAGGTCTAAACCAGGTCTAAACAGGACTGACCTCGTAGACTTCGTTCCACTTCGGGTGCAGGTTTTCCTTCACAGTTTTTGCTCTGGAAGTTTCTGTTTCCGACGCGGAGTTTCGTGTAAGGATCCGACTTCCCTTTGACCAAACCCATCATGTACGTGTCTTTGGCCATGAGGTCCCGGGCCTCCAGCAGGTGAACACGGACCACGCCCTGAGGAGGAGCAGGAGGTACAGGGGTCAGAGAGGAGCAGGAGATACAGGGTCAGAGAGGAGCAGGAGATACAGGGGTCAGACAGAGGAGGAGCAGGAGATACAGGGGTCAGACAGAGGAGCAGGATAAGGGGTCAGAGGAGGAGCAGGAGATACAGGGGGTCAGACAGAGAGGAGCAGCAGCAGAGAGCAGGAGATACAGGGGGTCAGACAGAGGAGGAGCAGGAGATACAGAGGGTTCAGAGAGGAGCAGGAGTCAGGGACAGGTCAGAGGAGGAGCAGGAGGTACAGGGGTCAGACAGAGGAGGAGCAGAGATACAGGGGTCAGACAGAGGAGCAGGAGATCAGGGTCAGAGGAGCAGAGGTACAGGGGTAGCAGGGGAGGAGCAGACAGAGGAGGAGCAGGAGATACAGAGGGTAGAGGGGAGCAGGAGGTACAGGAGACAGAGGAGAGCAGAGATACAGGGGGTCAGACAGAGGAGGAGCAGGAGGTACAGGGTCACACAGAGGAGCAGAGAGATACATGGGTCAGACAGAGGAGCAGGAGATACAGGGTAGACAGACAGAGGAGGAGCAGGAGTACAGAGGGTCAGACAGAGGAGAGCAGGAGGTACAGAGGAGGAGACAGGAGGAGCAGGGATACAGGGTCAGAGGAGGAGCAGAGGTACAGAGGGGTACGACAGGAGAGGAGCAGGAGGTACAGAGGGATACAGGGGGTCAGACAGAGGAGGAGCAGGAGATACAGGGGTCACAGAAGGAGCAGGAGTACAGGGGTCAGACAGGAGGACAGGAGGGTCAGGGTCAGACAGGAGGTACAGGGGGTCAGGATACAGGGTCAGAGGGAGGAGCAGGAGGTACAGGGGTCAGACAGAGGAGGAGGAGGAGGATCAGACAGGGGGTCAGACAGAGAGGAGCAGGAGATACAGGGGTCAGACAGGAGGAGCAGGAGATACAGGTACAGGGGTCAGACGAGAGGGAGCAGGAGATTAGAGGTCAGAGGAGGAGGAGAAGGACAAGAGGGTCAGAGGAGGAGCAGGGGTACAGGGGGTCAGACAGAGGAGGAGCAGGAGATACAGAGGGGAGCAGAGTACAGACAGAGGAGGAGATACAGGGGGTCAGACAGAGGAGATCAGAGAGGAGCAGGAGGTCACAGAGGGTCAGAGAGGACAGGATACAGGAGACAGAGGAGGAGCAGAGTACAGGGGTCAGACAGGAGAGCAGGAGATACATTGGGTCAGAGGAGGAGCAGGAGGTACAGAGGGTCAGACAGAGGAGGAGCAGGAGTACAGGGGGTCAGACAGAGGAGGAGCAGGAGATACAGGGGTCAGACAGAGGAGGAGCAGGAGGTACAGGGGTCAGAGGACAGAGCAGGTCAGGAGAACAGGGATCAGAGAGGAGGAGCAGGAGTACAGGGGGTCAGACAGAGGAGGAGCAGAAGGTACAGAGGGTCAGACAGAGGAGGTCAGGAGGTACAGACCAGAGGAGGAGCAGAGGATCAGAGGGTCAGACAGAGAGGAGAGGTTTGGACCAGAGGAGGAGCAGGGCAGAGGAGCTGAGGGGGGTTGGAACCAGAGGAGGAGCAGGGCAAGAGGAGGAGCAGGGCAGAGGAGGAGCAGGGCAGAAGGAGCTGAGGATTTAGACCAGAGAAAGGACCAGAGGAGGAGCATAGGAGGAGCAGAGGGGGGGTTTGGACTAGAGGAGGAAGCAGGGCAGAGGAGCTGAGGGGAATACAGGTGTGGACCAAGAGGAGGAGCAGGCAGAGGAAGCTGAGGGAGGTTGGACCAGAGGAGGAGCAGGGCAGAGGAGCTTAGGGGGGTGGTGGACCAGAGGAGAGCAGGAGATCAGGGTCAGACAGAGAGGAGCATCAGAGACAGAGGAGGAGAGGAGATCAGGACAGAGGGATACAGGGTCAGACAGAGGAGGAGCAGGAGATACAGAGGGTCAGACAGAGCAGGAGCAGGAGGTACAGAGGGTCAGACAGAGGAGGAGCAGGAGGTACAGGGAGAGGAGGAGGAGGAGCCTGACCCGGGGCATGGGGAACCTCATCTGGTCCACTTTGACCTGGTCGATCAGAGGGAAACACATTCGGTTTGGGAGGACCATGAGGGAGGAGATGACGTCCACGATGGTCTCCTCCGACAGAGAACTGCAAAGACACAAAGACAGCGTCATCTGGAGGAAACGCAGACCTCCAAACGTGTGAGAGGTTTAAGGAACATTTCACTTTATCTAAACGGTTGAATTTGGGCCTTGAAAATCTATGAATATTTAGAAGTTTTCATTTAAAAGACAACAAAATGTAAATGTTGAAGTTTAGAATAAAAACAATTCAAACACGAGTTAGAAATACACCAGTAATACAAATGGTAAATCTTGCCTAAGTTTTATGGTTCAGAGTTTGGTGTAAATTTGGGCTCAAACAGAAGAATGACAGTTCAGTGTTTCTGATGAACCTCCAGGAGGAGGACATCATGAACATGATGAACCTCCAGGAGGAGGACATGAAACATGATGAACCTCCAGGAGGAGGACATGAACATGATGAACCTCCAGGAGGAGGAATGAACATGATGAACCTCCAGAGAGGACATGAACATGATGAACCTCCAGGAGGAGGACATGAACATGATGAACCTCCAGGAGGAGGACATGACTCTCAGAGTTTCATCTTGATCACATTCCAGCGAGCATAAACTTTCGCAGACGAGAGTTGCTGGAGAACTACGATCCAGAACTGTTCTGTTTGAGAAGTTCCATAATCATGCTTATTCAGGTCCAAAAAATAAATCGTGACAATTTAAGAAGCAAAATTATGTATTTTTTGTTCAATATAAAGTCCATAAATAGATGTAAATGACTGTTTTTTGTCACTTTTCATATTCATAAAGCACAAACTTGAGGAACACAGACCTCGGAAATGGAGAGATTTCACTGTCGTTTTGGTCTCAACAATCGAACGAACGAATATCAAAAAACATCATTACAGACAGAAAGGTTAGGCACGGAGGCGGGGCATGTGCCTGGGGGCGGGGCATGTGCCTGGAGGCGGGGCATGTGGCCTGGGGGCGGGGCATGTGCCTGGGGGCGGGGCATGTGCCTGGGGGCGGGGCATGTGCCTGGGGGGGCATGGCATGTGCCTGGGGGCGGGGCATGTACCTGGGGCGGGCATGTTGGACCTGGGGCGGGGCATGTACCTGGGGGCGGGCATGTGGGAGCGGGCATGTACCTGGTGGCGGGGCATGTACCTGGGTGGCGGGGCATGTACCTGGGGCGGGGCATGTACCTGAAGCGGGGCTGTCCAGAAGGTTTGTGGCTCCAGTCCAGTTGATCTGCAGAGTCTGCCGAGAAAATGTTCAGGTCTGATTCAGGAACTTTGACTTCGCCGCTCAAACCTCAGAATCTGCACTTACAGGACGTCTGATGAAGAAGAAGGTGACTCCGCCCACTAACGGAGCCTGTCCAATCAGAGGCTCCAGAATCACTCGTATCATTCCCTGCAGCTGAAGACCAGACGTTAAAACATGTTAACGTGTGTGTGTAAATGTGTGTGTAAATATGTGTGTGTGTGTGGTGTGTGTGTGTGTGTGTGTGTGTGTGTGTGTGTGTGTATATGTATGTATGTATAAGTGTGTGTGCTTGGGCTCAGTGCAAAGCCAAACTGATTTGACTCAAACTAAACCAGAGCTAAAACAATGAATTATCTTTGTTTGGGTTTTTTTCTTTGGTAAAATACTTATTTCAAATATTTATTAAGTTCAGAAAAGCTGCTCCTCACACCAGAGCTTCTGATCTTTAGACATTAAAGCATCTTTTACTATCTTTTGTACTGATTTACTGCCCAAAGACCACGTGTCTGTGACTTTAAACTGGGACAGAGTGTAAAGTCTAATAAAAGCTGTCAGTGCCTTTAAAGTGCTGTTGCTCGGTGCTTCCTGCTTCCTCCTCAGATCTTCACAGAGCTGTGGGTGCGGCCTGGCTCCTCCCACTACTCTCTCTCTTAAGTTTAATTTGTGTCAAAGTCTAACTCTCAGTCGCTCTGATCCAGGAGAGATGGCGCAGAAAGCACTCGACCACGAAGCCTTTTTCTGTCCCGTGTGTTTGGATCTACTGAAGGATCCGGTGACTATTCCCTGTGGACACAGCTACTGCAGGAACTGTGTCCAACACCACTGGGACCAAGAGACCAGAAGCAGCTCTACAGCTGTCCCGAGTGTCGCCAGAGCTTCAGCCCCAGGCCTGTCCTCATCAAAAACATCATGTTAGCAGGTTTAGTAGAACAGCTGAAGAGACACTGGGCTCACAGCGCCCCCTGCTGACCGCTGCTATGCCGGACCTCAGGATGTGTCCTGTGATGTGTGCACTGGGAGGAAGATGAAAGCTGTCCAGTCCTGTCTGCAGTGTGTGGCTTCATACTGTGAGCGCCACCTCCAGCCTCATTATGATGCTGCAGCGTTACAAAAACACCAGCTGGTGGCGCCAACGCAGAAGCTCCAGGAAAACATCTGCTCTGAACACCACAAAGTGATGGACTTATTCTGCCACAGCGACCAGCAGAGCATCTGCTCTCTCTGCTCTGTGGACCAGCACAAGGGCCACAACATAGTGTCCTCTGCCTCAGAGAGGGCCCAGAGGCAGGCAGAACTACCGGCCAAGAGGAACCTGCTGCTCCAGAGCCTCCAGGACAAAGAGACAGACCTGAAGAGGCTCAAACAGGAGGCCCAGGACATCAGCCGCTGCTGCCCAGACAGCAGCGCAGCCACAGCAGCGGCACAGCTTCAGAGAGATGGCCCTTCTCCTGGAGAACAGACGCTCTGAAGTGGAAGCAGGCAGATCCCTCTCCAGGAGCAGACCCAACTGAAAGCCGAGTCCAAGAGCTCCAGGACCAAACTGCAGCAGGACGTGACTGAGCTGAAGAGGAGCATCTGTGAGCTGGACACACTGTCCCTCACTCCGGATCATAACCAGTTTCTCCAGCTCTACGCTTTACTGTCCACAGACACACAGAGCACAGAGCCAGCCAGGATTCAGGGACCGGGCCCCGGACGCGACTTTGAGGAAGTGACCAGAGCTGTGTCAGCGCTCAGGGACAAAACTCCAGCTCACTCTGAGTCCAGTCCAGGTTTTACTGTCACCAGCTGAGCCCAGCTCCAGAGAGGACTTCTTACAATATTATACAGAAATCACTCTGGACCCAAACACAGCTCAGACCAGACTGTCTCTGTCTGATGGAAACAGAAGAGCAACAGTTATGAGAGAACACCAGAGTTATCCAATCATCCAGATCATTCAGACAGATTCAGTCTCTCGTGTCAGGTCCTGAGCAGAGAGAGTCTGAGGGGCCGCTGTTACTGGGAGGTGGAGTGGAGCGGGACGTGTGTTGATGTAGCAGTTTCATACAGAGATATTCAGAGGAAAGGAATCTCTCGTAAATGTTTTTTTGGATTCAATGATAAATCCTGGTCCTTATTCTGTGACAAAACCAGTCCTTCATTTCGGTTCAACTCCGTCCGATCCCAGGTCTCAGGTCCGGTCTGGTCCAGAATCGGGGTTTACCTGGACCACAGCGCAGGAGTTTTGGCGTTTTATAGCGTCTCTGAAAGTACCATGAGGCTCGTCCACAGAGTCCGGACCACTTTCACTCAGACTCTCTACGCTGGGGTCGGGTTTGACTGGAATAATCCTGGAAACACGGCTCATTTCCCTAAACTCAAATGACAGCTTTGTTCTCCACAGTTCAGGTTACGAGGCTTTTCCAAAAAAAATCAATACAAACAAACCGATTCTAAAATCCAGAATCAATGAACCCAAATCGAGTCAGAAATATAGTATTTACATGAAATTAAGTTTCACCTACAATGTTGTGCTTATTTTTGCTAAACACGATCAACTTTTCATGTGGAGAATCAAAATCAAGAGGAAAAACTGATTTATTAAAACATTTGACACAATATTGAGTTAGAATGTGGTTCAGACGAGCTTCTGTTTAACTCAACCATACAAACTAGTACTGTCCAGGACTCGTAGTTACTGTCCAAACTAGACTGTCCAAGACTAAGTACTGTCCAGTACTGTCCAGACTAGTACTGTCCAGACTCGAACTGTCCAGACTAGTACTGTCCAGACTCGAACTGTCCAGACTCGAACTGTCCAGACTCGAACTGTCCAGGACTCGAACTGTCCAGACTTCGAAACTGTCCCAGACTCGAACTTGTCCGAACTAAACTTTCAGGTCAGATTGTTCTTCCTGATGTCATGTAACTGTATTTAACTCTTTCAGAATGTAAAAAGTGATTTTCTTAAATGATTTAAAAACACATGATATGATCTTGTTCTGGTTGAGTGTTTGGTGTTACTAGTCACAGAATGAGTTACACTGGTTAGACACTGGGGAAAGGCGGGACCATCTTCACTCTTTACTTTAAATCAACAATAAAGTCATAAATCCATCTGTTTTCATGTGGATTTTTCTGTCTTTCAAAACATAAAATGAATTACAAAAAGAATAGAAAACCGTGCGTGTGTCGGAACAGTGTATGTATGCGTGTATGTATGTACGACTGTATGTATGTATGTATGTATGTATGTATGTATGTATGTATGTATGTATGTATGTATGTATGTATTGTATGTATGTATGTAGTATGTATGTATGACTGATGTAATGTATGTATGTATTGTGACATTGTTATGCATGCGTGTGCACTTATGCATTGCATATGCATGTATGACTGTATGCATGTATGACTGTATGCATGTATGCACTGTTAGTGGGCATGTATGTATGTATGTATGACTAGTATGTCTTATGTACTGTGTATGACTGTATGTATGTATGACTGTATGTATGTATGACTGTATGTATGGACTGTATGTATGTTATGACTGTATGCATGTATGACGTATGTATGGCATGTATGTATATGTATGCATGTTATGACTGTATGTATGTATGCATGGTATGTCTGTATGTATGACTGTATGTAGAAACTGTATGTATGACTGATATGTATGAGTGTATGTTATGTATGGACTGTATGTATGTAATGTATGTAATGACTGTATGTATGCATGTATGTATTGACTGTATGTATGCATGTATGTATGACTGTATGTATGCATGTATGGACTGTTTATGTATGTATGTGATGCATGTATGACTTATGTATGTATGCATGTTATACTGTATGTATGACTGTATGTATATGTATGTATGTATGCTATGTACTGTTATGTATGTATGTATGGACCTGTATGTATGTATGACTGATATGTATGACTGTTATGATTATGTACTGTATGTATGACTGTATGTATGTATGATGCGCTGCATGTATGTATGCGTGCATGTATGCGTGCCATGCATTGCATGTATGTATGCGTTGCATGTAGCATGCATGTTGCATGTATGCATGCGTGCATGTATGCATGCGTGCATGTAATGCATGCGTGCATGGTTATGCATGAGTGCATCTGTATGCATGCGTGCATGTATGCATTGCGTTGCATGTATGTAAATAAAAATGTGTGGCATATATGCGTGCATTGTATCAAATTAAAGACCACTCAACCAGAATATAACACTTCAAAAAAGTGCCACTCATACATTTAAAGACATGTTTCCGTACTTATATTCTGTCTGAATATGGTTCTGAAAAAAATACTGAAATACATATTGTTATGGTCAGTATCTCGCAGCTCGAAGCAGGACGTATGTGCAAATGAACTCAATTAACAGGTCAATCCAGTCAAAAACTCATCCCAATAATCCTCAAACGTGCACATGAAACACATGAAACACATGAACACATGAACACATGAACACATGACACATGAATGGACCAACGTTTTTAAAGTTTCTGCTTTACTCACAAGAACATAACTTTTCCCTTTTTGGAGCAGGATCTGCACCGTCTTACTTCCAGAGAACCCTTCTGGTCAGAGGGTTCATGTCTCGCACGTTCATGAGGATCCCCTACCGTGCACGGCAGATACCTACTACCAGAAGACCTCAGACACCTGTGACGAGGGCCCTCAACCACCAGGCCTGACGCCCACCTGTGACGAGGGGCCCTCACCACAGGCCTGGGAACCCACCATGTGACGAGGGCCCTCACCACAGGCCTGGGACCCACCTGTTGACCGAGGGCCCTCACCACAGTCCTGGAGCCAATCTGTTGGAACGGGCGAGTGAATGTTCCAGAATGCGGCAATACTCCATGGTCTGTCTCCATCGGAGACCCGCAAGCAGCCGACGCAAACCCACATGTCTGTGTGGTGTAAATGTCGTGTGTGCGTGTAAATATGTGTAAATGTGTGTTTGTGTAAATGTGTGCGAGTGTGTGTAGTTAAATGTGTGCTAAATGTGTGAGTGCGCGTGTGTATGTATGTAAATGTAGTGTGTGTGTGGCATGTATGTAAAATGTTGTAAAATGTTTGTGTGCACGTGTGTATGTTTATGTAAATGTGGTGTGTATGCGGTGGCTGTGTGTGTATGTAAATGTGTGTGTATGTGTGTGTGGGGCATGTGTATGTAAATGTGCTGTGTATGTGTGTGTGAGTGCATGTATGTAAATGTGGTGTGTAATGTTTAAATTTGTATGTAAATGTGTGTAAATGTGTGTGTATGTAAACGTGTGTAAACTGTGTGAGTGGCCCTCTGTATGTATGTAAATGCATGTGTGTGAATGTGTTGTGTGTGTGTGTGTATGTGTGTGCTAAATGTGTGTGCATGTAAAACGTAGTGTTTGATGTGTGTGTGTTGTGTTTGTGTTACAGAAACAGTTTTCCCTTGAGACCCTTTGACTCCAAGCTAGAAGATCGAGAGCCTCACGGTATGCATCGATGTCCACGTCTCCTGCCCCAACTGCACACCACACACAAGACACACACACAGACACACACACAGACACACACAGACACACACAGACACACACACACACAGACACACACAACACACACACACAGACGCAACACACGTCAGGTTTTCATCCATTTTTTAATACAGTTTTAAAAGTTACATGAAGAATACGTTTTACTTTTTGCAATGGCGGATAAAAAAAGCAGATTGTAAATTACAAAAAATATAGTTCTATAATACATGATAATAAGCACTTTTAGCACGATCGGCCAGTGCCGCCGTTGGGCCGTGTGCGCCGGGGCCTGTCCGCCGTGGGCCGTTGTGCGCCGTGGGCCCACGTTGCGCCGTGGGCGCCATCATATCAGTGTGGGCCCAGTTGCGGCCGTGTGGCCAGTGCGCCGTGTGCCCAGTGCGCCGTGTGGGCCAGTCGCCGTGCTGGGCCCAGGTGCGCGTGGGGCCGTGTGGGCCCAGGTGCGCCTGTGGGCCCAGTCGCCGTTTGGGGGCCCAGTGCGCCCGTGGCGCCGTGTGGAGCCCAGTGCGCGTGTTGGAGCCCAGTGCTGCCGTGTGGGCCCAGTGCGCCGTTGTGGCCAGTTGCGCCGTGGTGGGCCCAGTGCGCCGTGTGGGCCCAGTGAACGCCGTGGGCGCGCCGTGTGGGCCCAGTGCGCCGTGTGGGCCCAGTGCGCCGTGTGGGCCCAGTGCGCCGTGTGGGCCCAGTGCGCCGTGTGGGCCCAGTGCGCCGAGGATAAATCCAAGATGGCGCCGCAGACAGATGCCCTGGTGTTTCGGTGCCATTTGACTCGATAGACGTTGTTATTATTATTATTATTATTTTATTAAATCATTATTTTATGTTGAGACAAGTTCCTATGTTTATAAACTGTGTTCAATGACAACGGTAAGAAACCTTTTCACATTTCAGGTTTATAAAAGTGTTTTTGTCTCAGAGCTAAAGGCTAACACACGTTAGCTTAAATATAAAACACACAAACTTGTAAAAGTTCATAGAATGTTGTTGTAAACAGGTTAGTCCAGTTTGTGCTGTTATTCGAACATTATTGATTACATGTATTGTACGTTAGCATTAGCTTTAGCTTTAGCATTAGCACTGAACATGTGACTGTCTTTATCACTCTTTGTCTTCATTCATTAATCATTTATTTGACTGAGACTCTGCTAATTCTCCATGAGAATGAACGGAGCAGGAAGTGGAGCTCTGTGTTTTTAAGGCAACCGGACCAAGACGGGCCTATGGTGAAAAGGGCCTCACAAGCATAACGTATCATTTCACATTTCCACATTGATTTGACCTGCAATGATCCGTTTCAAACATGTGACCGTTATTAAAGTACTTAATCCTCACTTGATGTTAAGATCCAGAATCACCTCTCGCTGATCCACTTCGTGAGTGTACGCCTTCATCCCAGTGATCTTCAGAGGCTGAAAGAGAAACATATAGATGTGTGTGAGAACATTTAAACCATGTTTCCTCTAGGACTGAACGGGACAAAGACAACCAAAGTGTCTCAGTCTTAAGTCTCTGGTCCGTGTCTTGGATCCAAAGTGGACCTGAGAGGTTCTAGCTCCCAAAGCGGTCTGGCTCTTGGGCTCCAGGTGGACTTTAGCTCAGGGGGAGGAGCTCGACACCACAGCCAGATGATTGGACCAGAGAGAACGCAGACTCAGGCCAAAACAACACGGCAAAAAGCAGAGAAACACAAAAGAATCATTTGTCTCCAAACTCTGACTTGATCTTGTGCTAAAGCGCCGTGTTTCCACTGATGCTAACTTATATGTCGAGCCTTAGCAACACAAAGCTAGCAAAGCACGTTAGCAACAGATGTTTCCCGTTTGTGGCGTTGTCAAGAGCCCAAATGTGATGTTTCCAGGTCATAATGCGTCTAATGATTCCATAAAGAGAGGTTCAAACGCGGCGTAGAGGCTTTGCACACAAGGCAAAGAAATGAAGCAAAACTGTTCCTGTGCACGCTAGCTTTAGCCACGCCCCTCACACACACACTGGGAATGACTAAAAGGTCTTTCTGTGAGTCGCTCAGGTCGAGCTCAGGAGTTAAAGTGTAATTCAGGAGGATTTAGATCAGATTCATGAAGAAAGAGTTTGTGTTTGTGATGTCAGAGTCTCAGGATGTGGAGCAGAACCTGAGCAGGAAACACAGACCCACATGAACCTGACCTGGACCCTGGTCCCTCAGCCTGGCTCGCATCAGAGCGTCTCGGGCTGCGCCGGTCCTGACTCGGTCTGTGAGCCGCTGAGGTCACTGTAACATCACGTTTTCTTTATAAATAAAATCGAAATCAAACCTGAATAGTCATTGTGAGTTTGTATTACTTCGACACGTGGCTAAATCTGTTTGTGTGTGTGTGTGTCTGTGTGTGTGTGTGTCACTTACGATGTGTCCGAAGTGGACTTTGGTGAAGGTGAACATCTTCAGCGCGGGGTTTGACTGTCGAACCGCAGGCTGGATGTTATTTCTTAATAACTTCTCCATAAACATTCCAAAAAAGGGCCAGGCCTGTTCCAAGACCTGAAGAACCACAAAGACGACAACACCAGGGAATCACCACTCTTGCACTACAACAGGGTCAGAGGTCAGTGTCAGAGGTCAGAGGTCAGGTTAAAGGTTCATGTCTCTGTCATCACTGGTTCTGTCCACGTGAAACACAAATAAACTAAAGTCACATTATTTCAGAACGTGGAGCCGTTATTCCACGTGTTCAGGAGGAAGAGCATACTTTCCATACAACCCAGTTCTGAACCTGGTTTGGAGACCTACATCGGGTCTGAAACAGGACTAGCTCCGGTCTTGACACATGTTTTACAGACAGATCTTCCGGGCCTCTGCTTTAGAAAGACCCGAACTGAGCATTGAACCACTGACCGAAGCGCACTGACCTTATTGACCCAGTCCACCTTCTCCACGTCAGGAAAATGAACCTGAAAACACAACACCACGAGGTTATTTCATCATGCGCCGCCCCACACCTTTAGAACAGTCATTTAGAGTTCCTGGTACAGTTCCTCTTTCCTCTGCCGGTGTTCAGAATACGGAACATTTACTCAAATCAAATGAAAGAGTTCCTTCTGTAATCAGTGATGAATAAATGCAGAACAAATAGTGAAAAACAGACATAAAACTGCTTTTAATACTTTTTTATTCACGCTATGTTTACACGGAGTTAGGGCCGTCACTAAGGATTATTTTACTGTTTTTATTGTATATTTAGACTTTTGAAATAGATTATCAGCCAAATAAAGTTTAAAATATTGTTAATGAAGGCTTTTCGATAGAGAATATTGATGAATGAAGCGTATAATTCATGAAAATGTAAAACAATTCATAATTTGTTTGCATTTTGATAAAGTAATGCTGGAGTTTTTGTTCTAAAAAGGTCTTTTGGCGTGCGCGTCAGAGTCCGTGTGGTCATCGCCGCAGCTGTAATGTGAAAGTATTCTAGTATTCCAGGCTAAGGGAGCGTCACATGATCAAACGACACATGCAACCCCACGCCAGTTCAACCTGTTTATGCAAATGAGCCGTCGTCGCCAAGGCAACGGCACAGACCCGGGCAGGAGTTCTGACTCAGACCTGGTTTCGTTTTAGGTCGGGCAGAAACATAACGATTATTTTCAGAGTGGATGAGTTAAACGAGTAGTTTTATTGAACATTTAAACACATTTTGAACCAAACAAAAGGTGAAAATCGGTGACTGAAGCTTCTAGAAAGAGAATATTTTTGAATAAAGCGTGTTATTGGTGAAAATCTGAGGGAAATCTAAAGGCTTTTTAGACAGAACCGCAGAGCGTGAAATGAGGCGCGATTCGAGTGTTATTGCATTTGGTCTATGAATTTAATAATCACGAGTCGAGTCACACATTTAACAACTTGTCCCTCTTTTTCTACAGTGAATGCTCGTCAGTGCTCTTTTATTCTCTGTAACCACGCAAACACGCTCTGTAACCACGCAAACCCACTCTGACTGGACACAGACTGGACACAGACGCAGGCTGGACACAGACGCAGACTGGACACAGACTGGACACAGACTGGACACGGACACAGACTGGACACAGACTGGACACGGACACAGACTGGACACGGACACAGACTGGACACAGACTGGACACGGACACAGACTGACACAGACACAGACAGGCGGACACAGACGCGGGAGGACAGAGAGCTTGAGACAACAGACGCGGCTGGAACACAAGACGAGAATGGACACAGACTGGACACGACACAGACTGAGACACGATGTTCTCACTAGAGTATAGGACTGAGATCATGACTGGACTAAGCAGACGTTCATGGCTGGTTTAGATCGACAGGTCTGGAACGAGTGTGAACATCAGACACAGACTGGAACGCAAGACGTAGGCACGTGCTGAGACACAACAGCGACTGGACACAGACTGGACACAGACACAAGACTGGACACAGTTACTGACATGACACAGAGACAGGACGCAGGCTGGAGCACAGACTGGCACAGACGTCTCAGCTGGCACAGACTAGGACACAGACCAGACATGGACACGTGGTACCAGAGACGCCCAGGGTGTCTTGTGAGGGCATGCTTCTGCAGTTCTTTGTGGATGACCTGGTCTCGTTGTTCCTCAGCTCCAGCGCACAGTCGATCCGCGCCTCTTTCCACTGGGTTCTTGGTCCACGGTGAGCAGCAGTGCACACAGAGCCGAGCTCAACTCAGGCCAGAGAACCGTCAGTACACGGGTAAGAGCAGCAGCACGCTCCGGCCCAGGTACAGGAAGGGAACTCATCTAGGGAGCGGCTCACTGTGTGACGGCTTCAAGCGCACTCGTCCTTCATCTTTCCCCCAAGCTCTTGAAGCCGGTGTAGCGATATGTGGATAGTGCCTTGCGCCGAGGAGAGGCGGTATCCGCAGAGGTAAACGTCAGCTCTGAAGCCCGTGGGGAGTCGGAGCATGAGCAGTGAGAGCTCGAGAGGCCCGGGGACGAGAGCGGAGCCGTAGGACGGAGAGCCTCGGAGCTCCGGGGGACGGATAAGACGCCTGGAGCCGAGGGGACGAGAGCAACGGGAGCCGGGGACGGAGAACTGGAGCCGGGGGATCGAGAGCCTGGGCCCGGGGACGGAAGAGCCTGGAGCAGGGGGAGGAGAACCTTAGAGCCGGCGGTCCGAGAGCCTGGAGCCAGGGACGGAGAGCCTGGAGTCGGGGCGAGAAACCTTACTTTAGAGCCGGGGTCCGAGAGCACTAGAGCCAGGGGACAGGAGAGTCTGGATGACGCAAGGGAAAACAGGGGAACTACCGCGGAGAAGCGGCGGAGTGAACAGCATCCAAAACTTCGCGTTTGTTTGGCAAGTCGCACCGGTCGGCGCAGACGCATGAGGGCAGTGAGGGGCGGGGCTGCGCATTCCACAAACCAAGAGTGAACGTCACTTGAAGCTTTCCAGGTAACTACCTTCTGAGTTATAATTACATATGTATGTGGTGGGGGGGTAGTGTATTTACTAATATATGATAGAGGTATAATAATATAGTAGTAAGGTATTATATATTATATATATATATGAATAATATATTAGGTATATATATATATACTTAATAGACATATATAGGTATACAATATATACTATACATATACATCTATATATAATAGTGTATAATGTCATACTACTATATATCAATATATTATCCAATATTATAGTTATTATATATATATATATATGTAGTCTATGTATGCTATGATGTAATGTGTGTCAGGATTAACTCAGGTTTAACTTCAGGTTCAGATCAGGTTTTGCGACTTGGATTAATTCAGGTTTATCACAGGTTTATCACAGGTTTAGCTCAGGTTTAGCTCAGGATTAGCTCAGTTAGATCAGGATTAGCTCAGGGTTTAGCTCAGGTTTAGCACAGCTTCAGCTCAGGTTTAGCTCAGGTTTAGCACAGCAGTTTAGCATCAGGTTATTAGCACAGGATTAGCTCACCAGGTTTAAGCACAGAGATTTAGCTCAGGTTTGAGCTCAATGTTATTTAGACTACAGGGATAAGGTCAGGTTTAGGCTTTGCGTCAGGTTTAGCACAAAGAGTTCTCAGGTTTAGCCAGGTTTCTATAGTTATAGACAGGTTTCTTTGTCAGGCTTCATCAGGTTTAGCACAGGTTTAGCTGGTTTAGCTCAGCTTCAGATCAGGTTAAATCATCATGGTTTACGCCATAGGTTAATATTATTGATTTCAGCTACAGGGTCACCTCCACCCCAATTCGCTCAGGTAGCACAGAGTTTACGTCTTCAGTGTTTAGCTACATGGATTATAACATACTAGGGTTTATAGATTATGTTTAGCTCAAATTTTTTGCCTCAGAGTTTATGACGAAGAACGTTGTGTTACGATCTTCAACAGGCGTCATCGACGAGTTTAGCAGGTTTAACCCAAGTTTTAGCTCAGATTTGTTGTACAGGTGATTTGGTCAGGTTTAGCTCAGCAGGTTTTAGCAAGGTTTAGCACAGGTTTCAGCTAGAAGGTTTACATCAGGTTCTAGCACAGGATAACGAGATTTGCTCAGGTTTGCCAGGATTAATTGAGATTTAGCTCCAGGTTTTAGCACGGTTTACACAGGTTTTACGCTCAGAGTTTAGACAAGGGAAAATATGAACTTGAGATTTTCTCAACTTTTTCGACATTTAGGCAGGGAATGGATTGACATGCTTATATTAAGCTTTCAGGTTATAGCACAGCGTAGGTTAGACGAAAGGGCTCCAAGACAACGGTCTTTTAGACTCAGGTTAGGTGCATCAGGCTTCTAGCTCAGGTTACACAGGTTTCAGCTCAGCGATTAGTAGAGGATTTTTAGCTTCGAGGCATGGTCTAGAGTTTAGCCCTCAGGTTTAGCACAGGACAACGGTTACACGCTCAGCCGTTTAGCTCAGGTTTAGCACAGGTTTAGCTCAGGTTTAGCAAGGATTAGCTCAGGTTTAGCACAGGTTTAGCTCAGGTTTAGCTCAGGTTTAGCTCAGGATTAGCTCAGGTTTAGCTCAGGTTTAGGGTTAGCACAGCTTCAGCTCAGGTTTAGCACAGGTTTAGCACAGGTTTAGCTCAGCTTCAGATCAGGTTAAACTCATCAGGTTTAGCATAGGTTTAGCTTAGGTTCAGCACAGGGTCAGCTCAGGTTTAGCACAGGTTTAGCTCAGGTTTAGCACAGGATTAACTCAGGTTTAGATCAGGTTTAGCTCAGGATTAGCTCAGGTTTAGCTCAAATTTAGCTCAAGTTTAGCACAAGTTTAGCTCAGGTTTAGCACAGGTTTACCTCAAGTTTAGCTCAGGTTTTGTACAGGATTAGGTCAGGTTTAGCTCAGGTTGAGCACAGGTTTAGCACAGGTTTAGCACAGGTTTAGCACAGGTTTAGCTCAGGTTTAGCACAGGATTAACTGAGATTTAGCTCATTTTTTGCACAGGATTAATTGAGATTTAGCTCAGGTTTAGCACAGGTTTAGCACAGGTTTAGCACAGTTTTAGCTCAGGTTTAGCACAGGATTAACTGAGATTTATCTGAGGTTTTGCACAGGATTAATTGAGATTTAGCTCAGGTTTAGCACAGGTTTAGCACAGGTTTAGCTCAGGTTTAGCACAGGTTTAGCTCAGGTTTAGCACAGCTTCAGCTCAGGTTTAGCTCAGGTTTAGCTCAGGTTTAGCACAGGTTTAGCACAGGTTTAGCTCAGGTTTAGCACAGGTTTAGCACAGGTTTAGCACAGGTTTAGCTCAGGTTTAGCTCAGGTTTAGCACAGGTTTAGCACAGGTTTAGGACAGGTTTAGCACAGGTTTAGCTCAGGTTTAGCTCAGGTTTAGCTTAGCAGGTTTAGCAGGTTAGCAGGTTTAGCACAGGTTTAGCTCAGGTTTAGCACAGGTTTAGCACAGCTTCAGCTCAGGTTTAGCTCAGGTTTAGCTCAGGTTTAACACAGGTTCAGCACAGGTTTAGCTCAGGTTAAGCTCAGGTTTAGCTCAGGTTTAGCTCAGGTTTAGCACAGGTTTAGCACAGGTTTAGCACAGCTTCAGCCCAGGTTTAGCTCAGGTTTAGCACAGGTTTAGCTCAGGTTTAGCGCAGGTTAAGCTCAGGTTGAGTTTGGTAAGAGGCTTTTCGTTGTACTGAAACTTCTTCATGGAATAACTGCCAACTGAACTTGGTCTCAGTCTGGTCTCACTGAACATATACACGAGACTGTTACTTATCGCAGAGGAACAATCTTCATGTTGTATTCGTTGTATATGATGAAATTTGTACTTTTTAATTGCTGCTCGATGTGTTATCTGTGGTGCGACTTGTCCCAAGGCTCATCTGTTTGTTTAATGTTGATTTTGGATTCTTCTTCGCCAGGACGCTCTTGAAATATAGATTTTAAATAAAGGTTAAATAAAGAATGTGACTCAGAGAAAGTCAATAATAAAATAAACAAGCACAACAACAGTGTGTCTCACTGAAGCCTCATCTGGACCAGGACTAACTGGAGACTTACCTTTGAGCTGTAGTTTTTATCAGAATTCTGGAATTAATTTCACTTAAAACATCTTAACATCAGCTCTAAACATTAATAACTTTAAGTCTTTATTAAAAAAGATAAAAATTCAAAAGTTTATGTATCCAGAGTGCAAATGTCAGTTATATTTGTATTTATTGTAACGAAAAGCCTCAGACACATGTGAGCGTCCTCCAGGGGGCGCTGACACATGTGAATGTTGAGCCACTATAGTTTTTACTTTATCTACTGAAATATTACACACTTTAACACTCATTATATTTTTTTGTTTGTTTCATTTTTTAAATGTATAAAAATAAAAACAAGAAACAGGACCAGAGAGCAGGGCAAAATAATATGAATATGAATATGATTATTATTATTATTATTATTATTATTATTATTATTATTATTATTATTATATATAATAATAATAATAATAATAATAATAATAATGATAATAATTTTCTGCAGCCAAAATATGTTCCAAAGGTATCCATTTATTGTGTCCATGGCAGGAGTTTTGAGGTTTTGAGAACGTAGGTGCATTTCCACAGTGAGAGAGAATCTAAAAATAATAATAATCTGGAAATCACTGTATGATTTTTTAATTATTTATTACTTGTTTTGTTATTGCTGTAAATAAGTATTAGAACACCTGAGAAGATCAGAGTTAATATTTGGTCCAGAAGCCTTTGTTTACAGTTCCAGAGGTCAAACGTCTCCTGTAGTTCTGGACCAGGTTTGCACACACTGCATCAGGAGTTTGGCCCACTCGTCCACACAGATCTTCTCTAGATCTGTCAGGTTTCAGGGCTGTTGCTGAGCAACACAGAGTTTCAGCTCCATCCAAAGATGTTCTATTGTATTTAGGTCTGGAGACTGGCTCCACTCCAGAACCTTGATCTGCTTCTTACGGACCCACTCCTTGGTTCTCCTGGCTGTGTGCTTCAGGTCATTGTCATGTTGGAAGCCCCAGCCACGCCCCAGCCACGCCCCATCTTCAATGCTCTGACTGAGGGAAGGAGGTTGTTCTCTCCTTAATACAGTGCAGTCGTCTTGTCCCCTGTGCAGAAAAGACCCCCAAAGCAGGATGTTTCCACCCCCATGCTTCACAGTAGGGATGGTGTTCTTGGGATGGTCCTCATCCTTCTTCTTCCTCCAAACACGGTGAGTGGAGTTCTATTTTGGTCTGATCTGACCACATGACTTTCTCCCATGACTCCTGTGGCTCATCCAGATGGGCATTGGCTTCAGACGAGCCTGGACATGTTTTGACTTAAGCAGAGGAACCTTCTGTGCGATGCATGATTTTAAACCATGACGGCGTAGTGTGTTACCGATAGTGTGTGAGATGTTCTTCAGTCCAGGACCAGCACTCACTCATACATACACTAACACATTGTCACTGTTAAAGCAATGTGGATTTTTTTTTTTTTTTGAGCCGATACCGATATCCGATATTTGGCTTGCTGCTGTTGTCGATAACGGATATTTTAAAATCCATAGCAAGGCCCGCAAATCACTTTTAAGTTGAAGTAAAGTTCACAATTTAAAGTTTCACTTATAAAGAAATAATAACAAATAACTAGAATATTAACAGAATGTTTGGATCTGGGAAATCAGTTGTTGCATGTTTTGTGTAAAAATACGTTTTTTTTGTTTTTCTTTTGACTAATTGTTCTCTAATTCCATTTTATTAATTAGTCTGTTTAAATTATATATAAACAATAATAAAAAAAATAAATACCTGCCATTTTTTTCCCCTCAGTATTGGCCAATGTTGATACTGGAACCGATATATCGGCCATCCCAAATACATTTGCTGTAATCTTTATTGACACACGTCGCGAAGACAATTAACATATACAAATAGTAACAATTATTATTATTATCAAAAAGGTGTGTGTGGCGTCTGAATGACCCACCGGCGCCTCCCCCTGTTTGTTTGTTTGTTTGTTTGTTTGTGATGGCCGTCCGCAGCTTCTGGTAAGTTTTGTATGAATCCTGTTTTATCAGTGCTCTGTGTGTATCAAACCCACGGCTGACAACGATCACGTCCAGAGTGTGTTTGTGCTGACGGAGAAGATGCCAAACTCTGTGCCAGTTTTTGGAGATAGGCCTCGTAATTACAGAGATATTAACCATAAACCAGGTAAAAAGTACTGCAATCTGACAGTCAAACAGCATATTCCACCATAGATTTGTATTATTTGTATTTATTACTCTGGTAAAGACAATGAAGTCAGACATAGTTACAAACCAAAGCTTTACAGCTCCATTTGAAGGATTCTATGATGGATGAAAGCGTTACGTGAACACAACATAAAGCTAAAACACTAGAGCTGCTGAAGCCGAGCCGAGACGCCAAACACTCATTCTACAGTTCCACCTTCTCGTCAAAGCTCTCGGCGAGTGCCTCGATTTGGGAGTCGATCTCGGAACTGGAACATGGTGCAGGACGTTTGCGGCACGGCAGTTGTTTCTTTGCAAATGCTTTGAAGAACTTGTTGACTTGTATGTCGTTGATGCACAGAGCTCCTCCCCAGCGCAGGTACTGAGTCTTGGCTCGGTTCACGTCTCCGAAACAGGTCCAGGCGATGCCCGGCGCAGTGGTCACAGCCCATTTGGAGTGGTCCTGTTTGGTGCTCCATGACTCCAGCGCAGTGTCTTTTGAGATGATCTCCTCCACATTCATCACATGCTTTTGGTCCAAGTCACAGAAGCTCTCGTCTCTATCTGACTGACAGCCCCAGGTCTGAGCGACAAGGTCACTGTTCAGTCCAGCAGCCAGCTTCACGTACAAGTCTCCATCTGTTCAAATAAGAAGTTTGATTTATGTTTGTGAACGCTGCAGTGTTGGAGCTCCAGGTCTGTGTGGACTGAGCTCCAACACTGCAGCGTTCTGTCACTCCGGACCTTTAGAGGCTTCAATGCATGAGGTAACCTGGCTGAGACAAACTCACTTTCACAAACTCTTGAGAATCATCTGCTCGAGCGGTTCGGTTTGAGCCGCTGTGGGCCGGACCAATCACAGCGCAGCGTTGTAATAAGGACAACCCTGAGCAAACATGGCGACGCCGATAGACGGCCTGATTTAGCAGATTTACGGACTATTTTGTTTTGGACAAACTTGAACATGCCGTGAGTTTGAATCCTGGCTCAGGCAGTTTGCTGCATGTCCTCCCTTCTCTCTCATCCCCATTTCACGCTATAGCCTACGGGCCAAAACGGGCCAAAACATCCAGCCAGGGTTCATCAGAGGCACGTGTTTCTCACCCTTGGCTTCGTCAGCCACCGGTTTGGCCATCATCCTCAGCTCCTTGTTTCCGATCTTCAGAGTCTGGAACTTTCCCAGAAGAGATTCTGAATGTTTCCAGACAGCTGCGTCTCTCAGCTCTTGAGGGAATCCAACGGGAAGATCGTAGTCAAATGGAAATCCCCGAATGTTTTGGAGATGATTTCCTGAAACACAACAGTATAACGATCTCAGGGGGAAAGTCTCCAAATCGAGCTCGAGATGCTGATAAAACTAATCTAATCCAGACTTTGAGAATTACTAACTGTAGAGCCATCACTGTGATGGCCTTCTCTGGCCACTAGGAGGCAGGACATTGGTCCACATTTATTTACAAGGACACGCTTGGAATACTGCGTCCTACATCTCTACTTTGAAGTATTGACTCATCTTCCTAATGATCAGATGTTTCTCCTGTTCCTTTCACACAGAGCTTTGTCCTCTTCTTCTCCTTCTGCTGGAGCATGAAGAGTTTATGTCATGAAATGTCTTTAAATCCAAGTTGAGAGCATTAGAGACGGCATCAATAATGAGCAAATGTTTTTCATAATGTTTTATTTCAATGTTCGTTGTAATTTTGTTTAACTTTGCTGCCTCTTGCCCAGGACTCCCTTGGAAATAATAATGGTTAAATACAAATCGTTTGAAAGGACCCTTACCAACGTTCTCGAGTGCCGTGAAGGGCAGGGTCACACACATGAAGCTCTGGCCCTTGTCTTTTCCGCTCTCAGGCCAAAAGTGGTTCTGGTCCCTCCTGAACGGGAACTGAGGAGTGCTGTGAGTGAGCCACAGAGCGGTCTGAGAACTGCTGTCCCCCAGAACTACACCTGCACAGAGACAGTCACATCAGGTGCCCCCTCTGCTGTGCCCTCTGCTGTGCCCTCTGCTGTGCTCGCTCACCTTTGCTGTGCCCAAACAGCTTGATGTTGGCGCTGGCTCCTGGAGGCTGGTCGCTGTAGCTCAAGAAGCCAAAGCTGGACGGCTGAAAGGGAGAGGCGCTGTCGTCACATCTGATCTTTACCATTGAAAGTAAAACGCCTGACGCAGCGTTACATTTGTCCTTCAATTCAATTCAATTTACTTTTGTAACGCCCAAAATCACAACAGCAGTTGCCTCAAGGGGCTACAGTGGGGAAAAAAACAGAATAGAATGGAAATGTCCCAGCGTCCTGTGTCCTTAGACAGATGTCCAAAGCCCCCCTGTCCTTAGACCCTCCTTCTCGGCCAGGAAAAACTTCCAAACCTCTTTGGGGAAAAGTAGAAACCTGTAGGAGTTCCACAGTGAAGGAGAGATCCGACTCTCTCGGACGCGCCTCAGTTTGCAGATACACGGTGGAGCAAGACCCACTCAGGAGGAGAACCAATTCTTCGAGGCCGATGAAGAACCGTTCATATGGAGTAGAGACCGTTTCTCCAGAGAGTAAAACTCTTCAGAGTTTCTCTTCAGACTCTTAAAAAACTCTTCAGAGTTTTACACTTCTGTTCAGTAACTCAAAGCAATTAGTACAAATCAGAAAGTATTCAAATCAGACAAAATGCATTACTCCACTTATTCATCTAAATGAGCAGCACCTGTTTGAGCTCGTTAGCTGCAAAAAGACCCCTGTCCACCCCACAATCAGTCAGACTCCAACTACGACCATGGGCAAGACCAAAGAGCTGTCAAAAGACCCCAGAGACAAAACTGTAGACCTCCTAGACAAGGCTGGAAAGGGCTACGGGCGATTGGCAAGCAGCTTGGAGAAAAATCTGTTAGAACATGGAAGAGGCTAAAGATTGGACTAGGGCTCCATGCAAGATCTCACCTCGTGGGGTCTCGATGATGAGAAGAAAGGTGAGGAATCAGCCCAGGAGCTGGTCAATGACCTGAAGAGAGCTGGGACTACACTTTCAAAGGTTACTATGGTAACACACTACGTCGTCATGCTTTAAGATCATGCATCGCACAGAAGGTTCCCCTGCTTAAGTCAGCACATGTCCAGGCTCGTCTGAAGCCAATGAACATCTGGATGATCCAGAGGAGTCATGGGCGAAGGTCATGTGGTCAGAGGAGAAAATAGAACATTTTGGTATAATCATGCTTTGGGGAGGGAAACATCCTGCTTTGGGGGTCTTTTCTGCACAGGGGACAGGACGACTGCACTGTATTGAGGAGAGAACAACCTCCTTCCCTTAGTCAGAGCATTGAAGATGGGGCGTGGCTGGGGCGTGGCTGGGTCTTCCAACATGACAATGACCTGAAGCACACAGCCAGGAGAACCAAGGAGTGGCTCTGTAAGAAGCAGATCAAGGTTCTGGAGTGGAGCCAGTCTCCAGACTTAAATCCAATAGAACATCTTTGGAGGGAGCTAAAACTGTGTGTTGCTCAGCAACAGCCCTGAAACCTGACAGATCTAGAGAAGATCTGTGTGGAGGAGTGGGCCAAACTCCTGCTGCAGTGTGTGCAAACCTGGTCCAGAACTACAGGAGACGTTTGACCTCTGGAACTGTAAACAAAGGCTTCTGTACCAAATATGAACTCTGATCTTCTCAGCTGTTCAAATACTTATTTGCAACAATAAAAAACAAGTAATAAATAATACAAAAAATCATACAATGTGATTTTACAGCAATAACAAAGCAAACCCGACGCTGGAGTAGAAATCTGCTGAATGAGTTTCATACAGTAACACTTCAATTTAAAGGTCATATAGTTTGTACCATGTCCCTGACAGAGCCGAGCATTGGCCTGAGAGTGTTGGCCAGGACCCCGTTTCCGTCACTGATGGGTTTGAACAGACGACTGGAGGAAGACAGGACTCTCTTTCCTTTGGCGTCGATGTAGATGTACTCCACACCTCTTGGGGGCTTGTACAAGATGTACCTGAAACAGAACGCAACGTGTCATACATCTGAATGCACAACAGTGTTTAGAGATGAAACGTGATCAGCTGTTCCGTTGACATGAAGAACCTTCATCCAACAAAGGTAAGGAGACATCAGAACTAGACGTTTACGGCAAAGATTGTCTAATTTACATATAGTTATCATCTAAAACATATATGACACAAGGAACACATTCTTCCAACAGATACATTTGACAAACTTTTTATCTGTCTGAAGACGTTTTCATTTTCAGTGCTGCTTTCTTTTGTTTTTAACTTCTTTTGTAACTTCTCCAAATGTAAGAAAACCAAGCGTTCAAATGATATGTGGAGCACAGAAGACTAAGACAGGACTCTGTGGACGTCAAGAGGTCCATCTCCGTCCTGAGTCCTTTGTGCCCATTTACAGCAGTCACAATCCCACCAAGCAAAGTCCTAATCACAAATACACAAGACTAAATGAGTGAACACATAATGGACTTTGATTGTGCATGTTCATGTTCGTGTCTAAACAGTGCAGGAACTCACCAGTCCACCTTCTGGCTGTCCTCGTTTTTACAGCTCACTTCCACAGCAGAAGCTTCAGAGCTCCAAAGCAGCAGCAGGTTCACCACCACCAACCGCATCCCTGTAGAACACGAGCAAACAATACAACCGCATCCCTGTAGAACAGAAGCAAACAATACAACCGCATCCCTGTAGAACACGGGCAAATAATACAACCACATCCCTGTAGAACACGGGCAAACAATACAACCACATCCCTGAAGAACACAAGCAAACAATACAACCGCATCCCTGTAGAACACGGGCAAACATTACAACTGCATTCCTGTAGAACACAAGCAAACAATACAACCGCATCCCTGAAGAACACGGGCAAATAATACAACCACATGCCTGTAGAACACGAGCAAACATTACAACCGCATTCCTGTAGAACACAAGCAAACAATACAACCGCATCCCTGTAGAACACGGGCAAACATTACAACCACATCCCTGTAGAACACAAGCAAACATTACAACCGCATCCCTGTAGAACACAAGCAAACAATACAACCGCATCCCTGTAGAACACAAGCAAACATTACAACCACATGCCTGTAGAACACGAGCAAACATTACAACTGCATTCCTGTAGAACACAAGCAAACAATACAACCGCATCCCTGTAGAACACGGGCAAACATTACAACCGCATTCCTGTAGAACAACGAGCACATACAACCACATCCTTTGAAGAACACGGGCAATAATGACAACCAATCCTGTAGGACACGAGCAATACATGTACAACGCATTCGCTGTAGAACACAATGCATAACAATACAGACCGCAATCCTGTAGATTCACGGGCAAAGCATTACAAACCGCATTCCTGTAGAACACGAGCAAACAATACAACCACTTCCCGAAGAAACACGGGCAAATAATAAACAATGCCGTGTGAAATCCGGAGCAAGAAATTACCAACTGCATTCCTAGTGAACAGCAAGCAGAAAAATACAACCACACTCTGTAGAAACACGGGCGAGAATTACATCACCGCATCCTGTAAGAGATCACGAGCTAAAGAACAATAAACCACATCCCTGAAGAACACGGGCAAATAATACAACCACATGCCTGTAGAACACGGAGCAAACATTACAACCACAGCATCTCCCTGGTAGAACCGAGCAAAACAATAACACCGCATCCTGACAGAACACGAGCCAATAAATACAACACATCCTGAAGTACAGGGCAAATAATACAACCACATGCTGTAGAACACGAAACAATACACCAATCCCTGTAGAATCACGAGCAACACAATGACAACACGATCCCATGAAAAAGGGAACAACACTGCCTGAGGGCAAATAAACACTCCTTAGAGATACAACGAAGTGGGCAGAATCAGAACAAATCAGATCAGAAAGAGTTTATTGCCATTGTCAATGAACAAAATTCACAAACATAGGAACTTGTCTCGGCCTTAAGGTGCAACATAAAACACTGAGCAATAATAAAACATATATTCAATCAAAAAAGGGCATGCATTAAGAAACAATTTAAAATTACTATACAATAAAAATAAAAATAGGCATTTCTATGTACCACAAGTTTACAGTTATGTTTAAAGTTGTAGTGCAGAAAGTGACAGTGCAGTGAGTGGTTGAATATTGCAGTTAAAGTGACAGAGGGAAGAAACTGTTCTTGTGGCGGGAGGTTCTGGTCCGGATGGACCGTCGCCTCCTGCCTGAGGGGAGTGGTTCAGCTAGACCATGTCCAGGGTGAGAAGGGTCAGCTGTGATCCGACCTGCTCGTCCCAGAGCCCTGGAGACGTACAGGTCCTGCAGAGATGGAAGTCTGCAGCCGATCACCTTCTCAGCAGAACAACAATGCGCTGTAGTCTCTGTTTGTCCCTGGCTGTGGCTCCAGCAGAGGGCGCTGTAGTACCACACGGTGATGGAGGAGGTGAGGATGGACTCAACGATGGCCGTGTAGAACTGCACCATCATCTGCACTGGCAGCTTGGCTTTCCTCAGCTGCCGCAGAAAGTACATCCTCTGCTGGGCCTTCTTGATGAGGGAGCTGATGGAGGGCTCCCACTTGAGGTCCTGGGTGATGGTGGTGCCCAGGAAGCGGAGGAGTCCACGGTGGTTGATACAACCACATCCCTGTAGAACACAGAGCAACACAATACACCGATCCCTGTAGAACAAAGCAACATACAACCCGCGATTCCTGAGAACACAAGCAACAATACAACCGCAATCCCTGGTAGAAACACACAAGCCAAACATATCAACCGCATCCCTGAGAACCAAGCAAACATTGACAACACTCCCTGTAGAACACGAGCAAACAATACAACCACATCCCTGAAGAACACGGCCAAACAATACAACCGCATCCCTGTAGAACACAAGCAAACAATACAACCGGCATCCCTGTAAGAACACGAGCAAACAATACAACCACATCCCTGTAGGACACGGGCAAACAATACAACACACATCCCTGTAGGACGCGGGCAAACAATACAACCACAATCCCTGTAGCGACAGTCTTTATTACAAGTTTATTACCTGCAGAAACCTGTTTTTTTTATCGTGGGCGCAGACGCATTAAGAAACTGGACACTTATTTCGGGAACATGTCTAAGAAAAATAAGAAGAAAAACATAGCTGAGAACCAGGCAAGCCAATGCTACACCCAAGCTAGCTAACGTTAGCTCCCCCACCGGTGCCGGCCCCTGCAGGCCCAAACACGGGCGCTCCAGCTGCACCAGCAGCAGCCACGCGGCAGGGCCCAGACTCCACTGCAGCAGACGAGTCTCAGAGCGAGATAGACCTGGAGATTATGGAGGCTTTATGGGAGATTACTGACAGTGGACCCATAAATATTGGGGCTCTCACGATTGTCCAATATCAAGAATCAAAAATTAACAGTCACTTGACAGACTCACTGACTTTGGAAAGAGGGGTGAGACAGGGTTGTGCTTGGTCCCATCTCCTGTTCGCTTTGTACTTAGCTCAAATATATTAGGCAACCGGAAACAATTCATAGTTTCTTAATTGACGGAACAGAATATATAAATCGCATGCTGCGGATGATGTCTTACTATGTTTAACCAAACCAGACATTTCCATACCTAAAAGTGATGCATTTCCTCCATGATATTGGTCCAATGTCTGGATGTAAACTGAATGTGCAAAAAAATGAAATTCTCTCTCACTGGCGCCCCCCTCTGTCCTTTGGAAAGATTTAACCATTTAAATGGCAAACGGAATCTCTTAAATATTTGGGTGTGGTCCTCCATAAAGAACTATAAACAATCTTAGAGAAAAACTTTATCCCCTCTTTTCACTATAAAGAAAGATCTTGAAAAATAGACTGATCCAGACTTAAGTCTAAGTCAAAGGATTGAAACTATAAACATGAATGTTTTGCCCAGATTTCTCTCTCTGTTCCAGACTCTCCTGATTTCCATCTCCGACACGGCTGTTTTGATGAGTGGAATAAAACAATCTCTAGATTTGTGTGGCAAGGAAAGAAACCTCGAATCAGAGATTTAAAACTCTACAATTATCAAAAGAAAAGGAGGCGGGGTTTGCCTTGTCTGAAAAATGACTTTATTTCTCAGATCAAATCAGAGCGTGTGCTGGTGTGACCCAGAATATGAAGCTCAATGGAAACATATTGAGCGTAATGTTGTGCCGGGGGTTCCTGTGCAGTGTTTAAAAAAAAAAGTTGTCTTTTTTTTTTTTTTTTTTCTTGTTCTAAGTTCTGTTTTTATTATTATACTGTTCCTACTCTGTTCTCTGTACCCTTTGTTGCAACAGTGGCATTTCCCCATTGTGGGACAAATAAAGGTGATCTTAACTTATCTATAAAACGTTCAGGTGTTCATTATTTATTTATTATGGAAACTTTTTTTCAGACTATTGTCAACTATAAATTGTTGACTGAAATATGAACCCTACGACACGTTGACAAAGCGACATGACTTTGGATGAGTCTGTACCTGTTTGATGTAGAACGTGTGAAGCCATCGCACACAGACCTGGAGCTCCTCGGTGAACGTCGAGTCCTGGAGCTCCTCAGTGAACGTCTAGTCCTGGAGCTCAGTGAATGTTGAGTCCTGGAGCTCAGTGAATGTTGAGTCCTGGAGCTCAGTGAACGTTGAGTCCTGGAGCTCCTCAGTGAACGTCGAGTCCTGGAGCTCAGTGAACGTTGAGTCCTGGACTGGAGCCGTGTCCTGCTTTAAATACTGCTCAGATCAACTGATATCAGCTCGTATTACTTCTTTAGAAAGGTGATATCATTCATCATTGAGCAACACTTTTCCAGAGAACGAATTGAGCAAAACCAATGAAGGGAGTGGTCGGTGAGCTGCTTGTTCTTCCTGTGTCAGTGTCAGTAACTCCAGCGCCACATTCTCTTGCGACATAGAAAAGAAGACTTCCAAAGAAGTGCACTTCTCTTTACCTGGAGCTCTTCTCTGATTGGCTGGATCCCAAAGTCTTGCCACACCTTCATTGCCTTGATTTAAGTAAGATAAGTAAAGAAACGTCTGTCCATGGGAGAAGTTCCTTAGTGACAGTGAAAGTCTCTTTGTGACAATATGAAATGATCTGAACATGTTTCTGCTCCTTCAGGTTTGAGTTTGTTTCATTTTGGTGTCTCCACACTTTGTGACGCATCGAATGTTGTGTCTTTCTTTAACTGTACATTTTAAATCAGATGTTCAGAAAGTGACTATTACTTAAATGAGCCGTTTACTTGAGTCCTGTCTTCTTATACTTCCTCCTTCACATTCTTCTCACGTAATTCACCGCAAACATCCAGGAGTTTTGTTCATAATCATTTAAATAAACTCGAAAAACAAACACTTGCTGCAGAAAGTCTTTATTTTACAGTCATATACTTCAATCCCACATTTAAATACCAACATTATAAACATGGAAGAGGCAAATCAAGCGTAACGGTGTAAAAACGGTGTAAAAAGTGTAAAAACAGTGTAAAAACGGTGTAAAAGTGCACTTCAGGTTTAGTGAGAGCAAAATCAAGCACATTAAAGACTCAATTATATCACACACAAACGTACGTGTCGTGATTTACCAGTCAAACGGTGTCAAAATAAAAGACAGACACAAAATGGAGACAGAATTACACCTAATAAAGACTCGTTTATTCTCCATTCTTAACCATTTTCCACGTTGACGTTTGAAAAAACAGAACATTTCTGTCCAAACCGGGGCTGAACCGGGGCTGAACCGGGGCTGAACCGGGGCTGAACCGGGGCTGAACCGGGGCTGAACCGGGGCTGAACCGGGGCTGAACCGGGGCTGAACCGGGGCTGAACCGGGGCTGAACCGGGGCTAACCGGGGCTTTTGATTGTGATTAGAACTTTGATTTGAAATGTTTAAAAAGTAGGTGACATTTCAACGGTGCACTTTGTAAACTTTTAGAGCTACACCATGAATATTACAGAAGACCGAAGTTGCACGTTGAAACGGTTGTCAGACGGTATGCTTGCAGACGGTTGCAGACGGTTGCAGACGGTTGCAGACGTTCAGTGTAAAGGTGATGAGGTACTCTGGGTAGGCGTGGCTGTCGTGGGAAATGATGATGGAATCATGGGTCGGGTCGGCTGGGGAGGTTTGTTGTGCCACACACGCTGTACGTACTCTCTCGATGGACGCCGGGCCTTGCTTCAAGCGCGGCTTTCGATCATAAGTCGGTCGCCTCGCAGCGGTGCTGAAGTGTCTCGGTCAGGACGGAGCACAGTGTACATGACCTCTCTCGCACGCTCTCTGAGGCCGCGGTAGGGCGGGAGTATCGTGTCACCTGAAAGCTGGAGTACTCTAGACGGACATTAAGTACGTTGCTTGAACAGGCAAAGTAGGTCCTTTGCGCAAACGCCGTGGCTGTGGAGCAGACCACCAGACATGACACAGAGCACAGCACAGACATGACCACCAGAGAAAAAGTACACGTTCACCTGGACAAACACTACTCCAATACAAGTAAAGTAGAAGCTCGGTGTAATCATTACCAAAGTAATACTCAAGTATGATCAAAAGTACTTTTTATAAATCCTTTTCAAGACGATACAAATAGTGTTTGTGCGTTTCCTCCTAAGAGTAGGATCAGAGTTCTCAGACTAGATCCTCAGATTGAGAATGACTTTTAGAGAAGTCGAAACGGTGCTGACACTTTGTGTCGGCGCGGCACTTGTGTTGATTGTGCCTTGGCCAGGTCTCTTCTGAATCTCAATGGGACATCCTGGTTGAATAAAGTAAGACTTCCTGTGAATAAAGTAAGACTTCCTGTTTGAATAAATTAGACTTGCTGTTTGAATAAAGTAAGACTTCCTGTTGAGTACACTAAGACTTCCTGGTTAAATAAAGTAAGACTTCCTGGTTACATAAAGTAAGACTTCTGGTTACATAAAGTAAGACTTCCTGGTTACATAAAGTAAGACTTCCTGGTTAATAATACGTAAGACTTCCTGGTTAATATACAGTAAGACTTCCTGGTTAAATACAGTAAGACTTCCTGGTTAAATACAGTAAGACTTCCTGGTTAAATACAGTAAGACTTCATGGTTAAATAAAGTAAGACTTCCTGTTGAGTACAGTAAGACTTCCTGTTGAGTACAGTAGACTTCCTGTTGAGTAGAGCAAGACTTCCTGTTGAGTAGAGCAAGACTTCCTGTTGATAAAGTCAGACTTCCTGTTGAATAAAAGACTTCCTGTTGAATAAAGACTTCCTGTTGAATAAAGACTTCCTGTTCAGTAGAGTAAGACTTCCTGTTAAATAAAGTAGACTTCCTGGTTAATATAAAGTAAGACTTCCTGGTTAAATAAAGTAAGACTTCCTGGTTAAATAAAGTAAGACTTCTGGTATAATAAGTAAGATTCCTGGTTAAATAAAGTAAGACTTCCTGTTGAGTACAGTAAGACTTCCTGTTGAGTAACAGTAAGACTTTCCTGTTGAGTACAGTAAGACTTCCTGTTGAGTAAGTAAGACTTCCTGTTGAGTAAAGTAAGACTTCCTGTTGAGTAAGAGCTTCCTGTTGAAAATAAAGTCAGACTTCCTGTTGAGTTAACAGTCAGACTTCCTGTTGAGTAAAGTCAGACTTCCTGTTGAGTAAAAGTCAGACTTCCTGTTGAGTAAAGTCAGACTTCCTGTTGAGTAAAGTCAGACTTCCTGTTGAGTAAAGTCAGACTTCCTGTTGATGTAATAGTTAACTTCTGTGACTTCCTGTTGAGTAAAGTCAGACTTCCTGTTGAGTAAAGTCAGACTTCCTGTTGAGTAAAGTCAGACTTCCTGTTGAGTAAAGTCAGACTTCCTGTTGAGTAAAGTAAGACTTCCTGTTGAGTAAAGTAAGACTTCCTGTTGAGTAAAGACTTCCTGTTGAGTCCAGTGGTACCGTTCTTGCCGGCGTAGCTGCGGTTGAAGCCGTGCTCGTTGATGATGGCGACAGTGTCGTGGCTCGTGCCGTGGAAAAGACGCCTCTCGTTGTTGCCGTGTCCGTTTTTCTGATCCATCGCTCGTCTTTTAATCTGCAGACTCTGCCACAGGACCGGGTTCTGGACCCGCTGGATCTGAGGAGGACCAGAGACCGGGACTGAGACCAGAGACCGGGACTGAGACCAGAGACCGGGACTGAGACCAGAGACCGGGAATGAGACCAGAGACCGGGAATGAGACCAGAGACCGGGACTCAGACCAGAGACCGGGACTCAGACCAGAGACCGGGACTAACCTTGATGATGTTCCTGTTGCATGAAGCCTTGAACTGTTGCTCCACAGTTGTGAACTCGGGGCTCCCGGGGGCCACAGTGAGGACTTTAGTGGAGCTGGTGTCCATGGCCTCCCAGGACTCGGGCAGGTCTACAGAGATCCACATGAGACAAACAGGGCCATGTTATATTTTTGTTAGATTATTTTATTGTCAATATTAAATGTGCTTTGGAGGCCATTTTGTGACACAACTGGTCGACACCGACGACGGAGACGAGCGGAAACACCGAGGCAGAACAAGCAGACGACCGAATCTCTCTAAAGAACGGAGTAGAAATATTCCAGGCGCCAGTGCCACCATTTAGCATTTGGTCTCGGGTCAATTATTGGTTTTTACAGTGTTCAAAATAACGATGGTCTTTGAGTTACTTCGGGGAGATCGGATTACCCTCTTAAGCCAGACTGCCGCCTCGTTCTTCTCACTCACCGCTCATCTTGTTGACCCTCTGGACCTGCAGGCTCTGGCCGTTCTTGCAGGCGGCCGGTCCTTTGGGCAGTTTCACCGTCACCTCCTGTCCGTTCAGCTTCACCTTCACCTCCTTCGCTTTCCGCTCCAGAGCCTGCTCCAGCTCGTAGCTCGTCTTCACGTCGAAGCTCTGAAAGTCCTGTCCCTGCGGCGCGTACTGCCACTCCACCACCGCACTCAGCAGCGCCGCCTTCTGGTTCAGATCCTCCTCCAGCCGCACGGCCTTCAGCATCTGGTGGATCTGGTTGGTCACGTCCAGCACGTCTTTGGCCAGGCCCTCCACGTGGATAACTCCCTCTCCGTTCTTAACCTCCACGCGGATGCCCACCTCCATTTTCCTCTGGATGTCCTCGAGCCGTTTCAGGTCCTCCTGGGAGAGGCTGACGATGGTCTCGTCTTTTATGGGGCTGCTGGTGAGACTTTTGGACAGGATGGAGTCGATTCTCTGCTTGGCCAGGTTGATTTCAGCCGCAGACTCTCCGCAGATGTGGAAGCAGACGGGCGCGGCCTTCAGAGCTTCCATCACAAAGTCTCTGGTCGTCTGTGTCTTCTCTGGAGATGACGGGATGAAGAACGCTGAAGACCAAAGACCTTCACATGTTAATGTTTCAGGCAAAAACATTGCACATTTCCACTACAAGCTGTAGGCTTCAGCCTTCAGCCACACACAGAATAAAACACATTCAACACAGATTAAAACACAGATTTAAAGATGGTTAAATAAACTCCAGAAACAGGGCGGAGCCATGTTAGATACAACAAAATCAATGCAAATGTAAATAACCCTCCAGTCTAATGGCTCTGGGTAAAAAGGACTCCCTCAGCTCCTCCTCCCCCTCAGCTCCTCCCCTCAGCTCCCTCAGCTCCCTCCTCCCCCCCTCAGCTCTTGAGGCCAGAATAAGATGGTGGAGACACTAATTGGCAGGTGGAGGCCTCAAAGGAGTCTTTAAACAGAAACCTTCACAAGGCCACGCCCTCACACTCCGAGGGCGTGGCCTGTAGCGGCGTGTTAAAAACAACAAACATAAACTCAGAACCCACACGCAATTTGAAACAATGGAAACAAGACTTCTCCTTCAGTATCTGTCCTAAGCTGAGCCTGAGCGTAGGCCACCGCATGTGTCAGACTGTGGCCTACGCTGATAGAGGGTTAGGGTCTTTATGTGCACGCTCCTGCGTGTGATGGGTCTGTCCCCCATGTGACTGTGCGGACCCTCACAAAGATTGTAAAACACATTTTACTGTTGGTTTGACCGAATGAACCTTTTTGTTAATGGTCCATTTGATCAAGCTTGGCTCCTGAGCTGCCACGACAAGCGGCTAAACCACAGCACGTTTCAGACCTGAACACGGACTAAACCAGGACTAAACCGGGTCTGAACCGGGTCTAAACCAGGTCTAAACCAGGTCTAAACCGGGCCTAAACCGGGCCTAACCGGGTCTAACCGGCCTAAACCAGGGTCTAAACCAGGTCTAAACCGGGTCTAAACCAGGTCTAAACCAGGTCTAAACAGGCCTAAAACCGGGTCTAAACCGGCCTAAACGGGCTAAACCGGGTCTAAACCAGGCCTAAACCAGGCCTAAACCAGGTCTAAACCAGGTCTAAACCAGGTCTAAACCACAGTTGTAAGGCCAAAATGACTCTAAAGAAAAAGGGCAAACACAAAACATAGAAAGTTGCTGATATGGTGATTTTGAAAGTCTGCAAAGACTCAAACTCACACTTGATCTTTGAGGCCAACGTCCCGATCACCCGCTCTCCTTCTCCTTCTCCTTCTTCTTCTGGTCGGAGGCGGCGCGCTGCTGTCAGACTGTCGTGGAAGTCTTTGAGCATCTGCGGCTGAAAGATCACGATCCTCACACTCTTCAGACTGTTGGGGTTTTACTGAGCACCTCGATCACGCGTCCAGCATGGCGTCGGCCACGCTCTTCGCCCCCACGTTCCCCTGACCTGGAGGCACGGCACGCGTCAGAGGAGCAGTAGACCTACAGTGGGTGCATGTCAGATGCCCTACCTGTGCCGATGGCGGGGAGGGCCACCGAGCTGAGGGAGTGCTTGATGCAGGCGAGCAGAGCGTCTCGGACTGTGGCCGTGATCTTTATGGGTCGGTCTTTCCCACCACGTGCAGGATCTTCTTACACTTGAGGTTCCCGGGCTGCGTCAGGATCAACCCGCTGTTCGGCTGAGCTCCTGAGAACAAACACACAATTCAGACTCTTTCCTTTACGATGAACAGCAGTAGAAGTATTTGCTCTGGAAACCCAGTGTTGTTCGTTTGTGTCCCGAACATGTTTGTCGTATGGAAGAACAGGGTTTGGGAGAACATGAGCGATTGTTGTCTCCTTTTTTATGACACTCAACAATGTGATTGTTTATCGTCTCGTCGCTTTTGCATCTAATCTAGTCCAGGAGCAGTAAAAAAGTAAAGCAGTTAAAAGCAGTTAAAGCAGTTAAAAAGCAGTAAAAGTAGTAAAAGTAGAAAAGCAGTAAAGTAAGTAAAAGTAGTAAAAGCAGTTAAAAGCAGTTAAAAGCAGTAAAAGTAGTTAAAAGTAGTAAAAGCAGTAAAAGCAGTGAAAGCAGTTAAAAGCAGTAAAAAGCAGTAAAGCAGTAAAAAGCAGTAAAAGTAGTAAGCAGTAAAAAGCAGTAAAGTAGTAAAAGCAGTAAAAGTATAAAAGAGTAAAAAGCAGTTAAAAGCAGTTAAAAGCAGTTAAAGCAGTTAAAAGCAGTTAAAAGCAGTAAAGCAGTAAAGCAGTAAAAGCAGTCATGTCTAGTAAAAAGAAGTTAAAAAAGAAACTAAATCAGTTTTTATTAAAATAAAAATAGTGTTGATGGCTTTATTGTGGCGAGATGTACTTCAGTGTGTTACTGAACAACATAAGGCCCAGGGGCCAAATCAGGCCCTCCGAGCGATTTAGTCCGGCCCACACCCCGTCTTCAAAATATTTCAAAAAAAGAATATTAATCTTGGTTACTTTTAGACCTGGTTAGTCCTGGTTTACCTGGTTAGACTGTTTAGACCTGGTTTAGTCCTGGTTTAGACCTGGTTTAGACTGGTTTAGTCTGGTTTAGACCTGGTTTAGACCTGGTTTAGACCTGGTTTAGACCTGGTTTAGACCTGGTTTAGACCTGGTTTAGACACTATAGATTGGATCTGTCAGGAGTTATTGTGTTGAAGTAACTCTTATTGATCCAGTGTTGGGACATTTTGTGCGACCCAAAACGTTGTTACAGTGTCGTGTTGGCCTGCCCTCGGCCCTGAGGCCTCGGCACCTCGGGCCCTGAGGCCTTCGAGATAGTGAAGTTGAATAGCCCTGGTTTAGTTGAAGTGATCTTACCCAGAGTCACACACACTCGTTCTCCCACGGCAGGTCCAGCGGCGTCCAGAATGGCCTTGGACACGCCTGCTCACAAACAGAGCTTCAGAACAACACACTCAACATCAAACCCGAAACAGAAAACTCTGTTCACCTGATTTGAGAGAGAAGTCTTCATTGGATGAGTTGACAATGACATCAGTGGTTTCTTTGGTGATGTCACCAGTGACGACCTGTACTGAGACTTCCGCCCAGTTTTGCTTCGTGCATTGAAGACGAGGACACGACTTTAGAGAAGGGCCCTAAGAGAGAGAAAAGTAAGCTAAAGGACAACATCATAACACGGTCAAGGTCGATTCTGCAGAAGTGTGTACCTCCAGAGGGCGCCGCTGCAGCTTTAGAAGAACTGCCTCCTGCTTTTGAAAACTTCTTTTGAAACTCATCACTGAAAACCTATGAGAGATAAAAACACTTTAAAATCACAATCTCCCTGAGAGGAGCCAGGAGGACCCCCTGAGAGGAGCCAGGAGGACCTCCCTGAGAGGAGCCGGGAGGACCTCCCTGAGAGGAGCCGGGAGGACCTCCCTGAGAGGAGCCAGGAGGGCCTCCTGAGAGACCGGGAGGACCTCCCTGAGGAGCCGGAGGAACTCCCTGAGAGGAGGACCCCCTGAGAGGAGCCGGAGGACCTCCTGAGAGGAGCCCGGAGGACCTCCCTGAGAGCCCGGAGGACCTCCTGAGGAGGCCCGGAGGGACCTCCCTGAGAGAGGACCGCCTGAAGGAGCCAGAGGACCGCTGAGAGGAGCCAGGAGGGCCTCCCTGAGAGAGCCAGGAGGACCTTCCCTGAGAGGAGCCAGGAGGACCTCCTGAGAGGAGACCGCCCTGAGAGGAGCCGGGAGGGCCTCCTGAGAGGAGCGGGAGGGCCTCCCTGAGAGGAGCCGGAGGGCCTCCTGAGAGGAGCCGGGAGGCCTCCTGAGAGGAGCCGGGAGGACTCCCTGAGGGAGCCGGAGACCTCCCTGAGAGGCCGGAGGACCGCTGAGAGGAGCCAGGAGGACCGCCCTGAGAGGAGCCAGGAGGCCACCCCTGAGAGGAGGACCGCCCTGAGAGGAGCGGGAGGCCTCCTGAGAGGAGCCAGGAGGGCTCCTGAGAGGAGGACCGCCTGAGAGGAGCCAGGAGGGCCTCCCTGAGAGGAGGGCCTCCTGAGAGGAGCCAGGGCCTCACTGAAGGACAGGGGGGCCTCACCTGGATTGTGCCTGCGTCTCCTGAGAACAGCACCACTTGGACTTCTTCAGGTTCTTGGGCTTCTTGCTGCTGATCTCCAGGATTTTCTCCATGAGCAGAGAGAAGACCAGATCTTTGGGGAAGCCCAGGTTTCCCGTTCCATCGCGGAGAAGGAGATGGACGACATGCCCAGGCTCTCTGCCTTGGACAGGCAGTCCTTAAAGAGGTCACTGAGCCTGCTGCAGCACAAAACACCACGAGTCAGGCTTAAACATGGACAAACATCTCAGACCTCAGCAGATCTATCTGACACACAGTGTTTGACTCTTTATCTCTCGAGTTCCTTTGCCTGAGCCAAATACACAAGTGTGAACGACGCTTCAGGCTTGTTTCAGATGAAGAACCATGATGTTACGTTCTATAACCATTTCAAATGGGTTCTTCAGTTTGGGGCCAGTTCGTTCTGTTTTTGGTGTGTGTGCTTGAACCTTCCTCGTGTCTCATGGCGATTCTTCTAAGTTCTACAGACCCTTTATAATGTGTCAACAAGAACAAGACATAAAAGTTTCACTGTTTATCTAAAAGGAGATTATTATAAACTCTTTGCAATTTAATGCAAAGAAAGGAAAAATCGAGATCCATGTCATCCTTGGCTGACCGCCAGAAGGGCGGCGCTGAAGCACTGAATGTTCACTTCGCACATGGCTAATATATTGAAAGTGTGTTCAGGCCGACTTCATTGACCTCCATTCTGGAAGTGGCTCTTCTGAAGACACAAACAGCTCAGCTCATGTCACAGTCGCAGAGCACCTCCTGCTGGTCACCTCGGGCAGTGCACCCAAAGGAAACCACACAGAGCTGGTCTGGGACTCAAAGCCAGGACCTTCTGCTCCAGGCCTCACCTTCTGCGCTGTGCCCTGTCCTTTGTCGTAGTGAGGGGCCACGGCGTGAAAGACCATCTGACACCGCAGGTTTCCCCCTCGGTGACGATCAGCTGACCCACCGCGGCCTGGTTCTGCTTGGCCTGGACCATGGTCTGGAGTGTCGGGCCGGCTGCAGACAGGATCGCACTGGAGACCGCCCCGCGGGACAAGACCAGGTCCTGGGTCGCTGTGTTCACGATAACCGTCCGTCTGAGGAGAGAAAACAGAGAATACGCAGGCTGAACCAGGCCTGAACCAGGCCTGAACCAGGTCTAAACCAGGTCTAAACCAGGTCTAAACAGGTCTAAACCAGGTCTAAACCAGGTAGAGTTTCTCCATGTTTGCTATTCTGATTGTTCTTTTCACTCTTTGTGTTTAGTTTATTGTGCCAGTAGTCTTTAGTCATTTTCAGGATGAAAAATCCTGTGTTTTTCTTTTCATTATGATTACGGTTGGAATTTTGTGTGAAGTCAACATGACAACTGAACAGAATGTGAACAGTCTTTACCGTGGCTTTCTCCAGGTTCCCTTTGAGGACGCAGATCTCCAGACCTTCTTTTGGTCAGTCTCTTTGCCCACACAAGCCGGGTCCACGATCACGCGATCTGACGTGCCGACGCGCGCCGGAGCTGGACGCTAGTTTAGGAAGAACGGGAACGGCGGCCATTTTGCTCCCAAACGCCTGCTTCACGGCGTCCTCCATGGCTCTCACCGCGGCCTCGTCGTTGTTCACCAGATGCACGCTCTTCAGGAAAGGCTTGCGGGACGTCCCCTCGCAGTGCTCCCTCACGGCGCTGGCGATGATTTTGGCGCTCTCTTTCAGCGGGAAGTTGCGGTTCGGGCTAATGGCTGGTATCGCTATGGAGTCGCACTGATGCAACTCCGCCAGCACCAGACTGGCCTTCACGACCGCCGCCAGCTGCGTCTCGGCGGCGGGGGCGTTTTGCTTGTCGTACTGCGGCCCGACGGCGTGGATGATCTTCTGGCAAGGCAGACTCCCGCCGCGTTTGTCACTTTGCATTGCCCGGGTCTGAGGTTCCCTTCCGTTAAAGTTATTTGATCACAGTCGACTTGTAACTGGCGACCTGCCGCTTTGGCCAGCGCGGCAGAGAGTCCCTGAGTGAGCTTTAAATCCGGCACTGTCGGGTTAACGATGGCACACACTGGATACCTGCACATGTCCGCGTTGGAAACTACAACCTTCACTCCGTCCGGACGTTCTGACCTCGTAAACCGGCGTTGGCAAAAGGCTAGCAGAAGGAATGCCCTGGTTCACCTCAGCTGCGTCCACCATCTTCACCAGACATCCGGTTTTATCCGCAATAATCGACTGGTAATTCTCATCCTTGTCCTCAAATATCTTCCTCGCGCCGTGTTTGGCGACAGTTAGCGATTCAAAGACGACCGTATCAACCAAACCCTGGACTAGATCCAAGCTCTCTTCAACGTCAGCTCTGGGGCCGCTCAGAGAAACGCCTTCCTTCGTAAAAGAAACCTGCACTTTATCGCTGAGAGCGTCGAACGGCGCCGGCAAGTGTCGGAGGAATTCTAGTTTGGCGATCGGGTCAACGACGACGCTGTCCTGAATGTGGGCGTTTTGTTTCAAGAAATAGTCCAGTTCAAGCCCAACTCTGGTGGCGTTCTCTTTGAACCCCGACACGACAACCTGGTCCTGCTCTGTTCGAATCTGGACTCTGTTGGTTCCTTTATTTTCGCGTTTCTCGAGTTCATCCACCAGCGACTGCCACTCGATCGTCTGAAGCACGTCCCGATCTTCAGCTTTAACATACTTCGAAACGAGCACCGAGTGCAAATGCTCCGCCGCGTCAGTCACTTCTCTTACAGTGCAGGCCGAAAGCTGAATTTTGTTCCCGGACATTTCAAAAACGGTATTCTTCCCGGCCAGGAGAGCGTTGGTCAGCGCCTCCTGGTCTTCTGCCTTCATGAACTCCAGCACGTGAAGATCCATTTCAACGGGCTGCCTTTCCAACTTCAACATTTCTTCATAAATGACTTTGTTTGTGGCCGCGATCTCGTCCGTTAACCCGGTTACCTTTGGAAACGGGCCGCGCGTGTCGAATTTGATCTCTGGATAGACGCTAAGCAGCTTTTGTTGGAGGCCATCTTGGGACAGTAGCTTGAACATGCTCATAGTGACTTTGATCTGCTCGGTGACCTGCGTTTTCTCTCTCCGCGCTCGTTTTATGAGCGAGTTTACGGCTTGGCAGAGGGGTTCATTGAGTTTGGCGACGTCCAATTTAAGACCCACAACTTTTATGTCTCCGCTGGTCTCGTCCGGGACCATCAGGACCTGGTCTTGGTTTGTGAGAAAAGCAGAGATCTTCTCCAGACTTTGCCTCCACAGATCAGGAGGAGGCTTCAACTTACAGACTTCGAAACGAGACATGAACTGAGACAGAAAAGACCTGGAGAGAAGAGAACAGAGCGTGAGACCATGATGGTGTCAACATCACACCCTTTACTTTACAAGGACTTCATGGTCTGGAATCTCCTTCAGGCGGGTTAGCCAATCAGAGAAACATTAGGTTTCGTGTCAAAACAAACATGGCGGCTAAAAAACCCCTAAAGGACTGAGAAAGGGGATTTCAAGTGAAGCCCTAAACTGAGGAACAAAGGTAGAAGTTTGGTTCTAAATGTTACGAGGAGGAAACACTGGAGCAGTTTCAAATGAGTCAAGCGTCTTCCCAGAAACTCAAGTCTGATGAATGCAGTTTTTCTGGTTCTCGAGCTGCTGCGTCATGTCACCGAGTCTTAAACACTGACTTTACATTAGAACCTTTACCTGACGGTCCCAGTCCAGTCCCCGAGGACCTGCTCCTCCTGCTGCAGGAGCTCCGGCTCTGGACTCAGTCTCAAAGAGTCCGGGTTTAGTTCTATCTGGCACCAGTGGGTTTTCAGCTGTGAGTGAAGGGTCTGAAGGACTGAGGGTCTGGAGGAGAAGAATCGGATCAGGACCGGGTCTGTGGCCTGGACCACAGGCTCCGGGAGCTTCAGAGGAGGTCTGTCTGCGCCGTACAGAGCCCGGCCCAGACTCTGGTAGAACGGATACAGCTTCAGCGCCTTCTTCCGGAGCTGGAGCGGCTTCTGCAGCAGGAGCTGAACATCTGAGACACAATTTCACCACGTTAAGCAAAGCATGAAACCAAATCTAAACCGGGTCTAAACCAGGTCTAAACAAGTCCTAAACCAGGTCTAAACAAGTCCTAAACCAGGTCTAAACCAGGTCTAAACCAGGTCTAAACAAGTCCTAAACCAGGTCTAAACAAGTCCTAAACCAGGTCTAAACAAGTCTAAACCAGGGTCTAAACTCCTAAACCAGGTCTAAACAAGTCTAAACCAGGTCTAAACAGGTAAACTCCTAAACCAGGTCTAACAAGTCCTAAACCAGGTCTAACCAGTCTGAAACCAGGTCTGAACCAGGTCTAAACCAGTTAAAACCAGTCTAAACCAGGTCTAAACCAGGTCTAAACCAGTCTAAACAGTCCTAACCAGGTCTAAACCAGTCTAAACAAGTCTAAACAAGTCCTAAACCAGTTGTCTAAACCAGGTCTAAACAGGTCTAAACAAGTCCTAAACCAGGTCTAAACCAGGTCTAAACCAGGTCTAAACCAGTCCTAAACCAGTCCTAAACCAGTCCTGAACCAGTCCTGAACCAGTCCTGAAACCTGAACCAGATCTGAACCTGAACCAGGCCTGAACCAGGTCTGAACCAGGTCTAAACAAATCCTAAAACCAGTCTAAACAAACCTAAACCAGGGTCTAAGCCAGGTCTAAGCCAGGTCTAAGCCAGCTGCCTGAACCAGGCCTGAACAGGCCTGAACCAGTCTAAACCAGTTCTAAACAAGTCCTAAACCAGGTCTAACCAGTCCTAAAGTCCTAAACCAGTCCTAAACCAGTCCTAAACCAGTCTTAAACCAGTTGAACCAGTCCTGAACCAGATCTGAACCTGAACCAGATCTGAACCTGACGAAACCAGCCCTGAACCAGGTCTGAACCAGGTCTGAACCAGGTCTGAACCAGGTCCTATACCAGGTCTAAACAAATCCTAAACCAGGTCTAAACAAACCCTAAACCAGGTCTAAGCCAGTCTAAGCCAGGCCTGAACCAGGCCTGAACCAGGTCTGAACCGTCCTGAACAGGTCTGAACCGTCCTGAACCAGGTCTGAACTGTCCTGAACCAGGTCTGAACTGTCCTGAACCAGTCCTAAGCCAGGTCGAACCAGTGAACCAGGTCTGAACCAGGTCTGAACCAGGTCTAAACCAGGCTTGAACCAGGCCTGAACCAGGCCTGAACCAGTTCTAACAAGTCCTAAACCACGTCAAAACAAGTCCTAAACAAGTCCTAAACAAGTCCTAAACAAGTCCTAACAAGTCCTAAGCCAGGCGTGAACCAGGACTGAACCAGGACTGAAACCAGGCCTAAACAAGTCCTAAACCAGGTCTAAACCACGTCAAAACAAGTCCTAAACAAGTCCTAAGCCAGGCCTGAACCAGCCTATACCAGGTCTAAACAAGTCCTAAACCAGGTCTAAACCAGTCTAAACCAGGACTAAACAAGTCCTAAACCAGGTCTAAACCAGGTCTAAGCCAGTCTGAACCAGGCCTGAACCAGGTCTAAACCAGGTATAAACCAGGACTAAACCAGGTCTAAACCAGGACTAAACCAGGACTAACCAGGCCTGGTTCAGGCCTAAACCAGGTCTAAACAAGTCCTAAACCAGTCTAGTCTAAGCCAGGCCTGAACCAGCCTGAACCAGGTCTAAACTCAGGTCTAAACCAGGTCTAAACCAGGTCTAAACCAGGACAGTGTTGAAATACCCGTCTCGCTGCTGAACGTGAGAACCATGCACTGCTTTTTGGCCTGGTCCTCCGCCGTCTCCAGCTCTGCTCCAACCTTCTCGAAGAACAGCCTCAGCAGCTCCTCGTCCAGGCCACTTTCCTCCAGAAGAACCTGCTTCGTCCGCTCCAAAGCTCTGACCTTCAAAGCCTTGGACTTAAACGTTCTGTTCTGAGGGCTGAGCAGCACAAACTCACTGCACTCTGAAATATTCACAAAATGTTCATGTTCATTACAAACAAACAAACAAACAAACGGTATTGAGCATCAAAATAATAAGACGCGAATGTGAGAAGTATTTTATGGTAAAGTTTACGTACTAATTCTCTCAACTACTTCTCTAACTACTGCTAGGGGCGTGGCTAAAGCTAGCGTGCACAGGAACAGTTTTGCCTCATTTCTTTGCCTTGTGTGCAAAGCCTCTACGTCGTGTTTGAACCTCTCTTTATGGAATGCTTTGGCTTTGGATCATGTCAGACGCATTATGACCTGGAAATATCACATTTTGGCTCTTGACAAAGCGACAAACAGGAAACAGCTGTTGCTAACGTGCTTTGCTAGCTTTGTTTCTCTACAATACTCCATGAACTTCAGTACTAGTCCTTCTACCTTGTGCTGTCCTGAAGCTGACCACAGCAGATTTCAAAGCTGGGATGAGCTCCACAGTGAATCCCTCTGAGGCTGCACACGCCGCTCTCTTCATGATGTTCTCCACCAACATCTCCAAGAACTCCTGGGACTCGTCTGCTCGCACGTTCTCCAGGACACAGGCTGTGGGGAGGGAAGGTTCTGAGGGAGAGGAGCCCAGTGAAGGAGCCCAGGAGCTGGGCTCAGAGGCAGGCAGGCGATACTCTTCATCGCCTCCAGCTGGAGCTCTGCGCGTGTGAACTACTGGGGAGTCTACAGGAGGACGAGGAGCAGCTGTGGAGCCACAACTTAGGTTCAGAGATTTAACACCTGCAGAAATAAATATGATTAGTGTTTATGTAGAACGGTAAAGAGACAAGAGCAGAGGAGGAGAAGGAGCAGGGAAGAGCAGAGGAGGAGAGGAGCAAGGGAGGAGGAGGAGGAGCAAGGGAGGAGGAGCAGAGGAAGGGCAGAGGAGGAGGAGGAGAAAGGGGGAGGGGGAGCAGAGGAAGAGCAGAGGAGGAGGAGGAGCCGAGGAGGAGCAGAGGAAGAGGAGCAGAGGAGAAGGAGGAGGAGGAGCAGGAAGAGGAGCAGGTGGAGCATGAAGAAGGAGCAAGGGAGGAGCAGAAGAGAGGAGGAGAAGAGGAGGAGGAGCAGAAGAGGAGGAGGTGGCGCGGAGGAGAGCGAGAGAGGAGGGGGAGGAGGAGGAGAAAGGAGGAGCAGAGGAGGAGCAGGTGTTTGTACCTGGAGGTGTGTGTCATGGGGGTGTGTAGTGGCGCCTCACATGTTTGGCTGCGGCTCTGGTCGTTCGGACCCTGTAAAGACAAGTCCAACAGTTCAAGTGTGTGTCTAAAGCGTGTTCTCAGGTTTGAGGAAAATCACAGGTTTATTTAAGCAGAAACTGAGTCAAACCATGATTTCTACTGAACATTCAGACTTTTAAACACATTTTTAAACACATTTTTAATGGGTTTAGTCCAGACAAACATTCACTTTAGACAAACACAACTAGGATTATTTTTATTCTCGCCCCGTCACGATCAGTCGATTAATCGTCGCACGTCTATGAATATGTTTGTTCTTACTTATAAATACTACTGTTATTACATTTACATGTATTATAACTAAGGCTCTCGGGGTGCGTTCGGTTGTGCTTCGGGTGCGTTCGGGTGCTCTCGGGCTGCGTTCGTTCAGCTCTCGGGGGTGCGTTCAGGTGCTCTCGGGGGTGCGTTCAGGTGCTCTCGGGTGCTGCTTCGGGCTCTCGGGGTGCTCTCGGGGGCTCTCGGGGTCTCGTGCTCTCGGGGTGCTCTCAGGGGAGCTCTCGGGGTGGGGGCGTTCGGGGTGCTGCTCGGGGTGCGGGGTGCGTTCGGGGTGCGTTCGGGGTGCGTTCGGGGTGCGTTCGGGTGCGTTCGTCTCGGTGCTCTCGGGGTGCTCTCGGAGTGCTCTCGGGGTGCTCTCAGGGTGCGTTCAGGTGCTCTTACCTGTCCCTGTGTCATGAGGCGAACGGTGAGCTTCAGTGTTCCCTGTTCCAGACTGAGCTGGTGAGATTCCTTCTCCAGGACGTTCTTCTGGTCTGTGGAAAACAAATGTATTTAAATCTGTTTTGTCCCGTCGTCGACGACGACGACAGAACCAAACTGAAACGATCGACTGACACTGTTCTTTTTTTTCTGCAGAAATATAGTCATAATTAAGTTATAGTTTTCCATAAACAGATGTTTTGAAATGTCCCTAAACCAGAGCTTCTCAAACTGTTTCTGCGCGGAGCTGACTCGTACCTCTGCGTTTACTGTTTCATTGTCTTCAAAGCCCACGGAATCAAAACAGAAAGGAAAGAATGAACATGCATTCTTTATATGGTCACATGACCAGTCAGGGGCAGAGCAAGTTCAAAGGTTAGATTCAAGAAAGGGAGAGGAGGCGCAGAGGAGGCACAGAGGAGGTGCAGAGGAGGAACAGAGGAGGCACAAAGGAGGTGCAGAGGAGCACAGAGGAGGTGCAGAGGAGACACAGAGGAGGCCACAGAGGAGGCAGAGGAGGCACAGAGAGGCACAGAGGAGACAGAGGGAGCACAGAGGAGGCACAGCAGGAAGGCACAGAGGAGGCACAGAGGAGCCACAGAGGAGGCGCAGGAGGCACAGAGGAGGCGCAGAGGAAGCACAGAGGAGGCAGAGGAGGCGCAGAGGAGGCGCAGAGGAGGCACAGAGGAGGCGCAGGAGGCACAGAGGAGGGACAGAGGAGCGCAGAGGAGGCACAGAGGAGGCGCAGGAGGCACAGAGGAGGCGCAGAGGAAGCACAGAGGAGGTGCAGAGGAGGCACAGAGGCCAAATTTCTTCGCACACAGGCGCACCCCACACTTTGAGAAGCTCTGCCCTAAACTGAAGATTCAAACGGCTGTTGTTGTTGTTGTTGTTGTTGTTGTTGTGTCACTTTTAATGGCGTTTGGCAGCCGACTGAAAAGGTGCATTTACCGCCCCCTACTGGAGTACGTGTTCAAAGTGTGTGTTTTAAGCTTTACCGTAAAACAAACAAAAAAGGAGAAAGCGAAAAAGAAAGAGAGACAGAGAGAGCCCAATCTCTTTTGACAGATCTCCCTTCGACCTTTGAACCCTTTCTATCCTTTGACCCTGCTTCCCCCCGGAGTCTAGTAACGTCACATTCAGAGTCCAGTTTATGACAGATGCAGTCGAGTAAAAGTATTTTTCCAACAGTAAAGTTTTGAGAATGTTCAAACCCTTTCAGGTCAGGTGTGTGTGCCACGTGACTACAGTATGTGCCTAGAGACTACAGTAAATATGAATCCGACTGTTCTGCAATGACACGCTCTGTCCTTTAGGGGGAGCCTCTCAATCAGCTGATGAGGAAGAGACTTCACTTGAAGCCGTGTTTATTTCTATAACGAATTTAAAAATAGGAATAACTTAAACAGGAACTCTTTTTTATGGTGCCGTTTTCCCGCGTTTGAGCGAAGTTTGTTTTGAAAGAGTGTGAAATGCGTGTTTAACAGTCACTTCCACAGATTTCACGGACACGTTTGCACTGTCATATCCTGAAAACACACAACATATTTTTCTTTTTTTACCACTCACAGTTTGTAAAGTAAAAAAGTGACATTTGCTCCGAGTTTGTGACGTTGCGTTTTACCTTGTTGCGCCCGGAACCGGAGCACGCGGTCCGGCTGCCCGGCTCGTGCTCCACCGCGCAGTCCCCGCCGCGCGCCAGCTTCTTACTCTGGAAATACTTGACGAGTTTGTTCTTGAGTTTCGGCACTTGGTTCGGCTCGAGCTCCACGAGCAGCGCGTGCGGGTACGACGACGCGTCCGCCATGGTGTCCGCCGCGCCGCGTCTGCCGCACTTTCGCTTTTGATTCCGCTCAAATGAGGCTTGGCCCGCGCGGGGGGGGAGGAGGAGGGAGGCGGTGGACCGGGGAGGATGCACCGGGGACCCAGCGGCGAATGAGCTCGGTCTGAACCTGAGGAACGTCTCCGTCCCAGGCTGAGCCACACCCTGAGCCACACCGGCCCGGGACACCGCGCTTTCGCTTTCGGCGTCACTCGGGACTTTCCAGCGCCAAAATGGGTGAGTTCGGGGCGTTTGAGCCTCGTGTCGGCGCATTTCTCACTTTATACACGCGCTGGAGTTCTGGTAGAAACGTGAACATTTCGCGGGAGGGGTTTTGTGCCGTCTTTGTGAGGACCAAGTGTGTGCGTCACGTTCCGAGTTTGGCCAAACGTCTTTGCGCACAACTTCGCCTCTTTTCCGACACGCTTTGGGTTTGTTTACGGTTCCGCGCCGTGTCCGGGCTGCCGCGGGGGGTCGTCTCCGTGGCGGCGCCAGCATTTAGCCCGTGACTGTGCGTAACTTTGGGCTGGTTTTCGTGATGTTTTGCTCACGTTCGTCTCGTGGACAGATGTTTAAACTTGCCCAAAGTCTCGCGTCAGGTGTCGCTCAAAATGGCGACGTCACAGGTTATTAGCGCCGATAGTTTGTGTTCAGAGTTAGCATTAGCTGTCTGATGAGCCTGCAGTACCGCCAGGCCACCGGCAGAGGGAGCCACCGGCAGAGAGAGCCACCGGCAGAGGGCGCCACACAGGATCATTCAGAGCCTTTGATGAGAAATGCTCATAATAATAACATGTTTTAAAGTTCTTAATCATAATATATTGGCATTTCTTGAAATTTAATTCTTAAAGAGTCACTTTTTTGTGTTAAAATTGCACATTAGTCCAAAATTCATGGCTGGCAATTTAATTTTTTATTAACCCTTTTGGTGTTTTTGTTTTATTGTCATAAAATGAACTGATAATGTTCATTTACTGATCACTGGTTCAATCATTTTTCTCTAGTTTCCACTTCAGATGTTTATTTAAAAAAAGACTGTTCATCAAGTTCCGATTTACTCAACAACATTAAAATATCACTCGTCACAAAAATGTTCTCAGGTCCAATATTCAAAAATAGAATCTAAAAGTTCAAGTTAAATGTTCCCTTTACAGTGCGGACATGTTCAAATGTGTATTTAAATAGTTCATTTTCAGAATGACCCCTCAACTTTTATTCAAGGAACTTCAATCAAACAATTTTTTTTTATAATTTCTGGACAATCATAAAAATTAAACAGTTCATGTTCTTATGGTTGGGAACGATTATTTCAAATGAACATTGAGACATTTTAAATCAGAATCCGTAAAAGGTTTATTACCATTATCAGTAATGAGAAGGGTCAGCTGTGATCCGACTCGTCCCGGAGTCCTGGAGAGGGCTGAGACTCTCCTGAAGTCCACGATCATCTCCACTGTCTTCTGGGCGTTGAACTCCAGATTGTTACCGCTGCACCAGGACATCAGCCGGACCACCTCCCTCCTGTAGACAGACTCATCCAAGTCCGAGATGAGCCCGATGAGGGTGGTGTGGTCCTCAAACTTGATCAGTTTTACGGAGTCGTGGCTGGAGGTGCAGCAGTTTGTGTACAGGGAGAAGAGCAGAGGGGAAAGTACACAGCCCTGTGGAGCTCCTGTGCTGGTGGTCCGAGTGTCTGAGACATTCTCCCCCAGCCGCACGCACTGCCTCCGATCCGTCATGAAGTCAGTGCTCCCCCTGCAGGTGGAGTCGGGCACGTTGAGCTGGGAGAGCTTGTCCTGGAGCGGAGCAGGGAGGATGGTGATGTGTGTCTATAAAGGCGCTGATCCAGTCCTCTTTGAGATGTTCTGTGGGGCCAGTTCTTTCAACGCTTCAAAAACAAACTATAGCATCTTAAAATCGGTCTAAAATGAACAGGAGAAGTGTTTTTTGGTTCCTGTTAAACGTTCTGGACTAACTGTAGCCCAGCGCAAAGGAATAAAAGTGTGCGTGTTCCAGAAGTCTGACAGCTAAAACGGTTTGAGTTTGACCTTTAACCCGCTCCTCTGTCCTCCAGCCTCTTCCGCCCCGTCCTCTGACACTCTGGACATTCCTCTGGGCGGTCCGTCCGTGCACATCGCCCGCCGATCGGCCTCCGTCCTCCGGGACCTGCTCGAGACCCGCTTCCGCTGCGAGGTCCAGTTCCTCGGCCTGGACCTGGACTCGAGCCCTGGACTCGGCCCGGGCAGACCGCACGTGGTCCAGGAGAAAGGCTCCGAGTTCACGCTGCCCTCCGGCGTCAAAGTGTGCGTTTGGAAGGCGGATCTGGCGAACTTCTCCGCTGCGGCTGTGGTCAACGCGGCCAACTCCAAACTCCAGCATTACGGCGGTTTGGCTCAGGCACTTTCTGCAGCCGGTGGACCAGAGATTCAAAGCGAGAGCGATGATTATGTTCAGAAGAATGGAGATGTGATGACGGGAGAGGCCGTAGCTTTAGGAGCAGGGAAGCTAAAGTGTAAAACCGTTATCCACGCGGTCGGCCCTCGTCTGACCCACAGACCTAATGATCATGAGGTTTCAGTGGCTAAAGGTAAACTGCAGACTGTGATCAGGAAAGTGCTGGAAATAGTCGAGAAAAAACAACTCGAAACGGTCGCCATTCCGGCCATAAGCTCCGGGATTTTTAACTTCCCGCTGGCCGAATGCGCCGACGCAATAGTCGGCGCCATAAAGAGCTTTTACGGAAGCAGCACGTCTCACAGGTTCAAGCCCAAAGAGGTTCTCCTGGTGAACAACGACGACCCCACGGTGAAGGAGATGGAGCGGGCGTGTGCGCAGAGCCTGTCCCCCGCCTCCGGGTCGTACAGTCGAGCAGCAGCGGGCGGGAGCAGACCCCAGACCAGAGGAGGGGCCGCCGCCAGGGCTGGACCTCCTCAGATACAGTTTGGACATGTGCGCGTGCTGCTGAGGACGGGGCGGCTGGAGGAGCAGAAGGTACGCCACGCTTTTAGACGTTCTTTGTAAAATAAGAAACGGAGCAGAACGTGGGAGGAGAAAGGTAACGTTTAGTTAAAAATTCATGTCATAATCTTGAGTGACGGGGGGCTTGATGTTCTCCGGATTCAGGTGGACGTGATCGTGAACACCATCGGCCCAAACAGGGATCTAAGCTTAGGCCAAGTCTCCAAGATGTTACTGAAGAAAGCTGGTTCTGCAATGCAACAGCAGATCTACAACAACCCCTACCATGGGTCCGTGATCATTACACAAGGCTTTGGTTTGGACTGTAGAGAGGTCTACCACACCTGCTGCCCCCATAAACCCTCGATCGGATCTGACCAGGTACAGCGGTCATCTCCACGCCCTCTGCAGGGTTTAGTTCTGATGGGACACTTCTGATGGGACACTTGTCTCTTTCAGGCGTTGTTCAAGTCAGTGCAGGACTGTCTGCGGACGGCAGTGTCTGCGAAGTACCGCTCCATCGCGTTCCCCGCCATCGGCACCGGAAACCTGGGCTTTTCAGACAGAGAGGTGGGCCAGATCATGCTGCACGCCGCCTGGGACTTCGGTCAGAAGTGTCCTTTCCCTTTAGAAGTGCACTTTGTCATCTTCCCAAAAGACGAGCAACGATTTAAGGTATGAACGCCAGTAAAACGCAGCGTCCCAGTCTACAGCAGGCTGAATGCATCACTGCCCACTTTGGAGGTCTGCAGTGTCAGGGTGGTCCCAAACCCAGATCCGGACAGACCAGTGAGATGTTTGTCCCAAAGCTGCAGCGTGTGTGTCGCTCTGACAGAACCATGTGACAAATAATACTGTTTTTATTTCAGGCGTTTGAAAAAGAACTGAAATTGCTCCAACCAAAGGCTTTCCAGATGGAGCCCCCCCAGAGTAAAGACCTCCGTGTTTGAACATTTACTTATTTATATCAACTAAATATCAAAATAAATGTTGTCTTTACAACTGTTTGTGTCTGATTCTGATGTTACAGATTCTCCAGAAGGAGCTCAAAGCCTGAACTCGAAACCAGCTCTGCTCTCATCCCAGGAACAAGGTCTGGGACTGGACCTGGACTGGACCTGGACTGGACCTGGACTGGACCATGACTGGACCTGGACCTGGACCTGGACTGGACCGGGACTGGGACTGGAACTGGACTGGACTGGACTGGACCTGGACCTGGGACGGACCTGGACTGGACTGGACCTGAGACTGGACTGGACCTGGACATGGACTAGGACTGGACCTGGACTGGACCTGGCCTGGACTGGACCTGGACTGGACCTGGACTGGACCTGGACCTGGACCTGGACTGGACCTGGACCTGGACTGGACTGGACTGGACTGGACTGGACCTGGACTGGAACCATGACTGGACTCTGGTAGGCCAAGACTAAAAACCAACAAACAAAACCATGAACAATCAGCACTTCTTATTTCATCACAAACTTCTTTTAAGACTCACCGACGAACAGTCCTCGTTGGCTCTTCCTCGTTGGCTCTCCTCCGTTGGCTCTTCCTCCTTGGCTTTTCCTCCTTGGCTCTTCCTCCGGTGGCACTTGTACTTTTGTCTTTGTTTCAGCGTTTGCGGAGTGGAATCTGGAGGACAAACCTGTTGTTTCCTTCAGAGCCGCTGATCCGTCTGCAGAGCTCGTCCGAGGAAAACCTGACCGAGGCAAAGCCTGGCTCACATCTCTGCTCTCCAACAGATTCAGCACCGTCTCCATCTGCAACAACTTCATCCAACACCTCGGGAGAAGGAGCTGGAGGAACTGTGGCGACATGGAGGTACAGGGCAGGGCGTCTGGCACAAGGGGGCAGGGCAGGGCATCTGACGGTCTGTCTCTGCAGGTGGAGGACATTCAGGTGGAGGAGTTTCTGGAGAAAGGTCTCTCTGGGTTTGTCGTGAGTGGGAACAATGAGGTGGACATCGCAGTCGCAGCTCTGAGGTTTGAGCAGAAGCTTCAGGAGGTTCAGAAGGAGTTTGTGAAGGAGGAGGAGGAGGAGCTGAAGAACCTGAGCCGGAGACGAGTGAGAGGGGAGCGGAGTCCAGCGTCCAGCTCCAACTCTAACTCAGATCTGTGGTGAAGCAGCTGAAGAGCCATGGACTGGAGCTCATCAAGGTAAAGACCACACCAAACCTTAAAGCAATACTGTACAAGTCCAGGTCACACGCCACCTACTGGTTACCAAGGAAACTGCACTGTCGCAAAACCGTTACGTCGGAACACGTTACTGCTCTGCCACTGGAGGATGGGCGTTTGTTTGTGGGGGGGGCGTGGTGAGCTGGGGAGGTGTGTCCAGTCTTTGTGAGGATTGGAGTCAGGAGCGGCGGGGGCGGGCACTCGGGGGGCCCTTCATTAGGAATGGACTTCCCTCCACTCTACAATCTTAAACATTTGGCAAGAACACTTTTGTTTTCCGTTCCATCTGTTTCTGTAAAATGTTGTGTTCAAACCAGAGAGTTTTAAAAACAGTCAAATTCATTGCAAAAATTAATCAACTCAATGGCATCAAAGGATCAAACATTTTCACAAAAATGAGAAAATGGACACATCTACAAGAGACGCATTAAAGTCGCACATCTACAAGAGACGCATTAGAAGTCACACATCTACAAGAGACGCATTGAAGTCACACATCTACAAGAGACGCATTGAAGTCACACATCTACAAGAGACGCATTGAAGTCCAACACATCTACAAGAGACGCATTGAAGTCACACATCTACAAGAGACGCTTGAAGTCCACATTACAAGACGCATTGAAGTCACACATCTACAAGAGACGCATTGAAGTCAAATCTACAAGAGACGCATTGAAGTCACACATCTACAAGAGAACGCATTGAAGTCACACATCTAAAAGAGCGATTGAAGTCACACATCTAAAAGACGCATTGAAGTCACATCTACAAGAGACATTGAAGCACCACTACAAGAGACGCATTGAAGTCACACATCTACAAGAGACGCATTGAAGTCACACTCTACAAGAGACGCATGAAGTCACACATCTACAAGAGAACGCATTGAAGCACACATCTACAAGAGACGCATTGAGTCACACATCTACAAGAGACGCTTGAAGTCACACATCTACAAGAGACGCATTGAAGTCACACATTACAAGAACGCATTAGTCACACATCTACAAGAGACGCATTGCACAGAAGCATGTCACACATCTACAAGAGACGCATTGAAGTCACACATCTACAAAGAGACGCATTGAAGTCACACAACAAGAGACGCATTGAAGTCACCTCAGAGACCTAAGCAACATCTACAGAGACGCATTTGAATCACACATCTACAAGAGACGCATTGAAGTCACACATCTACAAGAGACGCATTGAGTCACACATCTACAAGATGACGCATTGATCACACATCTACAGAGACGCATTGAAGTCACACATCTACAAGAGACGCATTGAAGTCACACTCAACAGCAAAATTAACATTTTGTTTCTCATTTGTGTTTTTGTAAAATAAAATGTGAAGAAAACATTTATTATTCATGATTCGTTGGCGAACACAAGAGGAGTTTTAATACTGATCTCAAACCGGATCGTTTTTGAACAGAGTTTTGAATGTAAAGACAAAGAAAGCACATGTGCTGTTAAAGGGAGTATTAATGGAAAGGTTTTTTACTCTGTTGAATGTGTTTGCTCCACCAGGGGGCGATATCACCTTCTATACCAATTATTATAGACCTGATTGTGAACCACTCTGAGGGAACCCTAATCTGTGGTGGTGATTGGAATCTTCGTGTTCAGCCTACATTAGACGTGTCGCGCTCAAGAGCACTGGAGGAACAATAAGAAGAAGTTCTGTAAATGAATGAAGAACATGGGGACTGAGTGACCTCTAGAGGGAGATGAACCCTAAGCACGCCAGTATACTCTTTTTTAATATCCGCATGCAGTTTACTCCAGAATAGACAATTTCTTTAGCTTCAATAAAGACAGATCTAAGATCACTGAAGCAGATACAGGTACAATAGACCTAAGTGATCATATCTATCTACATCTCTGTGGATTTGGAGGAAGATGAAGAAAACACACTTTGGAGGTTCAATGCCAGCCTGCTTAACGACCCTTTGTTTAAGGACAAAAATGTCCAACAACATTAAGACTTCTCTGGAGGAAAATGAACACTGGGGAAACGTTCCCGCCCATCCTCTGGGATGCTTCCAAAGCAGTTCTGAGAGGACAAATTATAGCCATTGCTTTGGCAAAAAAAAAAACAAGGAGAAAAAAACTAAAAGATTTGCAAGAAAAAAATGAATTGTTGAAAAACCATACCAAAAAGGAGTGTCCTTAAATGCTACAAGAAATTAAAACAGATAAGAGGAGAAATTAATGATCTGACTTCACAGGAAATAGATAAGAAAATACTCTTTACCAAACAAAGTTATCATGAGAGTGGATCATTCATTCATTTTCTACCGCTTGTTCCCGTTAGGGGTTGCGGGTGACTGGAGCCTATCCCAGTGCCTTTGGGCCTTAGGCGGGGTACACCCTGGACAGTGGCTAACACAGAGACACACAAACATTCACTTGGGCCAATTTTTACAGTTGCCAATTGACCTAACACATGCATGTCTTTGGGAGGAAGCCGGAGAACCCAGAGAGAAACCATGGTAACACGGGGAGGACATGCAGACTCCACCACATGGATGTAATGTTCGCCCAGGAGAGCCCTAACCGCTCTGCCACCGTGCACCCAGAGTGGATCAACATCTTCTAAATTATTAGACTGAAAACGACAAGCTGAAAGAACGATTTTCCAAATACGGGACGGGGAAAAATGAAAACTGTTTGACAGAAGAACAAGGAGCTGAAAGTGTTGGAAATTCAAAGAGCTCAAGATCAAGAGCCTGAAAAACAGGAAATCTCACCTTTGGTTCACTTTGTATCTGGAACCATCGGCCCAATTTATTAAACAAACAGAACAGTGTCAGTCGTTGGGACATGCAACACCTGGATCCGTCCATTTGCTGCATGTCCGTCCTTCTCTCGTCCCCATTTCACAAACTCTGCTGTCCAATGAAGCCTACAGACACAGAAGAGTGTGATTTTGATTGTGAGATGTTCCTAACGTGGCCTCTTAAATACTTGTGTGTTTTCAGGCAGAGAAAGTGGAGAACGCAGCGCTGGAGAAACTCTTTGAGCTCCAGAAGGTCCAGATGCCCTCACGCCCCTCTGAGATGCTGCTGCAGCTCGTCCCTGCACAGTTCTGTCGCATGATCTGTGACATCGGCTTCAGACCCGAGTGTGCTCCTCCTGACGGTACTGCTCCTCACACTCCCTGCTCCTCACACTTCCTGCTCCTCACTCTCTCTGCTCCTCACTCTCCCTGCTCCTCACATCTTCCCGTCCTCACACTTTTTCTGCTTCCTCACACTTCCTGCTCCTCACTCTCTCTGGCTCCTCATCTCTCCCTCGCTCCTCACTCTCCCTGCTCTCACTCTCCCTGCTCCTACCTCTCCCTGTCCTCACTCTCCCTGGCTCCTCATCCCCTGCTCCTCACTCTCCCCTGCTTCCTCACACTTCTGCTCCTGACGGTCTGCTCTCTCACCTCCTCTCCCCTGCTCCTCTCCCACTTCCTGCTCCTCACTTCCTCTTCTCCGCTCCTCACACTTCCGCTCCCAATGTCCTCACACTTCCGCTCTCACTCTCTCTGCTTCCCACCTGTCTCTTTCGCCTTCTGCTTCCTCACTCTCCCTGCTCCTCATCAATTCCTGCTCCATCCTCCCATGCTCCTCACTCCCGCTCCTCACTTTCCCTGCTCCTCACACTTCCTGCTCTCACCTTCCTGCTCCTCACTCTTCCTGCTCTCACACTTCCTTGCTTCTCAACACTTCTGCTCCTCACTCACCTGGCTCCTCACTCATCTGTCCCACTCTCCTTGCTCCTCACAGATTCTGCTCTGCACCCTTTTCCGCTCCTCACTCTTCCTGCTCTCACTCTCTGCTCCTCACTCTCCCTGCTCTACTTCTGTCTCTTCACTCTTCCTGCTCTCAATCTCACTCTGCTCCTCACACTTCCTGCTCCTCACTCTTCCCTGCTCTCACACTTCCTGCTCCTCCTCTCCCTGCTCCTCACTTCCTGCTCCTCACACTCTCCTGCTCCTCACACTTTCCTGCTCCTCACTCTCTCTGCTCCTCACCTCCTCGCTCCTCACCTCTCCTCACACTTCCTGTCCTCACACTTCCTGCTCCTCACTCTTCGCTGTCCTCACACTTCCTGCTCCTCACACTTCTGCTCCTCACACTTCTGCTCCTCACTTACTCTCTTCTCTGCAACTTCCTGCTCCTCACTCCTTCCTGCTCCTCCACACTTCCTGCTCCTCACTCTCCCTGCTCTCACACTTCCTGCTCCTCACTCCCCTGCTCCTCACTCTCCTGCTCCTCACACTTCCTGCTCCTCCTCTCCTGCTCCTCACTCTCCTGTCCTCACTCCTCCCTGCTCCTCACACTCTGCTCCTCAACTTCCTGCTCCTCACACTTACTGCTCCTCACCTTCCTTGCTCCTCACTCTCCTGCTCCTCACATTCCTGCTCTGCTCTCCTGCTCCTCACTCTTCCTGCTCCTCACTCTCCCTGCTCCTCTACACTTCCTGCTCCACTCTCCTGCTCTCCTCACTCTCTCCCTGCTCCTACTCTCCCTGCTCCTCACTCTCCCTGTCCTCACTCTCCCTTGCTCCTCACTTCCCTGCTCCTCACTCTCCTGCTCCTCACACTTCCCTGCTCCTCACACTTCCTGCTCCTCAACTTCCTGCTCTCACACTTCCTGCTCCTCACTCTCCCCTGCTCCTCACCTCTCCCTGCTCCTCACTCTCCACTCCGCTCAACTCCCTCCCCACTTCTGCCCTTACTCTCCTGCTCCTCACTCTCCCTGCTCTGCTCCTCACTCTCCCTGCTCCTCCACTCTCCCTCGCTCCTCACCTGCTCCTCGCTCCTCACACTCCTGCTCCTCACACTCCCTGCTTCCTCCCTCTCCCTGCTCCTCACACTTCCTGCTCCTCACACTTCCTGTCCTCACTCCTGCCCGCTCCCTCACTCTTCCTGCTCCTCACTCCCTCTGCTCCTTTCCACTCCTGCTCCTCACACTTCCTGCTCCTCACTCTTCTGCTCCTCACTCTCCCTGCTCCTCACACTCCTGCCTCACTCTCCTCTCCACTGCCCTCTCACCTTCTTAGACTTCCTGCTCCTCTCCTGCTCTCACTTCCCTGCTCCTCACACTCCCTGCTCTCAATGCTTCACTGCTCCTCTCTCCCTGCTCCTCACTTCCTGCTCCTCACCTCTTCCTGCTCACTCACTTCCGCTCCTCACTCTCCCTGCTCTCACTTCCTGCTCCTCACACTCCCTGCTCCTCTTCCTGCTCCTCACTCTCCCTGCTCCTCATCTCCTGCTCCTCCACTCCCTGCTCCTCACTCTGCTCCTCACACTTCCTGCTCCTCACTTCCTGCTCCTCAACACTTCCTGCTCTCACACTTGACTTCTTTTCAGACCCGGCTCTCGGTGAAGGCCTGTATTCGCTGCAATGTGACGAGCGCTCGGAACCTCTGGACAAACAGCTGGACCAGTTCTTATACCTGTTTGTGGCCGAGGTCTTAAGGGGAAGTCCGGAGGAGGTAGACCAGGTTTAGTCCTGGGTCCTGGTCTGGGTCCTGGTCTGGTCCTCCTGACCCGCTGGACTCGCTGTGACTCGGTGGAAGTTCAGGGTCTACGGTTGTGTTTCAGTCACGTCCAAACACTTCCTCGATTCCTCCTGATCTGCAAAAACAGACAGAAGCAACATCTGTCTGAACCGGGTCCGAACCGGTCCGGGTCTAGTTGGGTCCGAGGGGTCGGCAGCCTTAATTACATCTTTGTTTAAGTGAATCAACTTTGTGAAAAAATCAAACTATAACAACGTGAATGAAGCGTTTGAGGGAAAGTGTTCTCCTCTTAACTTTAGTCTGTAAATCTTTAAATGAAACTGGTTTGAGGAGCAACTTTTTATTTTATTTCTGTTTTATTCAAGGAAATGTAAATGTTTTTATTGATTCTATGCAAATACATTTAATTAAACTGATTTCTGACAAAACACATGAGATTCTTCTGAATTACCCAGAAGGATAAAGGGAAACGCACATGTTTCTAAAGATTATTCATATTTTGACACAAACAAAACTGCAACGAACAATTAAAGTGACTAAAAACACAAACTAATGAACATTGGCTAAACAGAGCGAAATTAAATAACACACTATATTCATAAATATTTCTGCAGAAGCTTCAGTCAACGATAGATTACACCTTTATTTGGTCAGTTAGTTGCAGCTTTACACAGAACAAATACAAGCTCATAATATATAATAATAATGATGATGTCTTATTTAGAAAAGCGTATTTCAATGTTAAGAACAATCTAAATAAAAAAACACAAAAACTGCCCCCGAGCCGCCCCTGTCTGCAGAGGTGTCCCGCGCCCTGTTGCAAGTGTCCCGAGCGCCCCCTGTCTGCAGAGTGAGCGCCCTCCGAGCGCCCCCTGTCTGCAGAGTGTCCCGAGCGCCCCTGTCTGCAGAGCTGTCCCAGAGTGTCCAGAGCGGCCTGTCGCAGTGTCGAGAGTGTCCCAGAGCGCCCCTGTCTGCAGAGTGTCCCAGAGCGCCACCCAGAGCGCCCCCTTGTCTGCAGATGTCCCAGAGCGCGCCCCGTGTCTGCAGAGTTGTCCCCGAGCGCCCCTGTCTGCAGAGTGTCCCCGACGCCCCCTGTCTGCAGAGTTGTCCCCCGCGCGCCCCTGTCGCAGAGTGTCCCGAGCGCCCCCACTGTCTGCAGAGTGTCCCCGACGCCCCCCTGTCTGCAGAGTTGTCCCAGAGTGTCCCAGAGCGCCCCCTGTCTGGCAAGTGCGTCCGAGCGCCGCCCTGTCTGCGAGTTCCCCGAGCGCCCCCTGTCTGCAGCAGTGTCCAGAGCGCCCCCCTGTCTGCAGAGGTACCGAGCGCCCCCCGTCTGCAGAGTGTCCCAGAGTGTCCAGAGCGGCCCCCTGTCTTTAACAGACACGTGGACACAAAGTACAGTCTGCGGCTCTTGGCGAGGTAGTTTCATTCGTCTCAGTAAGTCTGTTCCGTTCCAGGATCAAATGTCCCTTGAACATTTGTGGATTTTCTTTTTAATTAGCCTCAAGTTCAAGAGGAGCAAGGAAGACAGATCAAATGCAGGCTTTTTTTACTGACGCTGCACGGAAACGTGTTTAGTCTTTCCTCCAAACGAGAGCTAAAGGATAAAGTCACATACAGAAGAAGCAGAAAAAGATGTGACTCAGTCGAGTATTTAAGAGAAAGCTCAAACGAGACAAACGACACGAACTCGTTAATGAAAAAAGACGTCCACAATTCAGAACGGAGGCAAAAGGGTTTCAGTGATGATTCAGTCTGTGCCTCGTGCGATGACTCTGTGGCGTTTCGGTGCCGGCCTCACTCGGTGCATCGGGCACCTCGGTCCCGTCACCGAGCAGCATGTGTGAATGATGCCGTCTTTTTCTCTTGCCGCTGCTCAATCGGCTATTGATGCAGCAGAATGATCGCTCAGCTGTGAAGTGGAGTCTCAGTGCCGTCGTCCAAAACTCGCCTGAACAAAGAGCGCTTTCTTTGGTTACGCGCTCGCGGCCTTCGTCCAACAAGAGCGAGCGAAGTGTGAGCGCCGCACGCTTGCGCGTTTTGTTGCGCTGCTCGCGCTTTCGTAGCGCAACGATGTTCTGCCATCACCTCATCTTCGACGCACCGCTCATCCTCGTCGAGCGCTCCTTCTACACCGCTCACTCCTTCATACACCGCTCATCGCTCACTCTCATGCACCGTCACTTTGTCTCACTCACTCCTTCATACACTCCTTCGTACGCACCGCTTCACTCCGCTCAATCCTTCGTACGCAACCGCTCACTACCGCTCACTTCTTCGTACGCACCGCTCTTCGTTCATATCGTCATCTCGTGCGACCTCCTCCTTCGTGCGCACCGCTCACTCTTCGTGGCGCACGCTCACTTCTCGTGCGCACCGCTCACTCCTTCGTACGCACCGCTCACTCCTTCGTACGCACCGCTCACTCCTTCGTACGCACCGCTCATCCTTCGTACGCACCGCTCACTCCTTCGTACGCACCGCTCACGCTCACTCCTTCGTACGCACCGCTCACTCCTTCGTACGCACCGCTCACTTCCGCTCACTCCTTCGTACGCACCGCTCACTCCGCTCTTTCCTTCGTTCGCACCGCTCACTCCTTTGTACGCACCACTCACACCGCTCACTCCTTCGTATTGCACCCGCTCACTCCTTCATACGCACCGCTCACTCCGCTCACTCCTTCGTGCGCACCGCTCACTCCTCGTGCGCACCGCTCACTCCGCTCTCACTCCTTCGTGCGCACCGCTCACTCCGCTCACTCCTTCGTACGCACCGCTCACTCCTTTGTACGCACCACTCGCACCGCTCACTCCTTTGTACGCACCACTCACACCGCTCACTCCTTCGTATGCACCGCTCACTCCTTCGTACTGCACCGCTCACTCCTTCATACGCACCGCTCACTCCTTCTACGCACCGCTCCACTCCTTCGTACGCACCGCTCACTCCGCTCACTCCTTCGTACGCACCGCTCACGCCTTCATACGCACCGCTCACTCCTTCATCACGCACCGCTCACTCCTCACCGCTCACTCCTTCATACGCACCGCTCACTACCTTCGTAGGCACCGCTCACACCGCTCACTTCCTTCGTAGCACGCTGGCACACCGCTCACTCCTTCGTACGCACCGCTCACTCCTTCATACGCACCCGCTCACCTCCTTCATACGCACCGCTCACACCGCTCACTCCTTCGTACGCACCGCTGACACCGCTCACTCCTTCGTACGGACAGCTCACTCCTTCATACGCACCGCTCACTCCTTCGTACGCACCGCTCACTCCTTCGTACGCACCGCTCACTCCTTCATACGGACCGCTCACTCCGCTCACTCCTTCGTATGCACCGCTCACTCCTTCATACGCACCGCTCACACTCCTTCAACGCACCGCTCACTCGCTTCGTACGCACCGCTCACACCGCTCACTCCTTCGTACGCACCGCTCACACGCTCACTCCTTCGTACGCACCGCTCACACGCTCACTCCTTCGTACGCACCGCTCACACCGCTCACTCCTTCGTACGCACCGCTCACACACGCTCACTCCTTCGTACGCACCGCTCACACGCTCACTCCTTCGTACGCACCGCTCACACGCTCACTCCTTCGTACGCACCGCTCACACCGCTCACTCCTTCGTACGCCACCGCTCGCACCGCTCACTCCTTCGTACGCACCGCTCACTCCTTCATACGCACCTCTCACTCCTTTATACGCACCGCTCACACCGCTCACTCCTTCGTACGCACCGCTCACACCGCTCACTCCCTTCGTACGCACCGCTCACTCCTTCATACGCACCTCCTCACTCCTTCATACGCACCGCTCACACCGCTTCACTCCTTCATACGGACCGCTCACTCTGCTCACTCCTTCTCCGCTATCTCAGCACCGCTCACTCCTTCGTACGCACCGCTCACTCCTTCGTACGCACCGCTCACTCCTACGCACGCTCACTCCGTCACTCCTTCGTACGCACCGCTCACTCCTTCGTACGCACCGCTCACTCCTTCGTACGCACCGCTCACTCCTTCGTACGCACCGCTCACTCCTTCGTACGCACCGCTCACACGCTCACTCCTTCGTACTCACCCGCTCACTCCTTGTACGCACCGCTCCTCGAACCCTTCGTCTCACTCTAGGACGCTCACTCCTTCGTACGCACCGCTCACTTTCGTACGCAGCCAGCTCACAGTCACTCCTTTCGTACGCACCGTCACTCCTTCGTACGCACGCTAAACGCTCAAATCTTCGTACGCACCGCTCCACTCTTCGTACGCACACGCTCACTCTTCGTACGCACTCGCTCACATCCTTCACTCCGTTCACACAGAAAACAACTTCCACTGCCGTTGTCGATGTATGTGTCCGTAGTGCGCACACAAAAACGTCCACCAATGCGCGAAGTCTTTGCTCTGGGAGACAAAACCGTGAAAGTGAATTTATTCTTCACATTCTAGCTTCACTTTGTGCAAGACTTCATCAGACAAACAAGCCCAAGAAACGAGGAGCAAGAGATGAACTGCCTTGGGTTTCTCTGGTTCTCTCCTGATGGTTCTCCTGATGGTTCCTCCTGATGGTTCTCCTCCTGATGGATCTCCTCCTGATGGTTTCTCCTGATGGTTCCTCCTGATGGATCTCCTCCTGATGGATCTCCTCCTGATGGATCTCCTCCTGATGGATCTTGTAGAATTTTCTAGAATTTTGTGTTGTAATAGTGTCTCGTTTCTTCATAACTCCAGGTCAAAGTGCTCATTATTCACAGGGAAATGCAACTGTTGGAGAAACAGCCGCACCAAGAGGCAAACCACTCTCACGTGTTCTGGGACTGTCCTGAAGTTCACAATCACAACAGTTCTTTAGGTTTATTGCATTGGAAAACGTTTCTAAATTAGAATAACTCAGATTGATGTTTTAACGATAGATTCACATTTGAAACTCTGAACCATTGAAATATTCCGACGTAAACATTAGAAAGGCTCCACTTTCACATGAAACACATTTTTATTCAATTAACTTTTAGTCATCGTTGTTCAAGTCTGTTCCAATCAGAAGGTCGTCCCGGATCAGTGCATGTGCTCGTGCACGTGACGTTTGGGACCCCGAGGTTTGACAAACCCCTTGGTTTGGTCTGGTTTGGTTCGGTTCAGACTGAAGAAGCTGGAGTGAAGAGGGTTTTAAGCGGCCTTTCCGTGAACACGAGGATTAAGTCTTAGATTAGAGCATCTTCACCTTTGACCTGAGACTGGGCTGCTGTCACTGCGCCCCTAGTGGTCAGAGAGTGCCAGCACATCTTCACGTTTGAGCTGGAGCAGAAGTGAGCCAGGTCCAGCACAGAAGTTCAGCTGGAGTTGGTTTTTCAAAAAGGAAAGAAGCTTCTGCAGGTTTTAATCGACATCAGGTTTATTTCTCGCCGTTTGAGTTTCTGAATCCAAATGAAATCAAACGTTTAAAAGTTTCACTTTGGGCAAAACATTTGTATTTAGAGATCGACAAGTTTGAACAGAATAAAACACAGAAGTTCTGAGAACGTTTGAGCGGAGTTCACTCTAAAAGCTCCTGTGAGCCGGACTGAACTGAGCCGAGCCGAGACGGGCCGGACCGAACTGAGCCGAGACGAGCCGGGCCGGACCGATTTATGTTCCGAGTTTGGATCAAACTCTCGCAGCAGGTTTTGCTCTGCAGGTTCTGACAGTTCAGACACTTCTGATCTTTATATTATCATTTTACTCATAATTAAAATATGTTTGTGAAAATGAAGTTCCGAGTCAAAAGTTCCACCTTCTCGGAAAACGGACTCAAACGTGTGTTTTGGACTCATTCAGTGAAGTCTGTTGTTCTCACACCACCCTGAGGTCTGTAGTAGCAGTAGCAGTATTTGCAGCAGCAGTATTTGCAGTATTTGCAGCAGTAGCAGTATTTGCAGTATTTGCAGTATTTGCAGCAGTAGCAGCTCTTACCCAGCACCACCCTGAGGTCGGTCCCCTCCAGGTTCAGGAGCCAGGTGCTGGTGGTCTTGGACCTGTTCTCCATGTACTTCTTCAGGCTCTTGCCGTTGATCTCCAGCGTGTACTCGTAGGCGAAGCCGCTCACCGCGTCGATGTTGATGGTGGCTTTGGTGCTGGATCTGCCCACGGAAAACGTTTCCTTCCCCACGAGCTTGAACATCCAGTCCCTGCGCAGGATCTCCTACGAAACAGCAACACCAGACACTATTCAACAACTGTTTAAAGACATTCAAACCAAAGACGGGTTCAAATGTGGGACTGAAGCTTCAGAGGGAAGACGAAACCTTTCCGTCCACGTAGATCACGCGTTTTCCCGTCGTCGTGCCGTGCTCAAACTCGATGGTGTGGACTCGGTCACTGAGAGCCACCTCCCACACGGCGGCCAAGTCACCGGACATGGCTCCGACC
>BJKM01000669.1:0-41065 GCA_015082035.1 Chaenogobius annularis
CAAGCACGACGAATAACTCCAAGAAGTCTCTTTTTCAAAACTTGTGTCTGTTCCCATCGTATGTCCACTGCACCCACGTGCACAATCAGCTGTTTAATTCCTTGATATCTGGCCAAAACATTAGGAAGGAGTGACGTGATCTCAGAAATAGAGACGCTGGGAAAATAATTGGTTTTCCTACTGCGTCACATGACTTATCGCGCCGTCGCCCACCATAACATTCTCAGTGACCTTGACGTTTGACACAGAATCTAGGTCTCCTGCCTTTTGGCCATGTCATGTATTATTTTCCTTTGTTCATTCACTTCAGTCTCTGAAAGTTGTAAAAAATATGTTTGTAAGATATATTTTAGGTGCCTTTACATTATCTTTGTATTGTTTAGGCTTTGTACCGAGTTTGTTCCACGATACAGCCTGGTCTTTAGATAATTTTGGGAACAACACAGAGTCACACCGGTCTAGGTTGAAAGTAGCCGTTATTGTAAAAATTGCAGACTTCTTACCACCGGACGACACTGGTATTGTATCGTGTAGTCCTTTTTCAGATTCTAAAGCAAATAGCCATGCTTGTAGCAAATTAATAATAGATATTTCTGACAGCGTTCACAAGAGTCAGTTTTCCATCTTCTTTCGAACATGTCACTGGCTTGTCAGATTTTTTTTTAAAACGGAAAAAAAATTCTGTAAATCCTAGGTTTACTTAAAAAAGTCATAATTAAAAAGACAAAAACTGATTAAATAGCTAAATAAAATAAGGAAAGCAGCGATAGCAAGCTGGAGCAAGTAGGAAAGCGTCTGCACTCTTAATAATGAATTAATTAAATTAATATGAAGACGGTGCTTCGCACATCAAGTTCTATAGCAGGTGCATAGGAGAAGGCGTGCGTAACACTGAATAAACTGAGGAAAAAAATCCTGCAGTCTTACTTGCAAGGTGAATTTATTTACAGGTGAAGAGGCAACATTTCAAAAACTAGGCTTTCTTCTCAAATGGCAAATGGGTGACTGATGTTGGGACAGAGGTTTAAATAGGAGTTGCCTCAAGAAGTGAGCCTTAGACACGAAAGCAGACGCTCAGAAGACTTAAAAGAGCAACAATCAAATTTATCATAAAAGACATGTCAGTACCCAAACAATGACAAACAGTGACACCTAATGACAATTGTATATAATTACAATCCACATCTGTCAATAGTGGCAATACAGTAAAAAATAGCAAAAGTATACAAAGTATACATGGATGTATTGAATTAAACAAACAGGTCAATGGGAAAATCCTGTAATACCTACATGTAAACTTTGATCAATTTATTCTCCTCCGTGTATTTGTGTCTGTATTTGGTACAATACAACTCCTAAAGTCAGTGTTTCCTGTAGGTGTTGAACAGTGGAGGCAGAGCAGCTACGCTACACAGAAGTCCGTTAGTGGGCGTTCCCCTCGGTTGCCAACTGTATCCATACTGAAATTCATCAGTACTGTAGTTTTGAACAGGAAGTCAATGGACACGTCCTAGTGCCTATGACACGTTTAATTGCTCATTTGACTGAAACACTGTAAAGATAATTATATAAAATTTCGCTAAAACGTAACAGATTTTATCCCAACAATCATGACATCACAGACGGAAATTTTGTAATTCTGTGAATAAATTATTTGACAACAAAATACACTGATGATCTTTCAGAATCAGAATTTGAGTATTTAAACCTAACTGATGCAGTGAGTGGCCTCTCATTTCTGAAACAACCATGTGGAAAGAGAAGGGTCAAATCATTGGCACCATGCAGATAAAACATCGAAGGAGAAGCAGAGACTAATGTACTACAGGGTACACAAGCTGGAGAAGGCTTTGTGAAGTGGTCACTCCATCATCAATACAAGATCTGAGTGAGGAACAATGACACACTGAGGATCTGTGTGAGGAACAATGACACTGAAGGGAAAATACATCCGTTAATATTGCAGAAACTTATTCAAAGATAAAGGTCCAACAAATATTAAAGCGAGTGCCCCTTTTCTTCTGTGGACAGACAAGTGTACATGAGAAAAGCATTACGTTCTTGTGTATGTGTAAATTTCCCCAAACCTTTAGATGGAATCTCCCTAAGAGTTACGTCATATTTTGTAAATTTGCGCTACTTCCTATAATTTTCCATTTTTATTTATTTTTAAACTTTTCTTCTGAAACTGACACTTGTAAACCAACACTGACTCATCCAAAACTATCTTTTATATTTACAACAGGTTTTATTCCATCAAAAAACCCCTCAAAACTAGGAAATCAAAAAGCCTGTCATAGACTTTAAGCTGTTTTACAATAAACACAATGGAAAAGAATGGTGTATGCATGTTATAGTTTGATAGTAAAAACACAAAGATGTCTGATCTCAAGGTCTGATTTTAGAAACAAGAGGTGGGGGTATTTGGGGTATTTTACCGCATTTTAGTTTTTCACTAAGACACATCCGTACAAGCATTGACAATATATTTGAATAATAAGCTAAATGAATCATTGTGCTAGCACACAAACTGTCTGAAATCTAACCAATCATGTGATCACTAGTCAATAACCTGCCTTTTTACATTCCCTTTGTTATGTAACAACCTCTTAGTCGCACTTTGTATTGTGTGCGTTTTGTTACCTAGCTATAATCCGGCATACTGACATTTGTTCAATACAGATGTTCACTAATGTGCATTGACCCCATCAAATAAATATACATATTTTAATGATTGCTTTATTAAAAGGTCTACACTTCCTACATAAACCAGAAGAGCTGATATTTACCATAAGCATCTCTGATTTTGTTTAGGACGTTCCCGAGACCTTCTTCCATCTTGTGCAGGACGAGCTTAAGCCACAAACCCAGGTCCAGTGAGGAGAACAGGGGCCAGAGGAAGATGCCCAGGACTGGACACAGGAATGTTATAACACATTAGAACACATAAGAACACATTACAACAAGTTACAAAAACAAATTAAAACCGCATTAGAAAACAGTGGAAGGGGTGGGATGATGGCTGCCTAGTTCAGACATGTGTCTGGCTGCGCTCGTATCCATTGGAATAATCCGTCTTTATTACAAGTTCACCTTGGGAGACCCAATATGTCTACGTGGGAGCAGACATATAGCTTGGACACTTATTTCGGGAACATGTCTAAGAAAAACAAGAGGAAAAATTTCAGAGAACCAGGCTGTCAAGCTAGCTCCGCATCTACGCCAGTCCCTGCGCGCCCAGATTTCAGCTCAAACTCCACTGCTCACTCCAGCTCCAGATCAGATTCATCTGTGGAGGAGACCCGGAGCGAGATAGACCCGGTGATTATGGCGGCTTCCCGGGAGATTACTGACAAGATTACAAAAACAGATGCAGCCCTGGCGGAAATGCGTGATTTGAAACTGGACACCCGAGCCACAGCGGAGGAGATCTCTGACCTGAGGGACACTGTCTTTACAAACCAAAGAGGCAGAATTGAAAAACCCAGTGTGTGTTTTGACAGACAAACTGGACGACCTGGAGAACGCAAATGTAATTTCTGTATTGTCAGCATTCCAGAGGACACTAAGGGTAAAGATGGGGTCAAGTATATGGAGACCTGGATCCCCAAATATCCCAAACTTCCAACAAAAGCTGGGAAAAGATAGACCGTGCACATCACTCCCTGGCTCCCAAGCCAGGTCCGAACCATCGTCCAAGACAAAGTTCCACAACTTCAATGATAAACAGCTTGTCATGGCTGCATCCAGACGTCTCGCCGCAGTCCAACCCGGATCAACCAAGCCCTAAGTCTCTTTTTTCAACGATTACTCCGCGCAAGGGGTCAAAATACACAAAGCTTTTGATCCGGTGAAATCCCGCCTGAGAGAGTAAAATGTGGATTACGCTCTGCTCTATCCTGCAATGCTGAGGATTAACGTGAATAGAAAAATCAAAAGATTCAATACACCGGATGAAGCATTAGCGGACTACCTACAGGACCCTTGAACACTTTGACGTTCTATCCCTTGTCCCCCTTTATTTCAATGAAAGGGACCTGGACTGTACTGGAGAGATGCATTTGCCCAATGTGGGCCAGTGTTCCAAATTTGGTTTGAATACCCAGGTGAAAAGGTTATGTCAACTGGACCAGAGGGCCTTTTTTTTTTAACTAGAAAATAGTTTTGCCTCCACCCTCTGATCTCTTGTTGGATCAGTCTGTGAGCTCTTCGCATGTTTTTGGCATGAACTTTTGCATTTTGCTTATTCTGTTGTGTTTGGGTGTTGTGGTTCTGGTGTTTGTGTTCGACCAGAGAGCTGTGTAACAAAAGCAGATTAACAAAAGGAAGATTTCAACATGGTTAATACAATGCCATCTGAAAAATTATGAATAGCATCTCTTAACGTTAATCGCATGTTAGTACCTTTTGACCGCCTGTTCTGTTTTTGTTCATTCCTCAGGGGGGTGCTGTTTTTGTATAGTTAATGTCTTTGGCGCTTACTGTGTTCTGTCCCTTTAAGAAAGTGAGCAGTAGTTACAGGTCATGTGACACTATCAGGAAGTTTTTGTCAAAGTGTGGCTCTGAAGCATTGTGTTCATTTAAGTTATCCACAAACATCTGCAGACATCTTATGCCTTTGTTAGCATCAAGGGTACATATTGATGTATTAGTTAAAGGGTTTTATGTGTATATGATTATTTTATTTCATGTGTTTGAAATTGTTGTGTCTGTGATTGATATTGTTTATATGTTCCAGTCTCACCATATCTTGCAACATCATTAAACCCCTGGAAAGAGCTATCGTCTTCGGAGTCTTGATGTCAAGAAAGTGTTTAGCTGGCTGTCTAGTTATATATATCGCACATATGGCGAGGGCAGTACACCGCCTAATTGGACCTAACAAAAAATAGAAAATAAAAAGATATATACCTACAAGAAGCCCTTTTAAACAATTTAGGAACATCAAAAACGAACAGACTTTACTAGTCCTCATATAGTGGCAAACATAAGAGGGGTGGTGCCATATTGACTTCAAGCTGAAAAGCCTTTGATCTGAGTTTTGAACACAAATGAGATCGATTTGTACAGGTCAAAGGAAATATTAATGGAAGTTTGATTACTTTGATAAATGTATATGCTCCACCAGGAAGTGACCTCACTGGATATGATTGCAAACCACTCTGAGGGAACCCTCGTCTGTGGCAGTGACTGGAATTTACATGTTCAGCTGACATTGGATGTCTCAAGATCAAAGTACTGGTAAATCCATAAACAAAAAAACAAACAAAAAATCACAAATACAGTGTTAACCCTGTGACAGGCTGGCCCCTTTCGTCATGCCCAAAAATCACTGGGATAGGCTCCAGTCACTTGTCACCTCTAACAGGAACAGAAAAGCAAGAAAAAATGAATCCATAAGGGTTGATCGATATCTGGAGAGAGATTAATCCTAATGTCCTCCAATATACACATTTTTTGATCCCACATAAGATCTATACTAGAATGGTTTCCCACAAACCCAATCTCCCACATTTGACACCTCGATGAGTAGAAGTGTTTAGTCACAGAGTTTATGTACAATAGCAAACAGCCACCAGGGGGCATAAAGTCTGATGTTAAAAAATCTGATCATAAGTCTCTTCAAATAACAGAAATGTCTCACCATGTGACCACAACATGAACTCACATGCCCCACGCTGGTGGCTCCATCCTCTGTACTGTTCTTTTCTCTTTGCATCTTCCTTAAGAGCACCTCTGCTTCTCCTGGTGTTCTGAGCACGTGTGTTTAACCTTCAAAAGTCACCAGAAGAGTCGCGGGGAAAGAGAATCCATGTCTCAGTTTTCTCTTCCTGAGCTCCTCACAGATGTGGTGGAACTTTTGCCGTTGTTGATGATGAACCTCGTATGGAATATCTGGAGCAAAGAAGACACGCTTGTCTTTGTACTGGAGGTCTCCTTTAACCCTTGCAGCCTTCAGGACGCGTTCCTTCACACAGTCATTGGAAAACCTCATAATCAGGCCTCGTGGTTTATCAGCTGCTGGTCTTGGTTTGCCCAGGTGATGTGCTCTTTCGATTGTGATGGGAGGGACTTCAACTCCTGAGTTAATAAGGGGCTATCTAATAAGCTAATAAGCCAATGAGCTAATAAGGAGCGATCTTCTCCAGGAAGCCTCAGTGTCCTTTCCCTCTTCTCCCTCCTCAACGGCCACAAGTCCAGGAGCTTATTCTTTGTGTTACTGTTCTCCGACTCCAGCGTTGTCACCCTGGCCCGCAGCGCCTCCATCTCGGCCCTTACTGTCTGCAGATCGTCCGTATTGTCTGAAACACGTTGCTCAACCTCCTCAATGCGTGCTCCCGTTATTCCATCGGCTTTCAATTTAGCGGTCACTGCCTCTGACACTGCCGGAGCTATGATGGCTAACACCTAGGCTCTCAGGGACTCCATGGCACGCTGCACTTTGGACATCTTGAGCCACAGTCGATGACCAATTACGTTCTCTCCCCTTTCCAACGCAAAGAAGTCGCGCGAGTCTCCATCCAGGCCGGTGGGACTCTGCATCTCCGACGGAGAAGGAGCACAGCCTGCAGGTTTGTCAGCCGCGCTAGCCTCATTAGCAAGGCAAGGCAAGTTTATTCGTAGAGAACAAGTCGTAACACAAAGGCAATTGAAAGTGCTTCACACAACAGGAAAAAAATGCATTAAAATCACAAAGACATGAATAGTTTAGGACATAAAAGAGAAGAGTGCTAGCCACACTAGCCTTGTTAGCTTGTGATGCGGGATGTTTTCCAACGGAGCCGTGGGCCGTCAGCTTTGTCTGTCCCCTGGCGCCACCAGACTCGTGTCTTCCTTGTTTACTCATCTCTGTTCTTTGTTCTTTGTGTTTGGGTGGGTCAAACGATGATATTAACCAAATTTTTGCAGCAGTGGAGTGTAGTGCGTCCACTCAGTGCATCACCATACCGGAAGTCCTAAAATCCAGTTTCATACCGTGCGCGGTATGGTTGATGTGAACAACTTAAAGCAGTTCTGCTTGTATACAAGTCTCTCCATAGCCTAGCACCAAAGTACATCTTGGACATGTTTGTGCCACATGAACCATCTCGGACTCTGAGGACCTCAGGGACCGGCCTCCTGCTGGTGCCAGAGTCAGGACTAAACATGGGGAATCTGCGTTTCAGTTTTATGCAGCTAAAATCTGGAACAGTCTTCCTGAGGATGTGAGACAGGTTCTACTCTGGCAATGTTCAAATCTAAGCTAAAAAATTTTGTTAAGCTGTGTGCATATGACTGAAATGATTTTCTCTGCACTCTTCTCTTTTAAGTCTTAAACTGTTTTGGGATTTCTGTCATGTCTTGGTGAATTTACAGCATTTTTTCCTGTTATGTGAATCACTTTGAATTGCCTTGTGTACGAATTGTGCTCTACAAATAAACTTAAATTGCCTTGCCTTGCTGAATGTATATGCCCCACCAGGGAGTGATATCACCTTCTATACAGATAGTATGGCCCTGATTGTGAACCACTCTGAGGGAAGCCTAATTTGTGGCGGCAATTGGAATTTTCACATACAAATCTACATTGGACTTGTCAAATTCGAGAGGCACTGGAGGAACAATAAATAAGTTCCATAAATTAATGAAAAATATAGCACCGATTAACATCTGGAGAGAGATTAACCCTAATCCACGCCAAATATACCCATTTTTCTAATCCACAAGCAGTCTACTCCATAATAGACTATTTCTTTATCTTCAATAAAGACATCTAAAATCACTAAAGCAGATAAAGACTCAATAGACCTAAGTGATCATGCTCCCATCTACATTACTGCAAACTTGGAAGAAATACAAAAAAACACACTTTGGAGGTTTAATGCCAGCCTGCTTAATGACCCTTTGTTTAGGGAAAAAAAAATTGTAATTTATGTATGACTTTTGTTTCATTCTTTGAGGGGTTTTCCTTTTCATAAAGGGCAATTATCTTTTTTAAAAGTCTTTTTTTTTTTTTATGGTAAAACTGATCAAGTTTGCGGACGACACCACCCTCATCGGGCTCATCTCGGACGGGGATGAGTTTGTCTACAGGAGGGAGGTGGACCGGCTGGTGTCCTGGTGCAGCGGTAACAATCTGGAGTTCAACGCCCAGAAGACAGTGGAGATGATCGTGGATTTCAGGAAAGTCACAGCCCCCCAGCCCCCCCTCATCATGACAGACTCCCCCATCACCACCGTGGACTCCTTCCGCTTCCTGGGCACCACCATCACCCAGGACCTCAAGTGGGAGCCCTCCAGCCCTCATCAAGAAGGCCCAGCAGAGGATGTACTTCCTGCGGCAGCTGAGGAAAGCCAAGCTGCCAGTGCAGATGATGGTGCAGTTCTACACGGCCATCAGAGCGCCCTCTGCTGGAGCCACAACCAGGGACAAACAGAGACTACAGCGCCCTCTGCTGGAGCCACAGACAGGGACCAACAGAGACTACAGCGCCCTCTGCTGGAGCCACAGCCAGGGACAAACAGAGACTACAGCGCACTTTCTGCACTACAACTGTAAATTTAACTGTAAATTCTTGTGTACATAGTAAGTCTATTTTTATTTTATACTATAGTAATTTTAAATTGTTTCTTAATGCATGCCCTTTGGATTTCATGTATGTTGTTTTTATTATTGCTCAGTGTTTTATGTTGCACCCTTAATGCCGAGACAAGTCTTATGTTTGTGAATTTCATTCATTGACAATGGCAATAAACCTTTTCTGATTCTGATGAACTCCCTTTCCCTTTGAATCTAATATGGAACCATGTTTTTTTTCACCTAAAAATATCAGAATTTCCACATGTCCCGCAAGTCCAGTTCAAACACAGGGAGGTGGGGGCGCACCCGTGAGGCAGCACCGGTTAGGGTTAACCGGTGCACAGTGTAATGCCTCTCAAACTGTGCTGTATGCGATGTCCCTCTGTGTATATAACAAATAAAACACCCTGACGACGTGCTCTGTACTTCCATATTCTGGATCATGTATGAAATGTATTTCTGAAACGTGTTTCGCAGATTCATTATAGAAACAGCAGTAAAAGTTCACTTGGGGAGGCAAACAATACGCCTGCCTCATGGCAGAGGGCGCTCCTGAGCCCGTGGACTGCTGCGCTGTCTTCTTCGTTCTTGAGCTCGTGTATTTCTTATTTACAATCCGGCTTATCACAATGTAAAGCTAAGACCATAAACTTTCATTTATTTTGTCTTGAAATAGGCTGGAATTTGGCTCAATTGGAATAAATTTTGACCTTAAATCAAATATGTCACATGTCAGTGTAAAGAATGCTGAAATGAGATATAAAGCACAACTCATTGTCTGTTGTCAATCGAATGATGTTTAAGGTGCTCTTTTGGGTTCATTCACATTGGTAAATCTGACTCTGAAAGAGTGAGCCTCACATGAACCTCACTGCACGTCACTGATAGAAAGTCTATTTTTAGTTTATACTATAGTAATTTTAAATTGTTTCTTAATGCATGCCCTTTGGATTGAACATATGTTGTTTCATTATTGCCCAGTGTCTTAAGGCCGAGACATGTTCCTATGTTTGTGAATTTTGTTCATTGACAATGGCAATTTTCCAGATTTGATCCAGATTTGGATCATTTTTTATTTTTTAAGTTGTAGGTATATAATATCAATTCCCCCTTTTCTCATCTTTGTCAATATCTTTGACCACTTAATTGAACCCAATATGTCAGTAACGTTAAAAGATGCCATTCGTAATTTTTTTCAACCATGTTAAAATAATTCTTGTAAATCTGCTTTTGTTTCCACAGCTCTCTGGTCGAGCACAACACAAACAACAACAAAAAGAACATAATTGAACAAACAAATTCCAAGAAAAGGGAGCTCATGCCAAAAACATGCAAAGAGCCCATGTTAGAACAAAACTAAAAAATACATTTAGCATGAAATATGTCCTTTAAAATTCTTGCTTCAAAGACTTTTGCCGGCCCTGGTGCCACCTCTGGGCCGGCCCTGGTGCCACCTCTGGGCCGGCCTGGTGCCACCTGGGCCGGGCCCTGGTGCCACCTCTGGGCCGGCCCTGGTGCCACCTCTGGGCCGGCCCTGGTGCCACCTCTGGGCCGGCCCTGGTGCCACCTCTGGGCCGGCCCTGGTGCCACCTCTGGGCCGGCCCTGGTGCCACCTCTGGGCCGGCCCTGGTGCCAATTACAATGCTCAAAAACACATCCAAACACTTTAGAATGCATTAGAACACATTGTGTAGTTGCTGCCATAGGCAACTCTCATATATTTACGCAAGTCCATATTTTTGCAATATTCTGCAACAGAGTATAAGGGCCAACCCGAATTTAAAAAATTACGGGGCAGTACGAGAATAAAGTCATATCATTTCGACATTAAAGTCCAAATTTTATGAGATTAAAGTCAAAACCAGAAAAAAAATCCCACATTAACGAGAATAAACTCATAATTTATAATGCGGGCCCTTTAGACGTCACAAACAATCGTAGAAAAAGATTCAGTTGTTTCATCTGGACTCTGTTTTTAGAAAAACGATAGCTTTGGACTCTCATCCAAGAGTCATTCTGGTTGAGAATTGACTCAACCAGAATGTAGTCCAGATGACTACAACTGAATCTTTTTCTACAATGGAACACTCCTGGACGAATGAGGGATTACACCACAATCCTTTCCCCAGTGCAGTGCCCCCGTGTCCTGGTTAAGGGTCTGCGTGCGGAGCTCTGCTCCTGGGCACTGGGCAGGACACTGACCGCGGTCAGAGCCACAGCCGCAGGTGAGGGGGTCTTGGACCATTTTCACCAATAATCTGCTCCCTCGACTTCGGCCTCTTCATCCTTCTAAACTTTGTATAAAGTCACCGTTCATAGGAGTTATCTGTGTGCTTAGGTTTTACAACACAGCACTACGGGCTTGTGGAGCCGTGCGCACTGCGCCAGGGGCCAGAGCTCCAGAGCCTGTACCGCGGGCCTGGGGCCAGTGCTCCAGAGCCTGTACCGCGGGCCTGGGGCCAGTGCTCCAGAGCCTGTACCGCGAGCCTGGGGCCAGTGCTCCAGACCCTGTATAGCGGGTCTGGGGCCAGTGCTCCAGACCCTGTACTGCGGGTCTGGGGGCGTTGTGGACAGGTTCTGCAGAATTCAGGATCAGGGACTAACCCCATAAACTCTGTATTGGACTAACTTCTAAACATTCGGAGACAGTGCGCAGTTAGAGGATGTTCTTAGTCCTCTGGGGGGCATGGAACTTCATTTGTGTTTATTTTTGGGCAAATTTAAGCCACCTCATAGTTGGGATGTGTGTAAAATGACGTACTCTGGTGTTGGGTGCACGTGTGTTGGAGCTGCGCTCATGCATGGCCATGTGAGCACTATATCTCTTTATTAGCTCTAGTATCCCCTCAGTGTAGTCATCAGCCTGGGCCACATCGGTGTGTTAGGCTGTAGTTGTGTTACTCGGATGTAAGAGGCTTGTATGGATGATGTTGTGTGCGTAAAACATCGCTAACAAACATGAACACAATTGGTGCCATCCATCTTCTTCCGCTAGACAATTGGTTCATGCCCCAAAAAATGATCACCACCAACCACCACTATGGGGTCCAGTGTGGGCTGGTGTTTTATCAAGTTTGTCCAAGGGATGCCAAAAAGGTTCGAATCGGTGCGTAAAACTGAGACTTCCCAGTGCGCGCGGCCCCTCGGGCCGCCACGGGGGCCCCGCCCCTCGGGCCGCCACGGGGGCCCCGCCCCTCGGGCCGCCACGGGGCCCCGCCCCTCGGGCCGCCACGGGGGCCCCGCCCCTCGGGCTGTTGTGACATCCACAATAAGCACGTAAGAACAGTGATTGTGCACAAAAGTCCCACGTAGAGAAACAAAGCCGTAGCGGAGCAGAGCATGTGTGAATAGGCTCCTCCTCCCATCTGCGGGCGGCTGTGGCACGGAGCCCAGCTGGTCCACTACGGCTACGCCATGGAGAAAGTAAAGGGTTGTGAATGATGCGTAACAGGAAAGGTGCTGCTAAAGTGCTGTGGCGATCTGTCTTGCTTTTATGTAGTTCTAAGATGTTTACTCTTCCAAGCCCATTCGTTTGCGTCCTGGACGTCACGTTGACGCCGGCCCGTTTAAATGTCGACTTTATTTTGACTACGACTTTATTCTCGTAAATGTAGGTAGTCAAATTATGACTTTAATGTCGAAATGTTTTTATTTAGGTTGGCCCTTATACTCCATCATAATATTCCGTTTAAAAAACCCAATAGATTAAAATATTTTAAAAGTGATCAAAAGTAATAAGTAATCTTGTGAAAATTAATGTTCATTTATTTCATATTCAATTAGTGGAAAACGCAAGGAGGCGGGTGCACGGTGGCAGAGCGGTTAGAGCTCTCGCCTCCCAAGAAGGAAATCATGGGTTCGATTCCTGGGCGAACATTACATCACATGATCTCTCTGGGTGGAGTCTGCATGTCCTCCCCGTGTTACCGTGGGTTCTCTCCGGGTTCTCCGGCTTCCTCCCACCGTCCAAAGACATGCATGTGTTAGGTAAATCGGCAACTGTAAATTGGCCCTAGTGAATGAGTGTGAGAGTGAATGATTGTCTGTGTGTCTATGTCTCTGTGTTGGCCCTGCGACGATGTTGGCCACTGTCCAGGGTGTACCCCGCCTAAGGCCCAAAGGCACTGGGATAGGCTCCAGTCACCCGCGACCCCTAACGGGAACAAGCGGTAGAAAATGGATGCAAGGAGGGGAAATCTTTTATTTGTTCCGCTCGTTATGTTGGCTAAGGGGAATTTTGACCTGTGACTTCTGATTGAAGAGCCACACGAGGTGCTGCTCTGTGGTGCCTGATAAAAAAGTGTGCCAAAAGATTCTGTGATCTTTATGTTTTTTGAAGAACCCAAGAAGATGATGTAAAGTGTGAAGTTTATTCCCTTTGAGTGAATGAGGCCAATGAGGTACATCCTCATTATAGTGAGTTTTACCATATTCATTTACATGTTCATTTACATGTTCATTTACATGTTCATTTACACTGCATCTGAGCATGTGAAGCTGCATGACTTGTGTGCAAAAGATGATTTGATTAGATTAGATTAGCCTTTATTGGATTTGACCCTTCAATGCCACTGGGGAATCTTCTCAGGAGCAGTGGGTGATTTATAATTCTTTTTAGTTCTGACGGCAGGTGTTGGCATTTGTGGGGAATCATTTACATGTCAAGACACGCTGAAAACTCCTCTTGTCTGAAATAAATGTCAGTTAAAACCAAAGAACAACAATTGTGATCTTGATTAAACTCTAGGGGAGTAAGACATTTGAACACTTTTGAGAACACATTAGAACACAACAGAATCCACACTGCAGGTGCAGGTGCTGGTGACTCACCTAAAGTGTAGGAGAGGACCACCCCGGGAATGTAGCGACCCAAAACTGCCATGAACGTGCACAGACTGCACATCAGGAGGCAGAACTGAAACAGGCGGAGGGTTGGGCCTAGTTAGGACATGATAATGGGAACACTGGGAATAGAGCTTAGGCAGATGGCATGACAATCACTACCGTTCTGATTTTGTATACAAAAAATATACATATTTAAATTACTTTTATTTTGTATGCCCTTACTTATCTTATTTTAGAATAGTCAATACTTTTTTTTACTATTATTATTATTAGACATCGTTTTATGTTGCAGCTTAGCGCCGAAACAAGTTCCTAGTTTGTGAATTGTTCACCGACAATGAGAATAAATCTCAAATCAATGTATTTTTGTAAGGCCCAAAATCACAACAGCAGTGATTTGGACAACATTTGGATTTTTAGCAGTGAGTGGCCAAACCGAGTGTCAATCAGGAGTAGGCCTGTCACGATGATTACTATCGACTCAATAGATGGCCGATGGCAAGATATATTTTGGGGTCAGTACTCATCTTGTGTACAATTTCTTTGAAAGCCTAACTCTGATAACAGAAACAAGATAGTGTCATTGAATAAAAGGTTACGTTTAAAAAAATCGCATACATTTTTTTTTTTTATTCTGAGGCCTAAAAGCTATTGAAATCGTATCCATATTCTGGCCCACGCATCAAGATATACCTATCAAATTGTGAGAAAACTGTATTGTTGCGTCTCTAATATACATGTAATACATTATAAATAAGTCTTGCAAAGCTTACCTTGCCTGGGTTCTGCTGTCTGAAGGCACACGTCTCTTTGAGCAGCAGCAGGAGTGAAGAATCCTGCCCCGAGCACGTCCCCTCCCGCCTGCACAGAGACACAGAGCCACAGAGCCTAGTGATGCGCGGGCCGGGTCAGGGCGGTCCAAGAAATGATCATTTTGTTGTGGTACGGGTTGGGCCGGGTCATAAAATACTGCCCGAGGTATCGCGCATCTGGGCCGCACATGTATTTTTCATTCATTCAAATTCTTCAGCTTGTTCACAGCTCGTCACGGGGCTAACACAGAGACATAGACACACAGACAAACATTCACTGTGATCAAAAGCTAAAGAACACTGCCTTTAAGCCAGGGAAGAAAAACTAAAAAGAATAGTCGAACTAGATAGAATGTAAGTGATCTAAAGGTAGGAGTCTTCCCCCAGAGAAAAAAACGGGTCAAGTTTCCTGATTATTGGGTCGTTTTTACAAGTTAGCTGGATGAATCGAGAACAACCTCATGGTTTTTGTCCCATAGTCTTGTGAACTAAACCTACATTTGGAAAACAGTCCTATATTTCAATTAAAACATCAAACAGCTGTGCAGACTTCTATGGAGCCTGGAGCAGAATAAAAAGTCAGTCCTTTCCATTTTCAAGGTGGGGGTCCGCTACCTGCTGGGTTCTATGGAGTTGTTATTGCTTAACTGGAATGTTTGAAAGTATGGCAGCAAACATATTCATTTTGAATGGATTTAATAACAGGTGTTTATTTATTTCAAAGTAATACTTTGGAAAACATGCACTGTATTGTGGGCGGGGTCACCTCTCCACAGATCTGGGGCCTCATCTATTAAGGATTGCATTGAAATATCGCTGAGCAAGTGCATACTCTTAAGTGACCAATAGAGGCGTACCCCACACAAACTCCTTGTGGCGTTTTCCCTTCACTTCTGCTGCTGAAGCTTGGCTGAAGTCACAGTGACCTCTACAGGCCGCTGAGCAGTACTGTGGGAGCTAGATTCCCCTCTTTCCACAGCGGCTCAGTCTGTGGCCGAGCTCGGAGGCCCGTTCTTGCTCCGCTCTCTAACAGGAGCTTTTAGACCCAGAGCGGACAGCAGCTTGTGTTAGAGCTCTGCACATGTGCTCTGAGGACCACACAGTCTTAAACCGCGCTGAATAAACCTGGATGAAAAGCAGATAAATCAACAGATTGTGATCCTGTGCCCAAACTGAGCAAGAGCAGCAGGAAGGCAATGCAGAAAACTTTGAACAAGTGACTTTAACGACATGTCTTTGTTTGTATCTGAGACTACGTTTGTGTTGCTAATGATTTAGGAGTTAGTTAGAGATACAGGCAGTCCTTCAATGACATAGTGAGCTCGTTTGGTGCAATGGAGGATCCCGGGCTGAGAACACAACCCTATTTTATGAAGCAACAACAGCGACAAAGGAATAACACAACATTTGATGAAGAGTGAGTGAATCGGTGGCTGTTTTGGACCAACTCCACTTCAGGGAAACACAGGACATTTATTCAGGAAAGCCGTGGTTTTCATCTGGGAGTGACAGATGAGTTTTACCACGGCTTTTGTAATGCATAGGTGTTTTCAAGGTTACATTTGGGACAAATGAGGCATGATTCTGAATAGTATTGTGAGTATCTCGTCATGAATGCTGTTTTGTGCGGTTACCCGTAGTACTAAAGCCGTTATATGTCGCTTGTTTAAATTATTTCAATGATTGGGGTTAATTGATGCATTGATGAGGTGAGTTGGCTAATTTTGTGAGTGAAAACACAAAAGTTTGTGAGAAATATGTCTGGCATACCCGCACTGAGCTGACGCAGTCCGTGTAAGCCAATTTCATTCATTTTTTTAATTCATCATAGCACCTGCCAATGTTCATGTAAAACGAGCATTTTAAATCTAGAGAATCAAGTATTTTCCTAAGTGTCGGAATCAAGTTTTAAATTGTAGCATTGTGACAACTTGACTTTCTGCTTGCCTGAATGGAAAAGTCACTGCACGCCACAGGCCTACACTTCATACTATTTAGGGAGTCTATTTTGCCGATATTGACTCTTATGGTTTGACCATGGCCCTGGTCATGGACACATTAATATGTGCACGCGGTGGTCTGACTGGAGGGAGCAGTGAGTGACACGCGTGTCCTTCCTAACAGAGCAAAGGCAATGTGAGACATATGGATGGCTCAGCAGCAGAGGGACAAACGCTTTTGCTGCAGACACAAGTGCACGTAAAACAAAAAAACAAAAGCATGTGACACATGAAGCTCTTATTCTGCAATTAAACTGTGTGTGGAACATAACAAACTTGAAGGGAATTTTGGGCCTGGATCAGGTTTGGACACTGGGCTACATATCGTTCACAGGTTAAGATCATTTAAGTCGATCCAAACTCCAGTGCCCAGTGTCTTGGCAAAACATATTTATGGTTTCAGTCCTTTGACTTACTTAAGTCTGGGATCGGAGTACATTTTTCAAGATCTTTCTTCATAGTGGAGAAGAGGTGTATCGTTTTTCTCTTCGATTGTTGACAGTCCTTTATGGAGGACCACACCTAAATATCGAAGAAATTCTGTTTGCCATTTAAATGGGTAAGTCTTTCTAAAGGACAGAGGGGAGCGCCAGTGAGAGAATTTCAGTTTTTTTGTACATTCAGTTTGTATCCAGTCATGGGGCCAATATCATGAAGGAAATGCATCACATTAGGAATGGGCATTTCTGGCAAGCAATTTTATGTTCAGTTCCATCAATTGAGACACCATAAATTGTTTCCACTCGTCTAATATATTGGGCCAATGCTTCCAAGTATAAAGCAAACAACAGGAGGGACTAAGCACAGCCCTGTCTCACCCCTCTTTCCAAAGTCATTGAGTCTGTCAAGTGACCATTCATTTTGATTCTTGATGTTAGTCCATCATAAAGTTTTTTTAAATTATTAAATACTCAGTACTTTAAATAAATAAGTCTAGCTGAAAGAATCAAAAGCTTTTTCACTACCCAGACTTAATGTTACAGCTTTGTTTAGCTGTTTTTGTACATGGTTCATCACGTGGATCGTCTTATGTTGTCTTGTGTTTGTCATTTGGTAATAAATCCTGTCTGATCACTATGGATTAAGTTTGGGAATATTTGTTCCATTCTTTTGGACATAATTGAGGTGTATATACAATAGTCCACATTCAGAATTGAGATTGGTCTGTGTGAGGCACAGTCAAGTCAGTCCTTCCCCTCTTTAGGTCTTAAGGATTTGATGGCTTCTTTCACACTCTGAGGGGTCTGAGTTTTCTAAAGGTGATAAAAGCAAAGGAGTAAGGTTGTATTTTAGAGCTTTATACCACTCTGAGGTGAACCCATCACTCCTGGAGATTTATTGTTTTTTTTTTTTTAGTTTTTTATTGCATTTTGGATTTCAGTAGTTGTAATTTCAGCTCCTGATTTTATGTTTTGCTCTTAGGTCATGTTGGGTAAATTGAGAGCGTCCAGAAGAACTTGTGCATATACTACATTCTTAAAATTAACACTTCCATCAGTAGTTCCTTTGACCAGTACAAATCTGCAATCTTTATCTTTGAGTTCAAAATTCTCTTTGAAGGCCATTCTGCTTTTGCCCCCGTATGAGGAATAGTAAAATTTGTTAGAACTACATTTAGTTGGTTGGGTTAATGGGTTAAAGGGATTCTTGTAGGGATATAACATCTATTTTTTCTTTTCTCATCTTTGTCAATATCTTTGACCGCTTAATTGGACTCAATATGTCATTAACATTAAAAGAGGCTATTCATATTTTTTCAGATACCATTGTATTAACCATGTTGAAATCATTCTTTTAATTCTACTTTTGTTACACAGCTTGAACACAACACAAAAACGCAGGAACCACCACAACAGAACACAATAAAACAAACTAAAGGCAAAAAAAAAAGAGCTCATGCCAAAAACATGCAAAGAGCTCACAGGCCGATGCAAAAAGGAATCAGAAGTTGGACGAAAAAAGATGTTCCAGGTTAAAAGAATGGCCCTCCGGTTTGGTCGATGTAACATTTTCCCCTGGCCCACATTGGGCAAATACTCACATGTCTCTAGTAAGTCCCTTTCATTAAAACAAAAAGAAAAAACTGTGAATCAGCAAATGCCAACGCCTCCTCCGGTGCAGTAAATATTTTTATTTTGCCATCCATCTTGAGCCTCAGCATTGCAAGATAAAACAGAGCGTAATCCACTAGCCTGGTTCTTGGTGCCTTTGTTCTTCTTTGGTTTCTTAGACATGTTCCTGAAATAATTGTCTGCTTCCACATAGCAATATGTCTGCTTCCACATAGCAAATACATAGGGCCAAATACTGAGCCTCTACAGGTGAACTCGTAATAGATGGATAAATCAACGGAATCAACCGTAGCCAGACAGACACGGCAAAGCAAGCCATCATCCTGGTGGGCACCAACATTACCCATTTTAAATGCCAAGTCTCATATTGTTCTATAATCTTTCTCTGGGTTTTCTCTTTTTTTTGGGCCCGTAGGCTTTATTGGGCAGGACAGGTGAGCATGAAAAGGGGGATGAGAGAGAAGGGAGGACATGCTGTAAATACTCAAAGCCGAGATTCTAACTCACGACAGCGAGTGCCAGGCTCCAGTGCACATGGAGCCTGGCACTTCTCTGGGTTTTCACTCAATTTTCGGAACCATTTACTTGCATTTTCATTATTGTTTACTACTGGACTTTTGCATTTTCCCTCAAACTTTTACAGATACAATAGGGCTCTTGCAAGTCATGCTCAGGCTCTAATAAAGTCAAGCATACACTTAACATTATAAACCACTTCAGACTTTATATTGTGTTCTAGTGCTACCACCATAGTATATTGTATGGAGATTTGGGGTAACAAATATTGCATAATTATAACTACAGTGATGCAACAAAGCCACTTGTCTTCCTCCAAATAGAGCAATACGAATCATCCATAAACACCGGGTATAGAAACCCATACCCGAGTTTTTACATCAGAAATCCAGTCCACTCTTCTTAAAGACCAATCTACTTAAAATGTATCATACTCTAATACTAATGTTCAAAGTCAAAAACAACCTTTTGCCTATTTGTGTCCAAAGATGTTTCTGTCAGCACGGAGGGCTGTAAATGGGGAGGTGAAATGAAGTTTAAAACAGAGGTTTTGAGAACCAACCTTTTTTTTTTTCAATCTGCGGGTGAGACTGGGGAATAGTTTGTTAGAAGACCACTGTGCTACAGCTCATCAATTCAAAACAAACAAAAGATACTGTTCTTAGAAGGTACAGGTCTGAGGAGTAAAACAAACAAAGTCATTATCAGAAATTATTTTGAAATGCTCCAAATATAACCATTGATTGTGTCCATGGCAGGAGTTTTAAAGCCCAAATACGTCGTTCTGAAATCTAATGGGATGGCAATGTCAAATACAGTCTGTATGCTGGATATGTACATACATGTATATGAATATTTGCATTACCTGGACAGCAGGGGTAATTTTATTTAATTTGATTTTTGGCCACTATTATTATTGCTGTGGTTATTGCTGCTATTGATTTTATTACTGTTGTTTGTATTATCTTCCTTTCAAACTGGCCTAAATTGATGAGAAAAGATACCTGGGGGGAGGAAAACTAGGGGGAAAAAAATTGTGCCCATGTTTTTTGAGCCGCCATGTAATGTAATGATGTCATGGCACAATTCAATAAAAACTTGATCACAAAAGAAAAAGACAGTCTGTAGCGCTTTGTTGATTTCAGTCTAATATCTTTGAGCAACAGGAAAGTCCCAAAACACGTGATAGTGGTGCCACAGTTTCTCCAACAGTTAGCATTTCCTTGTGAATCAGAATCAGAAAAAGGTTCATTACCATTGTCATTGTCACAAAGTTTGTATACATAGGAACTTGTTTCGGCATTAAGGTGCAACATAAAACAATGAATAACTTTTACATGTTGTTATGAAAAAACCCATGCTTTCCAGCTAAATTTCCTCCAGACATGTAATTTTGTGGTCCTCCCCTGGGATGTATACACTCTTTCCCACTCTTCATCTGTCAAAACAAGATCACCTTCTCTTTCCCATTTGTTTTTAAAATATTTAGAAGAGTAGCTGTCAAGATTCTTAAAGCATTAATATAATTCATATATTATTCCCCTTGAAACGTTGGATTTATAAGCCTTGATAAAGTCTGTGGCGGAGACACAGTCTCTCCCCGCCGGAGAAACGGGTTCCGCCAGCCCAGATGAAGATTCTCACGACTTCTTTGCATCGGAACGGGGAGAGAATATAGCTGTAAGTTGTTAGCTCCCATAGCTCCGGTCATGTCCGCTGTAGTGGCCGATCAGCTGAAAGCAGAGAGAGTAACCGGAGCACGCATGGAGGAAGTCAGATTAGTCAGTCATGTTTCAGATTATGCGGACAACCTGCAGACAGTAAAGGAGGAGGAAGGAAAAGACAAAAAAAGTTTTTGGGAGAAGATTATTCCTGAGCTCCTTGATGGCTCAGGAGTTGAAGTCCCTCCTATCAAAATCAAAAGCCACAATTTGCCTGGGCAAACCAAGACCAGCAGCTGATAAACCACGGGGCCTGATAATGAGGTTTCTCAACGACCGTGTGAAGGAACGTGTCTTGAAGGCTGCAAGGGTTAAAGGAGACCTCCAGTACAAAGACAAGCGTGTCTTCTTCGCTCCAGATATTCCATGTGAGGTTTGTCAACAACGGCAAAAGTTCCACCACATCTGTGAAGAGCTCAGGAAGAGAAAAACTGAGACATGGATTCTCTTTCCCCGCAACTCTTCTGGTGTCTAAGGTAAAAAAAACACGTGCTCAGAAGACCAGGAGAAACAGAGGTGCTCTTAAGGAAGATGAAAAACACAGAGAAATGAACAGTACAGAGGATGGAGCCACCAGCGTGGGAAATGCGAGTTTGGTTTGTGGTCACATGGTGATACAGTTCTGTTAACATCAGACTTTATGCCCCCTGGTGGCTGTCTGCTTTTCTACATACACTCTATGACTAAACGCATCTACTCAAATGTGGGAAATTGGATTTGTGGGAAATTTAAAATACATGCAGAGTGTGGCAGGGGGATGTAGTGAGCCAGGGAGGTTAAATATCCAGTTCTTTCTGAGGATTGGTGTCAGGAGTGCATAGGGAGTTGTTTTTTTTTGGGGGGGGGGACTTCATTAGGATTGGACATCCCTCCCTCTTACGATCTTGTTTGATCAAGTTTTGGGTTTGATGCCAGTTTCCAGCAAGAACCCTTTTGTTTTCTTTTTTATCTTTTCAGTTGTTCTGTGATCCTATGGTTCTTGTGTGTGTTTGTTGTTTTCCAGAGTACCAGAGAGATTAAAAATATTCAACAGTAATCAACGGTACGATCAATACAACAATCCCATCCGATCCCCTAGTACAGACAGAGCCTGAAGCTCTCAAAACCTGCAGTGAGGAAATCTAAGAAATGGACCAATGAGGCAGTGGAGGAGCTCAGTGCGTGTTTGGACATTACAGACTGGGAGGTCTTCAGAGTTGCCACAGATAGTTTGGATGAGAACGCGGACACTGTGACGTCATACATTCGATTCTGTGAGGACAGCATCATACCAACACAAACCAAAGTCACTTTCAACAATGTCAAACCCTGGTTCACTGAGGCAGTTAAGGCAGCAGAAGGAGGCAGCTCACAGGGCTGGAGACAGGGGGCGCTACAAAGAAGCAAAGTATGGATTTAGCAAAGAGGTTTCTCGAGCGAGATCACAGTACAATACGCGTCTGAAGCAGCAGTTCTCTGACAACAACCCCGCCTCCGTGTGGAGGGGCTCCGGCTTTACTCACCAAACCATAAGCTCCGACAGCCGCTGCTGCTGGACCAGACGAGTGTTTCTCCTGCACTTTAAGACACCGCGCAGCAGAGCTGACCCCCGTCTTCACAGACATTTTTAAACACCTCCCTGGGGTCATGCCACGTCCCAGCCAGCTTCTAGTCTCCCATCATTTTCCCTGTCGCCAAGAAGCCCCGGATCACTGGACTTAATGACTACAGGCCTGTGGCGCTGACGTGTGTAGTCATGAAGTCATTTGAACGCCTGGTCTTGCCCCATCTCAAGTCCTTCACCTCCTCCCTGCTGGACCCCCTGCAGCTCGCCTACAGAGCCAACAGGCCTGTAAACGACGCCATCAACCTGGCACTCCACTTCATCCTGCAGCATCTGGACTCCCCGGGACCCTACGCCAGGATCCTGTTTGTGGACTTCAGCTCTGCATTCAACACCATCCTCCCTGCTCTGCTCCAGGACAAGCTCTCCCAGCTCAACGTGCCTGACTCCACCTGCAGGGGAGCTAACTTCCTGACGGATCGGAGGCAGTGCGTGCGGCTGGGAAGAATGTCTCAGACACTCAGACTATCAGCACCGGAGCTCCACAGGAGCCTCGGACGGGGATGAGTCTGTCTACAGGAGGGAGGTGGACCGGCTGGTGTCCTGGTTCAGCGGTAACAACCTGGAGTTCAACGCCCAGAAGACAGTGGAGATGATCGTGGACTTCAGGAAAGTCACAGCCCCCCAGCCCCCCTCATCATGACAGACTCCCCCATCACCACCGTGGACTCCTTCCGCTTCCTGGGCACCACCATCACCCAGGACCTCAAGTGGGAGCCCACCATCAGCTCCCTCATCAAGAAGGCCCAGCAGAGGATGTACTTCCTGCGGCAGCTGAGGAAAGCCAAGCTGCCAGTGCAGATGATGGTGCAGTTCTACACGGCCATCATTGAGTCCATCCTCACCTCCTCCATCACCATGTGGTACGCTGGAGCCACAGCCAGGGACAAACAGAGACTACAGCGCCCTCTGCTGGAGCCAACAGCCAGGGACAAACAGAGACTACAGCGCCCTCTGCTGGAGCCACAGCCAGGGACAAACAGAGACTACAGCGCCCTCTGCTGGAGCCACAGCCAGGGACAAACAGAGACTACAGCGCCCTCTGCTGGAGCCACAGCCAGGGACAAACAGAGACTACAGCGCCCTCTGCTGGAGCCACAGCCAGGGACAAACAGAGACTACAGCGCCCTCTGCTGGAGCCACAGCCAGGGACAAACAGAGACTTACAGCCGCCCTCTGCTGAGCCACAGCAGGACAAACCAGAGACTGCGCGCATTCTGCTCAGAAGGTGATCGTCTGCAGACTTCCATCTCTGCAGGACCTGTACGTCTCCAGGGCTCTGGGACGAGCAGGTCAGATCAGAGCTGACCATTCTCACCCTGGACATGGACTATTTGAACCACTCCCCTCAGGCAGGAGGCTACGGTCCATCCGGACCAGAACCTCTCGCCACAAGAATAGTTTCTTTCCCTCTGCCGTTGGACTCATGAACACTTCTTAAACGCCTGCCACTTTAACTACAGTTTAATCAATTAGTCACTTTCTGCACTACATCTGTGAATTTAACTGTAATTCTCGTGTACATAGTAATGCCTATTTTATTTTATATTATAGTAATTTTAAATTGTTTCTTAATGCATGCCCTTTTTTATTTCATATATGTTGTTTTTATTATTGCTCAGTGTTTTATGTTGCACCTTAACGCCGAGACAAGTTCCTGTGTTTGTGAATTTTGTTCATTGACAATGGCATTAAACCACTTCTGATTGATTCTGATTCTCTGAAGTGTTACAAGTGGCATCCTTCAATGTAAATGGCATCCTGAGCCCAATCAAACAAACACAGTTTTGAATTAATGACACTGAACATCAAAAACTTACAAAATTCAGTTTTAAAAAAATCCTATTATTCATCATACAGAGGTTAAAATTTTGATTTCAAACCGAATAGTTTTTGAACAGAGTTTTGAATGTAAGGATAAAGAAGGCAGATATGTACTGGTCAAAGGGAATATTAATGGGAAGGTTTTCACTCTTTTGAATGTGTATGCTCCACCAGGGGGCGATATCACTTTCTATGCTGGTGTCAGGGACCTGATTGTGAACCACTCTGAGGGAACCCTAATTTGTGGCGGCGATTGGAGTCTGCTCATTCAGCCTACACTGGACGTGTCGAACTCAAGAAGCACTGGAGGAACTATAATTAGAAGAAAAACAAATGTTCGTAAAGAAGTAAAGTAATGAAGAATATAGGATTTATTGACATCTGGAGGGAGATTAACCCTAATTCACGGCAATATACCACTTTTTAATCCACATGCAATCTATTCCAGAATATACTATTTCTTTATCTTCAATAACGACAGATCTAATATCAATGAGGCAGATATAGGCACAATAGACCTAAGTGACCATGCTCCTATCTACATTACTGTAGACTTGGAGGAAATACGAAAAAAAAAACACTTTGGAGGTTCAATTCCAGCCTGTTTAATGACCCTTTGTTTAGGGAAAAAATGTCCAACAACATTAAAACTTATCTGGAGGAAAATTATACTGGGGAAACTTCCCTGCCCATCTTTTGGGATGCTTCTAAAGCAGTTTTAAAGGAGAAAAATTATAGCCATAGCCTCAGAAAAAAAGAAACAAAGGGAGAAAAAGCTAAACGATTGGCAAGAAAAACAAAAATTGCTGGAGGTGGCTCATGCCAAGAAAGTGCGTCCTAAAATGCTAAAATGGAGAAATTCCATAGAATGCGGTCACTATATGTTCCAGGGTATTTTATTATTATTATTGAGTGACTGCATTCCATAGAATGTGGTCACTGCATTCCATAGAATGTGGTCACTATATGTTCTTGTGTATTTTTTGAGCGACTGCATTCCATAGAATGGAGATGGAAACATCCAATGTCTTGGAACATTGGATGTTTCCATCTCTCTTGGCTTTCACAGGTCACATAATCTAATCTAATCTAATCATTTCTTGTCCGATTTTTGTCATTCAAAATTCAGTTTGTAGATAATTCTCGTGTGATTCCTGGACTTGCTTTTGGTATTCCTCGGTCTTATCATTTTTTTCTTACAATTTTCCCTATCTCTTAAAGTGGCGGAATGTTGGTGATGTGGGGGGATGTTGGAGGTTTGTGACATCATCGTCATCAGAATGGGTTTATTGCCATTGTCAATGAACAAAATTCACAAACGTTGGAACTTGTCTCAGCCTTAAGGTGCAACATAAAACACTGATCAATAGTAAAACAACATATATTCAATCCAAAGGGCATGCATTAAGAAACAATTTAAAAATACGATAGTATTAAATGAAAATAGGCATTACTATGTACACAAGAATTACAGTTAAATTTACAGTTGTAGTGCAGAAAGTGACAGTGCAGTGAGTGATTGGTGATGGGGGAGTCTGTCATGATGAGGGGGGGCTGGGGGGCTGTGACTTTCCTGAACAAAAGAAGACTGCACCTACAAATCAGTGAGCACTGACTGCGAGATATATTTATACTTGATTTTGTGGTTTTATATAGATGTGTGAAAAAGTGCCTTTTGTTTCTTTCATTAGGCAGTCACTTGCAATGGCTTCCTGCCATTGCAGTTTCTAGTTTATTAAGGTGCTTTACTTAATTGTAAAGAATATTGGGGCTCTTTACAATGGTCCAACATCAACAATTAAAATCAATGGCCACCTGATTGATTCGCTGGCTCTGGAAAGGGGGTCAGGCAGGGTTGTGCCTGTTCCCCCCTCCTGTTTGCTTTATATCTGGAACCACAGGCCCAATATATTAGCCAATCAAAAACAATTCATGGCGTTACAATCGATGGGATGGAACATAAAACTGCCTGCTACACAGACGATGTTCTATTATATTTGATGAGACCAGAAATGTCCATCCCCAAAGTGATGCAATTCCTCAAAAAAAATGGTTCGATGTCTAGATACATATATTAAAAAACTGAAATTGTATCTTTTTGGAGAGTCCCTTTGCCTTTTAGAAAGACCAACACATTAATTACACATACCCATAAAACACATTCCCTGAGATATTTTGGTGTTGTCCAACAAAAAGATCTATTAACAATTTTGGAAAACATTTATACAGTACCCCTCTTTTTGCAACTATAAAAAATTAAATCAAAATTAAATCTTATAGGGCAAGTCAAAGGATTGAAACTATAACAATTTATGTTTTAACCAGATTTCTTTCCCCTTTTCAGACTCTCCCAGTCTTCATCCCCAACCGGCTGTTTCATGAATGGAATAAAACAATCTCAAGGTTGTATGGGAAAAAACCTGTATCCAGTTCAAAACTACATCTATCAAAGAGGCTGGGGTTTAGCTTGTCGGAAAAATTCCTTTATTTCAGCTCAGATCAGAGCATTGTTGTACTGGTGTGACCCAGAATATGAAGCTCAATGGAAAAATATTGAGATGGATGTTGTGCCGGGGGTTCCTGTACAGGCCGTACTGGTGGTTGACAGATGGTTGAGCTTTTTGGGGGAGGTTGGGAATCTCTGGGTAAAATCTGTTCTTACAAGATGGAGAGAACTAAATAAAAATGTTTAAATCTTAAACTGGATGGCTTATGACCAAGGTTTTGCACCTAACCAAGAAATTAAACAAAGCAACGACCCCTGTAACCCTCTGACTGAAAAAGGCCTTCACAAAGAGGAGGATGACACAAACCTCAGCAACGATCAAGGACTGGATTGACATAGTGACTGGTATCAAACAAATGGAAAAAATTGACAAATTTGACCGACTTTAGACCAAATGGGACAATTATTTTACTTTAAATATGTTGTGATTCTTTGTATTAATGTTCAGTTGATGTCTACTAGTGTTTCTTGTTTTTATTTGTTGTAATCTCTGGTCGTTTTGTGTCTTATTCCATTTATGTTCTTTTCTATTTAATTGTTTATACTAAATATTTATGTATTTATTTATGTATTTATTTATTTATTTATTTATTTACAAATCAATTCCTGACAACAGTAAAATCATAGGATCCAGTTTTGTTTTTGTAAGTAAAAATTCTCCACATTGTAAGTATGTTTATGTCCATGCTTATGAATGTCTCATGCCATGAACTATGTTATAAAAAAGTTTTGAATTAGCGAAGATAATAATTCAGATGATTTTAAGATGAGTTTAGTGACACTAAACATCCTATGGACTGAAGTAGAGTTTTGGCATCACCTGTGGTGCAGTTGCCTGGTGTGTAAGTGCCGTTTTGTCAGCTGACGGTGAGAGCAGGGCTAAAGTTAGACAGACAAACAGCTGAAGAGCCGCATAGCCTGAGCTATCCTGCTGTGACACAACCATCAGCAACAGAGCAGCTTGTCACAAAAAAGGGTCCGCCAAGGCGCACCACACATCACCACGCTCACGCTCAAGAGATATGTCATTAAAGCCTATTCACGGATTTCAGAAAAATAAGCATCAGAACACAATATTTGATCTTTTAAATGGTCAAAGGTGGCTGAGGATTATATGGTTAGTCATATGCCAGGTCCACGTGCAGCCGGCCGCAGCATTGTGAGTTTGAATCCCGGCTCCGACAACTGGCTGGATGTCCCCCCTTCTCTCTTTCCCATTTTGTGCTGAACTGACCTTTCTAATAAAGTCTTCAGGCCAAAAAATATATTTTTTTAAAAGAGATAATTGTAAGGGGAATCTTCTGCTCCCATTGAATCTCTATCATGTTAGGCTGAAATAAATAATCCATTTCAGGATTGTGAGTTACAGATAAATATTCACTGACAACATGTTAACAACTATCGCTTATTGTCGCATATGGTCAGGCCAGTTAGGAACAGAAATAAAAACCTACAGTTCCCAGCTCTGCTGCCCTAGGAGCAACTATACTGGGGGAAGTATGGCAGCTTGAGCACTATCCTCTGTTTCCTACTACTTACTTTTCTATCAAACAAATATTTAATATTTAATTTCACTGGCAATTTGTTCATCACTTTTCCTTCTTCTTCTCCCACTTCCCCGACGGGAGTGGAGCAGGCACATCGAGGACCTGTGGATCCAGATGCTCCTCAGCTGCCTGGAGAAACGGTCTCTCTACTCCATATGAACGGTTCTTCATCGGCGTCGAAGAATGGTTTCTCCTCTGAGTGGGTCCAGCTCCACTGTATCTGCAAATTGAGTCGCTGTCCGCCTGTCCGTCCGAGGGAGTCGGATCTCTCCTTCACTGTGGAACTCCTACAGGTTTCTACTTTTTCCCAAAGAGGTTTGGTAGTTTTTCCTGGCCGAGAAGGAGGATCTAAGGACAGGGGGGCTTGGGACATCTGTCTAAGGACACAGGACGCTGGGACATTTCCAAGTCCCTATGAACACTGTTTATTATGTTTTCCACTGTCGCCCCTCGAGGAAACTACTGTTGTGATTTTGGGCGTAAAAATAAATTGAACTATAGGAATGTGATGAATACTTCACAACAGAACACTTCTGTGTCATTTTAGCATGACTCAGTAAAAGCCCCATAGAGAAAGGACAAATGTGATGCAAACGGATGGCATTATGCAGAGGCAATTATTGGGCCTATCCACATTGTCCCAGTTTTATTACTTTTTTCCCCAGAAATCAACGTCTTCTATGTCAATATAAATTAGTCTTTCACTACAGCTTCATTAAAGGATGGTAACGCACGATTGATATTGAAAGAACTTTGATTTGTTTAAGGATAATTGTGAAAACATTTTTACCTTTCTGGATTTTCAATTTTGAAATCTTTCAGAAATGTACACTGCCTGCCCAAAACACATCTGGGATTGCTGCAGTTGGTCAGTTCTATGCTCAGCAACACTAGCCCAGAGAATGAGATCAGCTGACCACCTGAACATCCTGAAATACCAGGTTCTTCCAGCAGTGGATTTCAGGGAAGACCCGGATGATGACAATGCCAGGATTAACCGGGCTCACATTGTGAAAGAGTGGTTGAAAGAGCATGAGAATGCTGGAGACAAAGCCCCTGACATGACATGTTTTTTAGATGGTAAAAAGCGAGTGAATCCACTGGTCCATAGCCACCTGCCGTCAGTGTGTATTTTCATTTAGAATAAAATGTGTCCAGTTCAATAAAGTTTCAGTTAAAACATGTTTCGATGGTGATAGATGACAGAAAAGAACCAATCAGAAGACCTTAGCTCAGAACAGATAGATAACAAAAATCAAATGAAATATTTGTGAGCCAAAAAAAATAAGCCCTCCGACCAGAAAACAAAGTATCGAACGTGTACCTGAGTTCTGCAACGTGATCTTCAGGAAACATCTGGGAAATCTCTCAGTAAAACTACATAAAAGTGATATACATAAGATCCACAGGGCTCTCCGTGGAGTGTTTGTATCCAGAGCCATGTGACAGTATTTGAAGGGCTCTAAAAATAACACTCTGATTTCAACAGGACGCCTCCTCTTTTACCATGTGATGTTGTTTCCTCAACCTCAACATACTCCACCTGAACGTGTGTCGTTTCATCTGGGCACAATTACTTTGAATTGTTTTCCGTAAAAACGATTTAAGATGTAATCAATGTAATGTGCAAGTCCCAGCCTATAAACCGTTTAAGTGTGCAGTGTAATCAGAATGTTTAAAATTCCGTAATGGAGACAAAATTAAGTGTATGTGTGTATGTGTGTATGTGTGTATGTGTGTATGTATGTATGTATGTGTGTATGTATGTATGTGTGTATGTATGTGTGTGTGTGTATGTATGTATGTATGTATGTATGTATGTGTGTATGTGTGTATGTATGTGTGTATGTGTATGTATGTATGTATGTATGTGTGTATATGTATGTATGTATATGTATGTATGTATGTGTGTATATGTATGTATGTATGTATGTATGTTATGTATGTATGTGTGTATGTATGTATGTATGTATGTATGTATGTGTATATGTATGTTGTATGTATGTGTGTATATGTATGTATGTATGTGTGTGTGTATATGTATGTATGTATGTATGTATATGTGTGTATATGTATGTATGTATGTATGTATATGTGTGTATATGTATGTATGTATGTATGTGTGTATATGTGTATGTATATGTGTGTATATGTATGTATGTGTGTATGTATTATGTGTGTATATGTATGTATGATCGTGTAGTGTATGTGTATGTATGTATGTATTGTGTGTGCTTATACTATAATATTAATACTATATATAAATACATACAAACAGTACTCATATATTACCACACACATATATCATACACACACACACACATATATATCAGTGTATATATAGATTACATATATCAGTGTGTATTATACTATACACCATACATACATAACGCACTACATAATATACAACATAATACTATACATACCTATACTATATAAACGCTGCAGATCAGTTACTAGTAATCAATTTCGTAATTATAGCCAATTCGTTATTACCAATTAAAAAACAAGTTCATTAAACGTTGATTTACAGTTCATTGACAGTATTCAAGCTAAATACAAAATTAATTCATTTAAGTTCACGTGTGCGCAACACATTCATTAAATCAACTGTCGATAACAGCGGAGAGAGAAGTTCTGCAGGGGAGGACGCGGAAGTTACAAGAAACAATCAAATTATACTTTTATGAAGCGGACAGTATCGCTACTAACTTCGGCGACCCCTGAACGCGGTTCTACTGAGGAATGCTCTATGAGTCACTCACCATTGACTTTGAGAGTTTTCAGTCAAGAGATTTGTTGTAGTTCTTGAGTCGTTCTCTTCCCGTATCAAACCACGAGTTCTGCAACCAGTCCACAGCTCAGAAGGGTGGTGCCCAAACAGGAAGCCTGGAAACAGGAAATGCGAAAGTGGAAACGGGAAATTGCCAGCGCCACTGCGCTGGCCTGCTGGCCATGGCGAATGAAATGTTAATGTGGTGGCGGATGAACTGTCAGCCATTAGAGTCGTGTTTTAAGACATGCGGTTACACTATATTAATTGTGTGTGTGTGTCGTGGCTGCGGTGGCGATCTTTGGTGTGTTCGCCGGCCCCGCCGCCGAGTGTGTGCTGTGTGTGTAACCCATATCATTTAACCCTAACTAAATGCGTGTATGCATATATATATATATTATATATATATATATATATATAATCATATATATTATATATATATTAATTAACATACACACCATTTTATATAAACATATGTATGTGGCTATATATACCAATTTGTTTATGTATTTATTATTATACTAGAGTAATAATTAAATATTATTAGAGAGTACAACAGAAAAGAATTTAAGAGACTACAACTAAAACCCATAAAACACCAAACATTTTTCTCCATTTTTTTCTACGAAATGTCAAATTTGCCTATTTTTTAAAGAAACATTAGACACATTCTATCCAACAGAATTCTCTCCAAACATGTGATGTACATATATCTTCCCATTCTTCAATCATCCCAGAAACAAAGTGGCCCTACAATCTTTCCTTTATGCTAATCAGTAGAATTAAAATATAAACAAACTGAAATTCTCTCCTTACTGGACAACCTTCCCTGTCCTTAAAAAGACTACCAATTTAAATGGCAAAAGAATCGCTTAAAATTGTTTGTGGTCATCCATAGGACCTATCAATAATCTTAAAGAAAATAACTACACTCCTCTTTTCTCCACTATAAAAGAAAGATTTGAAGAACGGACCCACCTGATCCAGAACTTAGAGTCTAAGTCCAACAGATTGAAACACTATAAAAAGTTAATGTTCTTGCCCCAGATATTCTCCTCTCTGTTCCAGACTCTCCCGATTTCCATCTCCAACGGGCTGTTTGATGAGTGGAATAAAGCGATCTCAAGATTTGTACGGCAAGGCAAGAAAACTCAAATCTGATTTAAAACTCTGCAATTATCAAAAGAAAAAAGAGGTTGGGGTTTACCTTGACTTTATTTCAGCTCAAATCAGGGCGTTGGGTTACTGGCACATGACAGACGCTTGGGTCATTTGGGGGAAGTTAAGAATCCCTGGGTAAAATCTGTTCTTACGACATGGAAGGAGCTGATCAAAACATGCAAACTAAACAAAGATGTTGAAATCTTAAACTGGTTGGCTTCTGACCAAGGTTTTGTACACAATAGAACCGACCTGAGATTCAAGGTCTGGATTACAAAAGGTTTAAAAGTTTTTCCCAGATTGTAAAAGATAATCACGTGAAACGCTTTGATAACCCATCTGACTGACATTTTTATCAAAGCTTATAAATCAGAACATTCAAGGGGAATAATTCCTAAATTTCTGATCTGGACAACTACTTAACTAAATATATTAAAAACAAATGGTGAGAAGGTCATCTTTTTTGATGGACGAAGAGAAGGGAAATGTGTGTACATCCCAGTAGAGGACCACAAAATTACATGTCTGGAGGAATTTTTTGGCTAAAATGTGTCACGTTTTTTCATAACACCATGTCAAAGCAAATGCTAACTGTTGGAGAACCACCTCCTGGTGGCACCACAGTGTCACGTGTCATGTTGTTCAAAAATATTGGTCTGAAGTTCACAATGCACTTTGACATTTCCATCACTCTGAACTTTAGAACTATGTACTTGGGCCTCAAAACTCTTGCCATGGATACCATTAATGGATACCTATGGAAAATATTTTTGGCAGCAATAAAAATGGCCATCACTAAGAAATGGCTTACACAAACACCGCCAACGATCAAGGACTGGACTCACATTGAGACAGACATTAGACAAAAAGAAAGACAAAAATGTTGACTTAATTTGGAAATTGACAAATTTGGCCGTCTGTGGACCAACTCTTCTCCCCTGTCTCTCCTCGTGTCTCTCCTCTGTCTCTCCTTTGTCTTTCCCTGTCTGCTCCTGTCTCTCCTCTGTTCTCTCTGTCTTTCCCTGTCTTCCCTGTCTCTCCTCTGTTCTCTCTGTCTTCCCCTGTCTCTCCCCTGTCTCTCCTCTGTCTTCCTCTGTCTTTCCCCTGTCTCTTCCCTGTTCTCCTCTGTCTTTCCCTGTCTCTCCCCGTCTCTCCTCTGTCTCTCTTTCCTCTGTCTTTCCCCTGTCTCTCCCTGTCTCTCCTCTGTTCTTCTCCTCTGTCTTTCCCTGGTCTCTCCTGTCTCTCCTCTGTCTCTCCTCTGTCTTTCCCTGTCTCTCCTCTGTCTCTCCTCTGTCTTCTCCTCTGTCTCTCCCCTGTCTCTCCTCTGTCTCTCCTCTGTCTCTCCTGTCTCTCCTCTGTCTTTCCTCTGTCTCCCCTTCTCTCCCTGTCTCTCCTCTGTCTCTCCTCTCTTCCCCTGTCTCTGTCTTCCTCTGTCTCTCCCTCTGTCTCTGTCTCTGTCTCTCTGTCTCTCCTCTGTCTCTCCTCTGTCTCTCTCTGTCTCTCCCTGTCTCTTCCCCTGTCTCTCCCCTCTCCTCTGTCTTCCTCGTCTTTCCCTGTCTCTCCCCTGTCTCTCCTCTGTCTCTCCTCTGTCTCTCCTCTGTCTTTCCCTGTCTCTCCCTGTCTCTCCTCTGTCTCTCCTCTGTCTCTCCTCTGTCTCTCTCGTCTCTCTCCCCCCCTGTCTCTCCCCTGTCTCTCCCCTGTCTTTCCTCTGTCTTCCTCTGTCTCTCCTCTGTCTTCCCTCTGTCTCTCTGTCTCTCCCTGTCTCTCCTCTGTTCTCTCCCTGTCTCTCCTGTCTGTCCTTTGTCTCTTGTCTCCTCTGTCTCTCCTGTCCTCCACTGTCTCTCCCTGTCTCTCCCCTCTCTCTGTCTTCCTCTCTCCCCCCTGTCTCTCCCTCTGTCTCTCCTCTGTCTCTCCCTGTCTCTCCTCTGTCTCTCCCGTCTCTCATCTGTCTTCCTCTGTCTCTCCCCTGTCTCTCCTCTGTCTCTCCCCTGTCTCTCCCCTGTCTTCCTCTGTCTCTCCTCTTTCTTTCCTCTGTCTCTCCCCTGTCTCTCCACTGTCCCTCCTCATTCCCTCCTCTGTCTCTCCCCTGTCCTCCTCTGTCCATCCTCTATCTCTCCTCATTTCCCTCCCCTGTTTCCCCTCTGTCTCTCCTCTGTTCTCTCCTCTGTCTCTCCCCTGTCTCTCCCCTGTCCTCCCCTGTCTCTCCCCTGTCTCTCCTCTGTCTTTCCTCTGTCTCTCTCTGTCTCTCCTCCTGTCTCTGCTCCTCTGTCTTTCCTCTGTCTCTCCTCTGTCTCTCCCCTGTCTCTCTCTGTCTTCCTCTGTCTCTCCTCTGTCCTCCCCTTTCGTCTCTGTCTTTCCTCCTGTCTCTCCTCTGTCTCCCCTGTCTCTCCTCTGTCTTTCCTCTGTCTCTCCTCTGTCTCTCCCTGTCTCTCCCCTGTCTCTCTCTGTCCTCCTCTGTCTCTCCTCTGTCTCTCCCCTGCCTCTCCTCTGTCCCTCCTCTAATCTCTCCTCATCCTCATTCCCTCCCCTGTCCTCCTCTGTCCCTGCTCTATCTCTTCATTCCCTCCTCTGTCTGGTCCTCTCTGTCTCTCCCTGTCTCTCTGTCCTCCCTGTCTCCCCTGTCTCTCTCCTCTGTCTCTCCCCTGTCTCTCCCCTGTCTCTTCCTCCTGGATCTCCGCCTTCTCGTCCGCCTCCTCCTCTTCTCTCCTCATTCCCTCCCCTCTCTCTCCCTGGTCTCTCCCCTGTCTTCCCCTGTCTCTCCCCTGTCTCTCCTCTGTCTCTCCCCTGTCTCTCCCTGTCTTCCTCTGTATCTCCCCTGTCTCTCCTCTGTCCTCCTCTATCTCGTCCTCATTCCCTCCCCTGTCTCTCCCTGTCTCTCCCTGTCTCTCCCCTGTCTCTCCCTTCCCTCCTCGTCGCCTCCTCTGTCCTCCTCTGTTCCCTCCTCTGTCCTTCTCCTGTCTCTGAATGGATACTAATGGAAAAGCGGCATCAGTAGCACTGTATTGTTCTTCACACACGTGTTGGGCTATAGTTCATAATTTGTCATACAGATCAATTCAAGTTCAAGTATCTCTGGGTCTTGTTCACGAGTGAGGGAAGGATGGAGCGTGAGATTGACAGGCGGATCGGTGCAGCGTCTGCAGTGATGCGGTCGCTGCATCGGACTCTTGTGGTAAAGAAGGAGCTGAGTCGAAAGACAAAGCTCTCGATTTACCGGTCAATCTACGTTCCTGCCCTCACCTATGGTCATGAGCTTTGGGTAGTGACCGAGAAGGACAAGATCGCGGATACAAGCGCGTCGAAATGAGTTTCCTCCGCAGGGTGGCTGGGCGCTCCTTAGAGATAGGGGAGGAGCTCAGTCACACGGGAGGAGCTCAGAGTAGAGCCGCTGCTCCTCCACGTTGAGAGGAGCCAGCTGAGGTGGCTCGGGCCTCTGTTCCGGATGCCTCTGCTACCGCCGCCTCCTGGACGCCTCCCTAGGGAGGTGTTTCGGTCAGGTCCCACCAGGAGGAGGCCCCGGGGAAGACCCAGGACACGCTGGAGGGACTATGTCTCTTGTCAGGCCTGGGAACGCCTCGGGATCCCCCCGGAGGAGTTGGAGGAAGTGTCTGGGGAGTGGGATGTCTGGGAGTCCCTGCTTGAACTCCTGACCCCGCGACCCGGCCCCGGATAAGCGGAAGAAGATGATTCTTGAATGGAGGCGAGAGGTGAGAGTGTGTGAAAGTGTGAATGTGCTCGTGAACTCACCCATGCGCCACACTACAAGCCCAAGCTCCTGTCAAACAAAACAGGACTGATGGTCAGAGAAAAGAACAGCAGGGAAATCTAATGCTGTGTTCAGACCACGGCGTCAAAGGCGTCGACTTTACATCCTGAACTTTAGGCGATATTTGCGGTGCGTCAACCAATCAGGGGCAGCTTTTCCCGGGGCAACAGTTTTCCGATGAGCAGTCACTGCACAAGAAAGTGAGGGGTGAAAGTGTGTCTAGTTCAAATGTGTGTCCAGAGCGCCAAAGACGCATGTCTCCAGCGTTTGCCCTCAAAAGAATAGGCGTCCAACTAGAGTTGTTCAGCGCAATTTTGACGCAGTTGTTTGAACATAGCATAAGCATTGTCAGGGTAAAGGTGGGTACCTGTGTCACTGGAACAAGCAGAATCAACGAGAACCCTTAGAACCAAGAGGAGGCACAGCAGGCAGAGGCTCCGACATCCGCCCAGCATCAACAGCCTGCACAGCAATAGGCAACATCAGGTGTTATATTTAAAGCATATGTTTAATGAAATTATTACTTATTTTGATGGGAAAATATAACTAAATAGAAGTTGAAAATTACAGGTGGTAATGCTGTATGTAAGTATGTTTTTGTTAACCTTGCCTCGAGGTGAGCTATATTTCATCTGTCATGACCTTGCGTGTCCTTACGTATAAAGTTTTTTGTTTATCTACTTTTTCAAAGCATATATTCTTTACTTGGAACTCCTTTAGAACTAATTTGCATAGAAGTACATCTGGATTGTTCTCTTTGTCTGTATTCACTGCAAATCTTTGACAAGAAGTGGCGCAACTTGATCGATTTCATTTTGATTTAATTATAGAGGTGGAAACCCAATGGCAAAAGTTCTCTTTTTCATGGGTCCCTGTTAAAACACAATACAACATAAACAACTAACAAACACTAAAACACACATTAAACATTCAATCAAATTAACCAATACATAAAACACATTTACACGTAGTTACACATAACTACAACACAGAGCACAAGAGGTGCCCACCAGCTCAGAGGGCAAGAGGAAAGAGGAAACACACGTCCGGAATGCTCTCTCAGCCTGTGGATACCCGACTTGGGCTCTGAACAAAGTGAAGAGAACCAAAAAGCAGGACAAAAGGGACAAAAGGGAAACAGAACCAAGAAGAAGGGGTGTCTCTATCCCTTATGTCTCAGGACTGCCAGAAACAACGAAGTCCCTGTTTATTTCAAACCAGGAACACGTTAAGACAAAAACTGGTTCACCCTAAGGACAAGATGCCGACACAAAAACAGAGCAATGTAGTGTATCTATCCAATGCAGTGAAGAAAGTTGTAAAGAGCGCCACATAGGGGAGACTAAACAGCCACTGCACAAGAGGCTTTATTAACACAGAAGACACGCAAGTTCAGGACCCAGAGCGCTGTGCATCTTCATCTCAAAGCCACAAGAAGACAGTGAGAGATTCTGAGCAGGAGAAAAGATGGTTTGAAAGAGGAGTTAAGGAGGCCATCTTTGTTAAAAAAGAGAATCCTTCCTTAAATCGTAATGGAGGTTTAAGATTCAACCTTCCGTGTTTTTATAATGGTCGGCTGAAACCATGGAGACGCCCTGGGCATTCGGATGCTAAATAGGCACTCAAGGTGAGGCAGGGAACAATAGAACAATAGGCCCATCCCAGTTTCAATGGGCCATTAGCAGGAGGCCCCGCCCTGTGGGCAGGGCTCTCACAGAGTAGGATATAAACAAGAGTTTCTCAGACTTGTTTTCACTGATTGAGAATGACTCTTGGATGAGAGTTGAAACGTTTTGTTTTTTCTAAAACAGAGTCCAGATGACTACAACTGAATCTTTTTCTACAATGGAACACTCCTGGACGAATGAGGGATTACACCGACATCTTTACACATAAAGATAAAATGATATATTATATACTGCGGGTGGTCCTTGACCAGTGCTTTTAAAATCATTAAAAAGCATAAATGATTTAATTTAATTGCCTTTTTTTCAGTCTCCGTGTTAAATAAATGGGACTGTCAGATTAAGATGTCCTGAGACCTCACACGGTGACAACTTGACCTGAGGTGCAACAAACTCGATAAATAATCAGACAAAATGCCAACAAGAGCTTTCTACACAGACAAAAGGCAGCGCTGTTCTCTTCACATCCAATGAACACACCTACTAGAATATTGATGCTGTTAGAGCTGAACTTAGAGCTGAACCTAGAGCTGAGCCTTAGAGCTGAGCCTTAGAAGCTGAGCCTTAGAGCTGAGCCTTAGAGCTGAGAGAGCCTTAGAGCTGAACCTTAGAGCTGAGAGCTGAACTTAGAGCTGAGCTTAGAGCTGAGCCTTTAGAGCTGAACCTTAGAGCTGAACCTTAGAGCTGAGCCTTAGAGCTGAGCTTAGAGCTGAACAGAGCTGAGACCTTAGAGCTGACCTTAGAGCTGGACCTTAGAGCTGAGCCTTAGAGCTGAGCCTTAGAGCTGAGCTTAGAGCTGAGCCTTAGAGCTGAGCCTTAGAGCTGAGCCTTAGAGCTGAGCCTTAGAGCTGAGAGCTGAGAGCTTAGAGCTGACTTTAGAGCTGAAGCTGAGCTTAGCTGAGCTGAGCTTAGAGTGAGCTTAGAGCTGAGCTTAGAGCTGAGCCTTAGAGCTGAACCTTAGAGCTGAGCCTTAGAGCTGAACCTTAGAGCTGAACCTTAGAGCTGAGCTTAAGAGCTTAGAGCTGAGCCTTAGAGCTGAGCCTTAGAGCTGAACCTTAGAGCTGAGCCTTAGAGCTGAACCTTAGAGCTGAGCTTAGAGCTGAGCTGAACCTTAGAGCTGAACCTTAGAGCTGACCTTAGAGCTGAACCTTAGAGCTGAACCTTAAGAGCTGAGAAGCCTTAGAGCTGAGCTTTGAGAGCTGAGCTGAGCCTTAGAGCTGAGCTGAACTTAGAGCTGAGCCTTAGAGCTGAGCCTTAGAGCTGAGCTTACTTTAGAGCTGAAGAGCCTTAGAGCTGAGCTTAGAGCTTTAGAGCTGAGCTTAGAGCTTGGAGCCTTAGAGCTGACTTAGAGCTGAACCTTAGAGCTGAGCCTTAGAGCTGAGCTTGAGCTGAGCTGCGCTGAGCCTTAGAGCTGAAGAGCCTTAGAGCACTTAGAGCTGATCAGAAAGAGAGTTTATGCCTTGTCAAGAACAAAATTCACAAATAGGAACTTGTCGGGCATTAAGGTGCAACATAAAACACTGAGCAATAACAAACAACATATATTCAATCAAAAAAGCAGCATTAATATTTAAATACATACAATAAAAATAAAATAGGCATTTCTATGTACACAAGTTTACAGTTATGTTTCAGTTGTAGTGCAGTGCAGAAAGTGAGTGGTTGAATATTGCAGTTAAATGGGCAGGTGTTTAGAAGTGTTCATGAGTCCAACAGCAGAGGGAAAGAAACTATTCTTGTGGCGGGAGGTTCTGGTCCGGATGGACCGTAGCCTCCTGCCTGAGGGGAGTGGTTCAAATAGTCCATGTCCAGGGTGAGAAGGGTCAGCTGTGGATCCGACCTGCTCGTCCCAGAGCCCTGGAGACGTACAGGTCCTGCAGAGATGGAAGTCTGCAGCCGATCACCTTCTCAGCAGAACGCACAATGCGCTTGTAGTCTCTGTTTGTCCTTGCTGTTGCTCCAGCGCACCACACGGTGATGGAGGAGGTAGCTGGGCGAGCTTGTCCTGGAGCAGAGCAGGGAGGATGGTGTTGAACGCAGAGCTGAAGTCCACAAACAGGATCCTGGCGTAGGTTCCCGGGGAGTCCAGATGCTGCAGGATGAAGTGGAGTGCCAGGTTGATGGCGTCGTCTACAGACCTGTTGGCTCTGTAGGCGAACTGCAGGGGGTCCAGCAGGGAGGAGGTGAAGGACTTGAGGTGGGGCAGGACCAGGCGTTCAAATGACTTTCATGACTACAGACGTCAGCGCCACAGGCCTGTAGTCATTAAGTCCAGTGATCCGGGGCTTCTTGGGGACAGGGACAATGATGGCACGACTTAAAGCAGGCTGGGACATGGCATGACCCAGGGAGGTGTTAAAAATGTCTGTGAAGACTGGGGTTAACTCTCCTGCGCAGTGTCTTAATGTAGCGGCAGAGACGCCGTCTGGTCCAGCAGCTTTTCGGGGGTTGGATTTCCGAAATAGCCTGTGAACATCCTGTTCCTGAACTGAGAGGGTGTGGGGGGAGGCGGGGGGGACCAGGTTTTGGGTTGGCGGAGGTGGCCACCGTGGGGGACGGGGTGGTCACATCAAACCTGGAGTAGAAGGTGTTGAGTTGCTCCGCAAGTTTTCGATTGTCTGCAGTAGGGGGGGCTCGGGGCTTGTGGTTGGTGAGGAGCCGGAGCCCCCTCCACACGGAGGCGGGGTTGTTTGTCAGAGAACTGCTGCTTCAGACGCGTATTGTACTGTGATCTCGCTCGAGAAACCTCTTTGCTAAATCCATACTTTGCGAATCTTTGTAGCGCCCCCTGTCTCCAGCCCTGTGCGCTGCCTCCTTCTGCTGCCTTAACTGCCTCAGTTTTGGAGTGAACCAGGGTTTGTCATTGTTGAAAGTGACTTTGGTTTGTGTTGGTATGATGCTGTCCTCACAGAATCAAATGCATGACGTCACAGTGTCCGTGTCCTCATCCAAACTCTCTGTGGCAGCTCTGAAGACCTCCCAGTCTGTAATGTCCAAACACGCACGTAGCTCCTCAGGTTTGAAGAGCTTCAGCCTCTGCCTGTACGTGGGGATCAGGTGAACCATGGGTGATCGAAAAACGAGAGCGAGCCACGGCGCGGAAGGCGTTCCTGACTGTTGTGTAGCAGTGATCCAGCGTGTTCTGCTCTCTGGTCGGAACTTAGAGCTGAGCCTTGGGCTGGACCTTGCTGACCTTAGAGCTGAGCTTAGAGCTGGACTTAGAGCTGAGCTTAGAGCTGGACCTTAGAGCTGAGCTTAGAGCTGAGCTTAGAGCTGACCTTAGAGCTGAGCCTTAGAGCTGGACCTTAGAGCTGGACTTAGAGCTGGACTTAGAGCTGCTTAGAGCTTAGACCTTAGAGCTGGACCTTAGAGCTGGACCTTAGAGCTGACTTAGAGCTGGACCTTAGAGCTGAGCCTTAGAGCTGAGCCTTAGAGCTGAGCTTAGAGCTGGACCTTAGAGCTGGACTTAGAGCTGAACCTTAGAGCTGGACCTTAGAGCTGGACCTTAGAGCTGGACCTTAGAGCTGGACCTTAGAGCTGGACCTTAGAGCTGGACCTTAGAGCTGGACCTTAGAGCTGAACCTTTGGATTAGAGCTGGACCTTAGAGTGGACCTTAGAGCTGAACCTTAGAGCTGGACTTAGAGCTGGACCTTAGAGCTGGACCTTAGAGCTG
>BJKM01000669.1:42649-107649 GCA_015082035.1 Chaenogobius annularis
GCAAAATGCCAACGAAGCTTTAGAACAAGCAAAGGCAGAGCTGTTTCTCACATCCAAAGAGTGTCATTCTACTTTAGAATAGAATTCACAGTGGTGAGTTCTTATCTTCTCCTGTAATGAACTTAGAGCTGGACTTGGAGCTGGACCTTAGAGCGGACTTGGAGCTGACCTTGGAGCTGGACCTTAGAGCTGGAGCTGGACTTAGAGCTGGACCTTAGCTTAGAGCTGGCCTTAGAGCTGAGCCCTTAGAGCTGGACCTTAGAGCTTAGAGCTGGACCTTAGAGCTGGCCTTAGAGCTGAGCCTTAGAGCTGAGCTTAGAGCTGGGCCTTAGAGCTAGAGCCTTAGAGCTTAGAGCTGGACCTTAGAGCTGAGTGATAAACCGAGTTCAGAGGTTCTAACACTGTTGCTGTAGAATCATATATATAATGTCCCATAATCTAGAACTGGGACAAATGCAGCTGGATGAACTGTTTTCTACAATTAAGAGGAAAACATTCTTTATTTCTAAAGAAGAATGACGATCTGGCTTTAAGATGATTTGTCAGCTCTTGTACGTGTTTGTTGAAGGAGAGTTTCTCATCCATCCAGATAAGTATTTGTAATGGGGTACTTGTTCAATCATATTACCATCAAGCGTGAGAATGGATATATTTTTGGGGTCAATAGTGTGTCTTTTGGAGAACAGCATACATTTTGTTTTATTTGAATTCATTAATCATTTTGAGCACTTGAGCACAAGAAGGTGAATAAGCACACAGAATTGCATCATCTGCATATAAAGTGGATGCTACTGTGTTTTAGATTATGCCCAATTGAATTTATATAAATTGTAAATAAGTGGTCCAAGGACAGAGCCTTGAGGAACACCTTTATTAAGGTAAGAAAATTCAGGTTGAAAGCCATCAGCAGAAACATCTTGAGCTCTATTTGTGAGGTCATCGGCAAAGCATTTTTTTTTTTTTGAATTGGTATCAAACCCGATAGGCAAGGCAAGGCAAGTTTATTTGTAGAGCACAATTCGTACACAAGGCAATTCAAAGTGCTTCACACAACAGGAAAAAAATGCATTAAAATCACAAAGACAAGAAAATCACAAAACCTTAATTTAAAGAAATTTAAAAGGTGCCATTTTCCGTCAAATAGTTTAAGACATAAAAGAGAAGAGTGCAAAGAAAAATCTTTTCAGTCATATGCACTGCCACACAAAACAATTTTTATCTTAGATTTGAACAATAGCATCCAGACGCTCCAAGAGAATACAAAGATCTACTGAATCAAAGGCCTTTGACAAATCATGATTATCCAATGCAAGAGCAACAACAATTTACTATTAGTGGGGCTGATAACAAAAGTAACCTAGGTTCAGGGTGTCAGCTAGTGGACTTTTTGGATCCATACAGAGCAACATATTAAATACTTCATACTGTGTAAAGGCTTAAGGGAAAATACATCATCAGTCTATTCTCGTGTATTTGGGAAACAGTGACAGATGGAGCAGCAGCAAAGATATTTCCAGATCAGCAAAGTGCTTTAAACGCATCACAAATATCTTTTTTGGTCGTCAAGCTCATTGAATCTTTAATCATTTCATTTGGTAAAGAGGGAGGAGAGTTTTGCAATAAGGATTTAACAGTTTTCAAACATTTAGCAGAATTGCTCTGAGATTCCGTGAAAGTATTGACGTAGTAAGACTTTTTGGCTTTATGAACAGTAGAGTCATATTTATTGTGCTCATGACAAAACTGCTGCCAATCTGCTGCTGGTTTGGTTGCCGTGGTTTCTGCCCAGGCTTTGTCACGTTCTCGAGATAATGCAGCGATGTCTGGACAGAACCAGGGATTATTCTTATGTTTGACCCTGACTCTTTTAAGAGGGCGTGATTATCAGTAACAGCATTAAATGTTATTGATGAAAAAGTCCAGAGCTGTGTTGGGTTCTGGAACACTAGTGGTCAAACCGATGTCACTACAGAACAGATCAGACAGAAATGCTCATTAACATGCTTCTAGGACCTTTTAACAGTTATACTTGATTTGGATTGAATACATTTTGTGTTCCGCACACGCCCAACAGGACAGTGGTCACTGAAGTCCAGAGGAAAGACGCCACTGCAGTGGTAGTTCTGATGTCCACTAATGTTGCTTTAAGTGGGTCTTTAGGGTCAGGGCGGGTGGGAGCAGTAATAAATGTGAGGTTTAACTCATGGCAATAGTTTTTAGACTGTCAGAAGTTTTGGACCAATCGATGTTCATGTCACCTAAAACAAGTAACTCAGAATGATCAAAAAGTGGAGAGGAAGGTAAAGAAGTCCTCTAGCTCCCCCCAGGGGCAGACGGAGGACCATAAAACCTACGACTGTCATTTTCCCAGGATTATTTGGACCGTGACCCACCTCCAGGGCTTTGTATTCAAAACTCTTTGACTTGGAGTCTTTGGAATTTACAGTTGCAGTAAAACAAGATTTTAGAAATATGCTACTCTCCGCCTCCTTTACTGGGCCTATCACAACGGAATATATTCTAATTGACCAATGAAATGTCAGCGTCTGAGATCCAGGAGGTGAGCCATGTTTCAGAGGATACAAATACATCAGGATTTGCTTGTTTTGCCCACACTCTAATGAAGTCTATTTCTGATTGAAGACTTCACACATTCATGGGACTCATTCAAAGACCTTTTTTAGATTGAAATGTTGATATATTTTAAGTCAGTGTTTAGAACATTATGGGATTGAGTATTTGATGTGGGCAGGCTTTTACTCGGTTTAATGTTGATTAAATATGATGTGTAGTTTTTTGGGTCTTGTTTGTTCATTTTATTCCTCACTACATGATTGTCACCTGATTCCTTTCCCATTTGCACAGGTGCAATAGAGTGTTGGGCGGGTTGAAGCTCCTACACTAATGCTCTCCTTGTGGTCCTGACTGGGATCTTAAGAGGTCCATGAGCATTTGAAGTCACCATACCTGGTTGTCACACATTGACTGCTGCAGATGCAAGAGTGAGGTCAATGTTAAAAGAGAGAAGACGAGACCCATACATATTTGGATGAAGTTGATCACGTTCAAGTCGTTTAAAAAAAGCAGCAAAATTGTCCACATATGGAGTTTGCTTGGCACCGCAGTACGATTGAAGCCAAACGTGCAGCTGTCTGAGGCGACTGAACTTCACGTCTCCAAAGCAGGGCGCTGGCACTGGACCTGAAATTACACACAGTTTTCCAGTGCTTTTCACAGTGTTGATCAGGGAAGTAAAGTCCTCTTTAAGGTTCTCTGATGGCTGTAGCAAAGAGGTTTCTCGAGCGAGATCACAGTACAATACGCGTCTGAAGCAGCAGTTCTCTGACAACAAGCCCACCTCTGTGTGGAGGGGGCTCCGGCTTCTCACCAACCACAAGCCCCGAGCCCCCCCTGCTGCAGACAATCGAAAACTGGCTGAGCAACTTAACACCTTCTACTCCAGGTTTGATGGGACCACCCCCTCCCCCACGGTGGCCACCTCCGCCAACCCAAACCTGGTCCCCCGGGGACGACACCGGACGACACCACCCTTTACGGGCTCATCTCGGACGGGCCCGGCATGCGGTGGGAAGACGCGGTGGATCCCCCGACACACAATTAAGAAACAGTTTAAGATTACTATAGTGTAAAATAAAAATATATAATTTGTATCCTAACCCTGCAACGAGCTGACCACTGTCCAGGGTGTACCCCCGCCTAAGGCCTAAAGGCACTGGGATAGGCTCCAGTCACCCGCGACCCCAACGGGAACAAGCAAAAATGAATGAATGAATGAATAATTTGTATCCAGACATTGGACCAACTTCTTGTAGAAAATGCATCACATTGGGTATGGACATTTCTGATTTGGTCAAATACAATAGAACATCATCTGCAGCAGGCAATTTCATGTTCCGTCCCATCAATTGTAACACCATGAATTGTTTTTGATTGTCTAATAAAGTGGACCAATGGATCCAAATACAAAGCAAACAGGAGGGGAGACCAGGCACAGCCCTGCCTCACCCCTCTTTCCAGAGTCAGTGGATCTGTCAGATGACTATCGATTTGAATTCTTGATGTTGGACCATCGTAAAGAGCCCCAATATTTTTTATAATTAGATCATCTATTTAGAAATTTGTTTAGCACTTTAAATAGATATAGCCAGCTAACTAAATCAAAAGCTTTTTAAGCGTCCGGACTTATTATTACAGCTTTGTTTTGTTGTTTTTGTATTTGGCTCATAATGTGTAAAGATCGTCTTATGTTGTCTTGTGTTTGTCGTTTAGTAATAAATCCTGTCTGATTGTGGATTAAGATGGGAGGATTTGTTCCATTCTTTTGGACATTATTGAGGTGTATATATGATAGTCTACATTCAGAATAGAAATAAGTCTGTATGACAGAATTTCATTATTTTTTGATGTTCAGTGTCATTCAAGTGTGTCTCTTGTAATAATATAATGTCTATTCTTTCTCCTTTCATTATTGTCAACATTTTTGTTCGTTTGATTGGGCTCAGTTTGCCATTCACATTGAATGATGACACTTGTAACACTTCTGATGCCATTGGGTTGGTTCTGTTGATCCACCGTTTACAACTTTGAATATTTTTTATCTCTCTAGTCGAAAACAACAAACACACACAAGAGCCATAGGAACACAGAACAACTGAAAAGGTAAAAAAAGAAACAAAAGGGTTCATGCTGGAAACGGGCATCAAACGAAAAACCCGATCAAAAAAGAGGGAGGAAGTCCAATCCCCCCAAAAAAACTCCCAGGCACTCCTGACCCCAATCCTCTGAAAGAACTGGATATATAAGACCCCTGGCTCACCACGTCCCCTCTGCTGCAATCTGCATATACTTTCAATTTCCAGAGTTTATGCACAAAAGCAGACAGCCACCAGGGGCATAAAGTCTGATGTTAAAAACTAAAAGAAAATCAGGTCATTAGCCTCATCAAATTAACAGAAATGTCTCACCATGTGACCACAACCTGAACTCCACATGCCCACGCTGGTGGCTCCTCCCTCTGTACTGTTCATTTCTCTGTGTTTTGCATCTTCCTTAGGAGCACCTCTGCTTCTCCTGGTGTTCTGAGCACGTGTGTTTTTACCTTCAAAAGTCACCAGAAGAGTCGCGGGGAAAGAGAAGCCATGTCTCAGTTTTCTCTGCCTGAGCTCCTCACAGATGTGGTGGAACTTTTGCCGTTGTTGATGAACCTCGTATGGAATATCTGGAGCGAAGAAGGTCTCCTTTAACCCTTGCAGCCTTCAGGACGCGTTCCTTCACACGGTCATTGAGAAACCTCATAATCAGGCCTCGTGGTTTATCAGCTGCTGGTCTTGGTTTGCCCAGGCAATGCGCTCTTTCGATTGTGATGGGGGGGACTTCAACTCCTGAGTTAAGGAGCTCTGGTATGATCTTCTCCAAGAAGCTTTCTATGTCTTTTCCTTCTTCTCTTCTTCGTCACCCTGGCCCGCAGCGCCTCCATCTCGGCCATTACTGTCTGAAGATCGTCCACATTGCCTGAAACATGCTGCTCAACCTCCTCAATGCGTGTTCCGGTTATTCCATCTGCTTTCAATTTAGCGGTCACTGCCTCTGACACTGCCGGAGCTATGGTAGCTAACAACTCGGCTCTCACAGACTCCATGGCACGCTGCACTTCGGACATCTTGAGCCACAGCCGATGACCAATTACGTTCTCTCACCTTCCAACGCAAAGAAGCCGCGTGAGTCTGCATCTGGGCTGGCGGGCCCCTGTATCTCCGGCAGGGAGGGAGCAAAGCTAACGCAGCTAACAAACCTGTGAGCCGCGTTAGCTTTGTTAGCCGCGCTAGAATCGTTAGCTTGTGATGGGGGCTGTTTTCCAACGGAGCTGTGGGTTATCAGCTTTAGTCTGTTTTTGGTTCTGTGGCGCTACCGGACTTGTGTCTTCCTTGTTTACTCATTTCTCTTTCTAGTTCCCTGGGATTAAGTGGGTCAAACGATGATTTTAAAACCACGTTTTGCAGCAGCGGAGTGAGGTAGTCCACTCAGTGCGTCACCATAACCGGAAGCCCCCTAATTATAGATTCTATTCTTAATATAATAAATACCTCATTATAAAGTGGTGATGTTCCACAGTCCTTCAAACATGCAGTCATTAAACCGCTTCTGAAAAAGCCTCATCTTGATCCTGACCTGTTGATAAACTACAGACCTATTTCAAATCTTCCCTTTGTCTCTAAAATCCTTGAGAGTTTGTTGCCACCTAAAGGGCAGTTACTTATTCGAAGTTTTCCAGTCAGGGTTCAGATCCCACCACAGCACCGTACCAGTTTGTTAATGTAAACCAGAGCTCCTCCCCTGTTCTAAAGTAACCTATGGTGTGCCACAGGGTTCAGTTCTCAGTCCAATTCTGTTCACTCTTTATAAGCTGCCGTTAGGTCACATGATCAGAAGGCATGGCATTAACTTCCACTGCTCTGCAGATGACACACAGCTGTATTTATCAATGAAACCTGATCAGACCGATCAAGCAGACAGACTTGGTGCTTGTGCGAAGGATATAAAAACCTGGATGACACTTAATTATCTGCTTCTTAACCCCTGAAAAAACCGAGGTCATCGTACTAGGCCCTAATCATCTACGAGACGCTTTATCTGAGCAGATAGTCACACTGGACAACGTCAGTGTGGCCTCCAGCTCCACTGGAAGAAACCTTGGAGTCTTATTGGACCAAGAGCTCTCATTCAAAGCACACATAAATCAAGCCTGTAAAACAGCCTATTTCCATCTGCGTAATATAGCCAAAATCAGAAAATCTTGCCTAAAAGTGATGCTGAAAAACTTGTCCATGCGTTTGTAACATCTAGATTAGACTCCTGTAACTCCTGCTGCAGTATGTTCTAAAAGCTTCCATAAAAAGCTTTCAACTGGTTCAAAATGCAGCTGCAAGATTACCAACAGGAACTAAAAGAAGAGAGCACATTAGGCCGGTGCTCGAGTCTCTTCACTGGCTCCCTGTTGAGTTTAGAATCAAATTCAAAATCCTCCTCCTGACTTACAAAGCCATAAATGACCTGGCCCCATCCTGACCTCAAAGATGCTAAAGTACTTATCATCCAAACAGAGCACTTCGCTCTCAAAATGCTGGACTTCTGGTGGTCCCAAGTGTCTCTAAAAGCACAGTAGGAGGTAGAGCGTTTAGCTACCAAGCTCCTGTGTTGTGGAATCAGCTCCTGTCCATGTTAAAGAGGCCGACACAGTCTCTTCATTTAAGACCAGGCTTAAAACGTTCCTCTTTGAAATGGCTTATGGTCAGGCCAGTTAGGAACAGAAATAAAAACCTACAGTTCCCAGCTATGCTGCCCTAGGCAACTATATACTGGGGGAAGTATGGCAGCTTGAGCACTATCCTCTGTTTCCTACTACTTTTCCTATCAAACAATATTTTTATATTTAATTTCACTTGCAATTTGTTCATCGCTTTTCCTTCTTCTTCTTCTCCCACTTCCCCGACGGGAGTGGAGCAGGCACATCGATGACCTGTGGATCCAGATGCTCCTCATCTGCCTGGAGAAACGGTCTCTACTCCATATGAACGGTTCTTCATCGGCCTCGAAGAACTGGTTCTCCTCCTGAGTGGGTCTTGCTCCACCGTGTATCTGCAAATTGAGGTGCGTCCGCCTGTCCGTCCGAGGGAGTCGGATCTCTCCTTCACTGTGGAACTCCTACAGGTTTCTACTTTTTCCCAAAGAGGTTTGGTAGTTTTTCCTGGCCGAGAAGGAGGGTCTAAGGACAGGGGAGCTTGGGACATCTGTCTAAGGACACAGGACGCTGGGACATTTCCAAGTCCCTATGAACATTGTTTATTTTGTTTTCCACTGTCGCCCCTCGAGGCAACTACTGTTGTGATTTTGGGCGTTACAAAAATAAATTGAATTGAGTGGAATTCTACTGACCACTCCCCCTAGAGGCACAATGTTTCATTTGAATTTCTAACATTTGCCTTAAGTTCTCCTTCAAAACGGTTTATCTTTAAGGTGAGACTAAATTTAAAAGCCAATTTGAAACTTCTGTAGTTTATACAGCAAATGTAAACATACTACACTTAAAGTACACATTTTACAGTGAATATTTTTACTTTTACCTCACCACATTTGAAAGCAGATATCTGTACATTCTACTAAAATGACCAAGAACATTAAGTAATCAAGTCGGCTCTGATCAAAAATCAGCACAATTCTTGTTCAAGATCACAATTTGACGTTATAAAAGTTCTCAAAATCCGCGTGAAATACTTTTATCATGTAAGGTTTCCATTTATAAATAAGAAATGTGTAAAAACTGTCAAAATGACACATATTTGGGACTTATAAACCTGAAAAGAGCTAGGATTACATTACTTGCTTCACTTTATTGACATATTAGATTAAAAATTCCAATTTTGCCTCTTTTTTTGGGAGTCCCTCATTCGTCCAGGAGTGTTATATCGTGAACAAATCCTTGTGTTGGTTCTGTCAGACTCTTGTACAGTTTGGTGTGTGTAGGAGCCACTTTAAGGCCTGATCTTTGTCTCTGTGGGAGGAACATGTCCCAGAGAAGTCAATCGATGACGCGGATTCAATGGAAGAAGAAAACATCTTTAGGTTCAGACTGGACAGCGCTGTTGTTGGGAGGACAAACTGACCACCACCACACTAAATCATTTTTGCCTGTACATTTGTCCTACTTTTGTACACCTTAGCCTAGATATTTCATGTAGATTAATTTATACCTCCAGAGGGCACCAGAACCCCATCTGCCTTTGGAAACAGGTGAAGAGACTTTGAGGAGCTTCATGGATTACAACATAGCTGATATGAAATGAGAGACAGGACAAAGTATGGTTTTGTCCCAAACTTTATTGGCAGCTTCACAACAAACTGCACTTTACAAGCCATCGTCATCGTCACTTCAAATAATTTAGTCCCAGTTGAGCCCGACAGACCACCACCACAAACCACAGACGTCTGTCACCATTCAAAGTGTCCACAGCTTATGGCTTTGTACAAATCCAAATGTCCTGTGTTCCCAGTCCCTGCCCCAAAGTCCTTTTTTAAAAACCTTTAAAAATCTAGAAGTTCTCTCTTGGTAAACGTGTCCAGAGTTAAAAAGGTGGTACAGTTCACATTGACGTACAAAGAGTTGGAGAATAGAAAAAACAGATGTGTTACAGAGAAAAAACATCGGCGAAGTGTCTCCACCAGGCCAGGCCAGGCCAGACCAAACCACTGTTCTGAAGCTTTAAACTGGTTTTTGAGTCTCATTGTGGAAGCACTCCTGGTCCCAGAAGTCAAATTCTTCATAAAAAGTGATATTTTGTATGAACTTTTGGAAAAATGTTAAGAGCTTTTTTCTCTGAAACATGATCTAATTTGGACTTTCTCCCCCCCAGAATGTTCAAGTTTTCATAAAATGAATATGGTTACAGTCTTTGTAGAAAAAGTGTTAACGGTAGTCATCGGGACAATGTTTTTATTTTTTCCAGCTTCCATTCGAAGTTAAAAAAAATATTAAAAAAACATTTTCCAGATGAGTACGTTTGAAGGGTTTTGTGTGACGAGGGATTACACAGTGTTAATAACGCATGAACAAGGACTGAACTAAAGGGTTACGGTGTGAATGAAGTTGTTACTAAGTCTGAATCATTCTCAATAAACTATTAGTTCAATATGTAATATTACAAAGCGTTACAAATACATATATATTGAATATAGCCTAATGGTGGTGTGATCATTATATTAAATTAAGATGAATTTCACTTCCAGAAGAGGATATGCTTCAGACCAAATCAAAGCCTTGGTGCAGACGGCTTGTACAACACTGAAGAAACTCTGACCTCTTCAAAAGCTTTTGAATTTCTAAGCAACATTCGTGTGGTTTTATTCATTTGTACATGATCAAACTGTGAGGAATGCGTCCCATTAAAACATTTACAACCTGCTCCTTCAAAACAAACATAAAAACACCTTTAATTCTCAAAGGTCAGAGGGCAACACCACCCGCTACAGGAATTAGCAAACATGAGTTCATCCAGAAGATATTACACAAAGACGGGCCAAAAAAACTCAACAAGATACTTCAAACAAGGCTGTGAGAGAAGCCCGTTCGCTAGCAGACAGAAAACACACAAAACTAAATGTTCTTAGAAGACACAATATTGCAACTCCTAGTAAATTCAAAATAACAAAAACCTTGACGTAGCACTGTAGACATCATTCATATTGCTGCTGAATACATTTGAATTGTAGCTACTAAAGAAAGTCGTTAGTGTCGGAGCCCACGGAATCATCGTAGTGTAAAGATGGCACAGGTCTATCGTCTAAAAACATTTGTTAAAACTCTGTTTCCAAATGTTTGTCATAATTAAATTCACAGTCCATTGTTGTACAAATTGACAGCATTGTTAAAAGTAAAAAAAAAAGAAGAAAAAACTAAAAAGGTTGTTAAAATGGAGTATCACAGACGGAAGGGATTTGTCGACGCTAAACAAGCAGCATTCAAAAACACACTCAAATTAGCATTCACGCTAATTCATGCGTCACACACCAAGTGGTAAAGATATTTGCATAGAGGATTCAAATTACTAACTGAACTTTTGCTAACATTCAAATATATTCTGCTCCAAGTTTGAAGTGAGCAGCGCTTTGGTCTCAGATTTCTTGGAAACTACATTTCATATTAGAAAGTGACATCAATCTAAGTCACATGATTTTATCATGTGATTTCAGGCTGGAAAATGGAAATAAAAGCAGTGTTTCTGAAACGTAGACTGGAATTAGAGCTCGTTAGTGTGAGGTGCAGAGAATATGGCGGCTTTAGTGGTTATAGCAGTGAGAAAGTACGGCTGCTTCAGAAACACTGCTTTCAAAGAGGTGTTGTTCACTCGCTCACTCACTCACACAGACTGACGGGGGGAGGGGGATGGGGGCACCAGTGTCAGGCCTCAGGTGGAGACTTGCACCAGGGTTTCTGAGCGCGCTCAGTGAGGCTCCCTGCTTCATCACCACGGCAACTGCTGCAGCTTCTACGTTTCTGCAGAGAGACAGAAAAATGTCACTGTCACAAGATGGTTTCAAAAGGGGAGGGGACAGGGGAGTGAGCGTCCCGAGGGAGAGGGGAGTGAGCGTCCCGAGGGAGAGGGGAGTGAGCGTCCCGAGGAGAGAGGAGTGAGTACCCGAGGAGAGAGGGAGTGAGCGTCCCGAGGGAGAGAGGGAGTGAGCGTCCGAGGAGAGAGCGAATGGAGCGTCCCGAGGGGAGACGGAGTGAGCGTCCGAGGAGAAGAGGGAGATGAGCGTCCCGAGGGGAGAGCGGAGTGAGCGTCCCGAGGGAGAGGGGAGTGAGCGTCCCGAGGAGAGGGGTGAGAGCGTCTCCGAGGGAGAGGGGAGTGAGCGTCCGGGGAGAGGAGTGAGCGTCCCGGAAGAGAGCGGGGAGTGAGCGTCCCGATGGAGAGGGGAGCCGCAGGCAGAGAGAGTGAGCGTCCTGTGGGAGAGGGGAGTGAGCGTCCTGTGGAGAGAGGAGAGCGCGCAGGCAGAGGAGAGTGAGCGTCCTGTGGGAGAGGGAGTGAGCGTCCTGTGGGAGAGGGGAGCGCGCAGGCAGAGGAGAGTGAGCGTCCTGTGGGAGAGGGGAGGATCGTCCTGAGGGAGAGAGGGAGTGAGCGTCCCCGAGAGAGGGGAGCGCAGGCAGAGGAGAGTGAGCTTGTACCTGTGGGCTCGTCCTCGCTCTGTTCATTGTGTCGCAGTGAATTCAGCTTCTGCAACAAACTAAACTTTAGATTCTTTGCTTAGAAAAGCAAATGAAAAAAGTCTCAGCTCATTATCTTTGTATATGTCGATGTAGAGACAGTGAAATAGGCTTATTTGTCTCGGGACGCGGGATGCCGGGACATTGCCACGTCTCTATGAACATTGTAGAATCTGTTCTCCCTGTCGCTGCTCGAGGAAAGTGCTGTTGTGATTTTGGTGTTAGAAAAATTGAATTGAATAAGTCAGTCTGTATTTAAAATGTCTAACTCCTTCCTCGCTCTCACACATCCTTTAGCACAGGGGTTGTCAGACTCATATGGGCCGTGGGCCGAAATTTCGCTGCTCAGGCTGGGTCGCGGGCCAAATGTAACGTAAAAAATCAAACAGTAAAACGTGTATAATGAAATGGCTTCATATCGCCTGGTAATAGTTCTTTGTGGACAAATGTGCAGCGGGGGAAAGACTGAGTCCATATTCATGCAGCAGCAGGAACAGGAACATGGACTTTAAAGCTGAAGCTAATTCACTAAAAATGAGTTTTAGGGACTTGTAATGAACAAAAATGTCCAGCGCGGAATCCATATTAAAGTCCTGTTCATTTTATTTGAGGTGTACTTTTTTACTTTTACTTGGACTTTTACTGATGCTTCCCAGAATATGATTGATTTTGACTGGAAATAAGAGGGTCAAAGCTTTATTTTTATGTACAGCAGATCAAGCAGCTTGAGAGTTTTCAAAGAAAAAGTCCCAATGTCCCACGTGTGGGACGCACTAAGCGTAAGGGTGTAACCACATTCGGCCCGCCTTGAGTTTAACACATGTGCTTTAGCACCTCACTAGTATTCACAAGTATGCACTGGAGTCGTTTTACTGTCCCCACATGGATGAGAGAATCATAATAAAACACACTGGGCATAAATAACACAAAATATAAGTTATAGAATAATGACCACAGTCCAAATAGGACAGGTCTTGTGCCTTAAATAGCACAAAGAGAGGAGAAAAAGGCAAAAAAATAACCCTAAAAAAAAGAAATAATAAAACAAAAAAAAAAAAAAGAATATAAAAAATCCATCTATAAAAAAAAGAATAATAACAAGGAAAAAATAATAAAAAAAATCAATAAAAATAAAATAGAGAAATAAAAAAGAAAGCAAAGCAGAAAGAAGATAAATCATATTATAACAATCAAAAAAAATAAGACAAAAGAAATAAGAGACTAACATAAGTAGAATAGATAAAAAATAATAAAAAACTGTAATATAATAAAAATAATAAATAAAAAAAATATAAAATATATCAATAAAAAATAAAATAAATATATAATAAGACAAAAAAAAAAGACAAAAGAAATAGAGAATAATAAAAAAATTAGAAAAAACAAAAAAAAATAAACAAAAAAAAAAAATAATATCTATAAAAAAAAAAAAAAAAAAAAAATATAAAAATAGAAAAAAAAAGAGAATAACGATTAAAAAATAATACATATAATATATATCAAACTGTAAGAACAGAAAGAAAAAAAATATAATGATTAATATAAAAAAAATAAAATTAAGAATAAATATAATAAACATTAAAGGGTTAAAAAAAAAATTGGTTGTTTAACAAAATCTTCACCTGTGGCCGTCTCCTCTGTGGCCTCCTCTTCCTCCTCTGCTTGCTTCTGATGGAGCACCGTTCTTCATGTTGTACTTCTAATACTACTTCTGCTGCATCTGTCCTCTTGTGCATTTGCTCTTCAACCGTTTCCTTCTGGTGCCAGACCTTCAGCATCTACTGACCTCCTCTAGTTCTTCCGCTGCGGTGTCCTCTTCCTCCTCCTGATCTGTTTAGCTTCATCTACAGTTACCGCTTCTGAAAGGGCTCGCCCTCCAAGCAGTTGCTGGTTCCTCCACAATTTCATTCCGGGGGGTGTGGGTCTCAGCTATCTTCATTGCTTCCCGACGGCTCCTCGACTGCTTCCTCGACGGCTTCCTCGACGGCTTCTCGACGGCTTCCTCGACGCTCCTGCGGTCCTCGACGGCTTCCCGGGCTTCCTCGACGGCATTCCATCGACGGCTTCCTCTTCCACACTGGTTGCGCTCTCGACGGCTTCTTCTTCCACCACTGGTGCCTCCTCAACATCTTCTTCTTCCACTATTGGTGCCTCTTGGTGCCTCCTCAACAGCTTCTTCTTCCACCACTGGTGCCTCCTCAACAGCTTCTTCTTCCACCACTGGTGCCTCCTCAACAGCTTCTTCTTGCTCTGCTGCTGCCCACGTCTCCTCTTCCTCCTCCTCCTCCTCTTCCTCCTCCTCCACCTCCCCCAGCGCTGCTGTACCAGCAGCCTCCTCCAGGGCGGCCTCCACCTGTCGAGTCAGCTCCTCCCCAATCGCGTCCTCTGCCGCCTCCTCGGCTGCGGGCTCGACCTCCTCTACTGAAGTAGCCTAAAGTGTTAGAGATGTTTAAATCATTAGTAATCCACTGGTATGGAACCAGTTTGAGCATATCTGATCTACTTTCCTTAACAGCCGTGTTCAGTTACAAAAATACTGTATATTGCATTTGCTGCTAGTCAGAGTTGGGGGTTACGCGTTAGCTGGTAGCACGTTTATAGAGTAACAAGGAATGTAACACGTTAGTTTTGTGCACCCATGTAATCTAGTCAAATCAATTGAAAATCTCCCTCTCCTTCGTTATAACCACTATTTTGTATCGGGGGAGTAAATGTAGGGTAACAGTGATGTGATGAGTTTGATTTAAATAAACTACAGTTTTCAACAAGTGCGTTCTGTTGTTGTGTGTCACTGCTCATGTTGTTCATCGCTTGAGGCCGACACGTGCTTATTGTGTGGCGTTGTACTGTGGTCATCTGGCAACATAAAAGAGAAATAAAGCTCAGTCAAACGGATTTACTTTGGAAAGCCAAGCAGTCAGGCTCGCCCCCTTGTGTTCGGAGGAGAATGTTCCAAACCCATGAAGGACTCACATCAGGTTTTACCTCCGTTTTGCTGTGTGTGAATGAACAACGCAAAGGGATTGTTGGCAAACGATATAGGTTGTACAATAATGTTGATTACTGGTAACACAAGGGTACTATAAAGCATTACTTTTACAACACAGTAGTGAGGTACAGTAAAGCATTCATTTTGCAGGGCTGTAACGAGGTAATGTAACGAGTTACTTTTAAAAGTAATGCTAATAGTGCGCTAACGTTTGATAGTGCGCAAACATTCGACACCTTCTTCATAGATACAGTCGGTTACTTGTCATTGTGGGAGCGCGGTTTGGTGTAGGCAAGAACACTCTTGCCACCTTTTAAGAGAAGTCAACAGATTTTTCTGTAGATTTAAAAATACTGCATGTAGCATGTTGTCTTCTTTAGCATTCTAAAATATTTATACAACTTTGGCCCATTGTACCACTGCATTTTTCTCCTGTCCTCAAGTCTGCGTTTGCTCTTGCAGTTGTTGAACAATGGGTGACAGAGCAGCTCTTCTACATTAGTTGGCATTCGCTCTGATGCCGACTGCATCTACAGTATTATAAGTAAAGCACACACCTCTTCAGATGGCTCCTCCTCTATAGCTAGAAGCTCCTCCTCCAGCACCTCAGGCTCCTCCTCTATCACCTGCAGATCACACATAAGCCTGTCATGTTTTATCTGAACACGATTCGACAGGGGGTCCGTGTTTGACGTGTTTCGTAACAGGAACAGAATGTGTTCACGAGACATCACACCATTTTAGAATGTACATAGTTCAAACTGAGAAGAGACAGGTCAAAATTCTGAGGGAGATTTCACTGTTTAACTGTCGGATTACAGATTTGTTGACCTGGTTTATGGTTAATAGCTCTGTAATTACTGGGTCTGCCAACATGAAACAAAAACTGGCACGAAGTTCAACGTCTTCCCTGTCGACACAAATGAACAACAGTGAAATTGTTTGTTCACAATAGCCTCAGAAAGTTATTCAACTCCAAAGGTGTGATTGCTGTCAGTTGAATAGACTAAGCCGTAAAATTAATATGACAGTCTGGATGCTGAGAAGGCTTTTGATTCTGTTAGCTGGTCTTGTTCATTTTAAGTGCTTAACAAATTTCATATTTGCAACTTAATTCAAATATTGGGTCTCTTTACAATGGTCCAACAGCGAGAATAAAAATTAACCGTCACTTGACAGACCCACTAACTCTGGAAAGAGGGGTAAGACAGGGCTGTGCTTGGTCCCCCCTTTTGTTTGCTTTGTACTTGGAACCATTGGCCCAATTTATTAGACAATCAAAAACAATCAGTGGTGTAACAATTGATTGGATAGAACATACAATTATCTGCTACATGGATGATGTTCTATTATTTTTCACAAAACCAGAAACGTCCATACCTAATGTGAGGCATTTCCTCCGTAACCTTGGTCCAATGTCTGGATACAAATCGAATGTACAAAAAAACCTGAAATTCTTTGTTAATGGCAACCCGCTTTGACCTTTAGAAAGACCTATCCATGAAATGGCAAATGGAGTCTTCAATATTTGGGTGTAGTTCTTCATAAAGATTTGTCAACAATTCTAGAGAAAACTATACCCTTTTTCCCCCACTATAAAGAAAGAGATTTAGCAGGTTTCTCTATCTGTTTCAGACTCTCCAAATTTCCATCCCCAACCGGCTGTTTGATGAGTGGAATAAAAAGCTCAAGATTTGTGTGGCAGGGAAAAAACCTTGTATCTGGTTCAAAACTCTACAACTATCAAAAGAAAAAAAGAGGTTGGGGTTTACTTTGTCTGAGATGACAGACGGTTGAGTCATTTGGAGGAAGTTAAGAATCCTTGGGTAAAATCTGTGCTCACAACATGGAAGGAGCTGATCAAAATTTACACACGAAACAAAGATGTTCAAATCCCAAATTGGTCGGTTTATGACCAAGGTTTTGTACCAAATAGAACTGACCTGAGATTCAAGGTTTAGATTACAAAAGGTCTGTAGGTTTTTCACCAGATTTTAAAAGAAAATCACATGAAAATGACATGTTGAAGGAATTGTTTGACTTGGAGAAAAGGACTTTTATAGATATTTACAAGTAATTAGTTGTTATTATAGCCAAGAAATTAAACAAAGCAATGGCCATTATAACCCTCTGATTTACAAATCAGAACTTTCAAGGGGAATAATGTTTATTATATACAGTAAATGTATTAACAATTTGGACAACCACGCTACTGAATATATTAAATATAAAAGGAAAAGAGTGTCATTATTCACAAGGAAATGCTAACTGTTGGAGAAACTGTGGCACCAGGAGGCACACCACTATCATGTTTGGGACTGTTGCTCAGAAATATTGGCGTGAGATCAATAAAGCGCTGCAGACGGTCTTCGACACCACCATCCCACTGGATTTCAGGATCTTTGTTTTTGGGCCTCAAAACTCCTGCCATGCACATAAAGTTACACAGTGCATCTTTAATGCATCTTGGACAGCACAAAGAATACGATGTTTTTCCCTGGAGATGATTTTCAAGCAAAATCTTAATGGCAGATCGTGTGTGAGGGTTATATACATGCTGAGGCATGTGCCACATGTATTATTTGTCTTAAACACCTCCTCCAGCTCTGGTTCAGGTTCAGGTTCAGGCTCAGGCTCAGGCTCAGGTTCAGGCTCAGCTGCTTCAAGCTCAGGTTCTACAAACACATTCAAAGTACAATTATTACCACCACTTACATATGAAGGAAATAGCAGCACATCAGTATAAGTAAATGTGGACTCAAGTTTATACACCTTCAGTAAATTGCTTTTATAAATATGTTTAAGGATCATATTAAAAATGATTGAAAATTATGATTTCATAAGAGTGTAACCACAATATTTGAAGTAAAATCGTTTTGACATGTACTGATCATATCTTAAACAATACACACAATGAAACGCATTAAAACACAATTTACATAAACAAATATTGTGTTAACATGACAACTATTCTACGAGCAAAGACGATATAGAGAATTACTGGACCAGAAGAACTATTTATTTTGAATGAGAAGTTGATGTGGTCATTATGTATGTATGCCCAGCAGATGGAGCTCCAACTAAAGCTTGCAGTATGTGGTCTCTGGTGCAGTAGTTACCTGGAGGAGCAGTGCTGTCCTCTGCCACAGCCGCCTGGATCACCTCCTCCTCCACAGGCACAGGGTCAGGCTCCATCACAGCTACACAAACACATCTCATTACAACACTTTTCACCGTCTCCCCAAGAGCAGATGTATGAAGTGTCAAATCTGAGTTGTCATTGTTTTTATGAACAAGAATTTATTAAGACAAAAAATGTAGTTGAGTAATATTATAATTCTTTTTTTTTTTTTTAAAGCATTTTTTGGCCCGAAGGCTTTATCGGACAGGAAATCTAAGCGTGAAATGGGGGAGGAGAGGGAAGGGAGGACATGCAGTACATTGTCTGAGTAGGGATCTGGACCCACGACACTGGACACACGAGTAATATGAACCATCATTTTTAGACATATTGTGCTTTTTTCAGGAATTTAAATATTGAACTATAATAAAAATAATTGTATTTATTTATTTGAAAGGGACAGTGCATATTAATGCGGTGCCCCTTTAAACTGTCCTTGAGTTATGTTTGTAGTTTTAGTCTGCAATTAGTAGATTTCAGGATCAGGATCAGGTTTGATCTTCGGTAATTGCGGTTGACATTGTATTATAAAGAGAATATTAAAAATGGAGGCAACATGAGGCAAAGGGAAGTATACCATACTACATTTTCAATAATTAGCTGGTCTAATATCAAAATAAGCAACAATTGGAACTCCCAGGGTAGAGATAGTTCTCTATTACAAAGAATGAAAAAAAAAAGAAAGAAAAAAGAACATTTCAGTCTCAAAATTGTATTTGGGTTTCATTTAAAGCATCATTTGTGGTAAAGTATATAATATATATAAATATAACAATCAAAAACAAACAGGAAATTTCTAATAAGTTAACAATGAATTATATTTTTTGTCAATGTAGGCGCTAACTTAATAGAAAAAAGTGTCTCATTTGAGTTAATTAACGATCGACAGTTGTTCAGCTGTTCAACTTCACTAGTGGGTTTGGGAGGAGTTCGGGGAGGCCCTGGAGGAGGACTATCGGTCGGCCTCAAAGAAATTCTGGCAAACCGTGTGGCGCCTCAGGAGGGGGAAGCAGTGTTCCACCAACACCGCTGACCTCGACTGGGGATGTCGTCGGACGGTGGGAGGAGTACTTTGAGGACCTCCTAAATCCCACTGTCACGTCTTAGAGACTGAGGACTCGGAGGCTGACTCATCCATCACCCAAGCCGAAGTCACTGAGGTTGTTGGCAAACTCCTCGGTGGCAGAGCTCCGGGGGTGGATGAGATACGCCCCGAGTCGTGAATGAGATACCACCGAGTACTAAAGTCTCTGGATGTTGCAGGACTGTCTTGGTTGACACGCCTCTGCAACATCGTGTGGCGGTCGGGGTCGGTTGGCCCTGGACTGGCAGACCGGGGTGGTCCCTCTGTTTAAGAAAGGGACCGGAGGGTGCGTTCCAACTATAGAGGGATCACACTCCTCAGCCTCCCTGGTAAGGTCTATTCCAGGGTACTGGAGAGGAGATATCCGACCGATAGTCGAACCTCGGATTCAGGAGGAGCAGAGTGGTTTTCGTCCTGGTCGTGGAACACTGGACCAGCTCTATACTCTCCATCGGGTGCTCGAGGGTTCATGGGAGTTTGCCCAACCAGTCCACATGTGCTTTGTGGATTTGGAGAAGGCTTTCGACCGTGTCCCACGGGGTGACCTTTGGGGGGTGCTGCAGGAGTACGGGGTCCGGGGCCTTTGCTCAGGGCTGTCTTGTTCATGAGTGAGGGAAGGATGGAGCGTGAGATTGACAGGCGGATCGGTGCAGCGTCTGCAGTGATGCGGTCGCTGCATCGGACCGTTGTGGTAAAGAAGGGAGCTGAGTCGAAAGACAAAGCTCTCGATTTACCGGTCAATCTACGTTCCTGCCCTCACCTATGGTCATGAGCTTTGGGTAGTGACCGAAAGGAACAAGATCGCGATACTAACAAGACAGAAAAAATATAGAAGTATATCAAAACAGAAAAACAAGATACCTCACATAAAAAAAAAAAAAACAAAACCCCCACCACACCCACACCACACCCCCCCCACCAACCACACACACAAAACCACCGAAGAACAGCAACCATCAAGCACCAACAGCAGAAACCCAACTAACAAGAGTCAGCACGCCGACACATCCCATCCAGACCTACGAGAGAAGCACCGCTGAGTGGCAATACGACACAAATCACTGCTTCCGCAATAGCACTCCATAGACGCGCCCATCACAACACACTAAGGGAAGAATAAGATTTAACATACGAAGACAAAATAGATACAAAACCACCCCCGCGGGCGCACGAAAAAAGAAACCACACACACGGAAAAGACCAGGACAACGCTAGGAGGGACATAGTCTATCGGACTAAGACCTGAGAGAACGCCTACAAAAATCACTCCGGAGGAGTTGGACGACAGAGATAAGAAAAAAAACAAAAAAAGGATAAGGAGAATACTAGAGAAATCCACAGATTAGACTGCACATAAACACACACACATAAAACCACCGGAATAACGGAAGATAGATGAATGAGATCTACAATAGCATAGTGAAGGAAATCTGTGTAAGAAAAAAAATAGAATATACCAAAATGATAGATCATTATTATAGGAAAAAAAAACAACACGAAGTAAATAAATTGATCAATGATATATTAAGAGAATAAAAAATAAAAAAAAAATATACTAATAAGCAATAAATCGAACGGAAACACAAAAAAATCAACATGGCTAGAAGTTATTTAGAATAACAGAAAATATCAAAATAAGCACATAAATAATAAAAAGAGATAGAAAAAAAAAAAAAATAAACCAAAAGTATTGAATGAAATATCTATACAGAGAAGAAACAACAAAGAGCTAAGTCCATAAAAAAAAACGAGACCAAATTGCAAAAAAATATAAAACCATAACCATAGATTAAAGATAGACACAAAATAAAAAAAACAAAAAAAAATAACTTATAATAAAATGGAAAGAAAAAAAAAAAAAAAAATATTATTGAAATAGAGAAGAAAAAATAGTTAATATACATAATAAAGCTATTGATCAAAATTAACATGATTAATATTAAAAGATAAAGAATTACAGATAAAACATATACCAGAAGATAGCATTAAATAAGCTACGCTTTAAGCCTATTCCAGATTTAAATGGTTACGTTTGATGAGTTATGCTGTGTTTAATGTATGTGATTAATTTGAGTATATATATTTCAAATTAATATTAACTTTAACACTGCATAACATGTCAAAAAAAAAAAAAGGAAAGTGCACTTGACTTCAAATATAAGCAAACACAGTAAGGTCCTCTCCTCCTGCTGAAGAGAACTGCAGAGAATGTATCTTTCAGTATATTAAACCCAACTAATGCAGTGAACGGACTTCTCAATTTATCTGAAACAACTAGTGGAAAGACAAATCCAAAATCGTGGTCATGGAAAACGATTTAAAGTAGTTGATTTGAGAAGAGTTAAATCAAATAGGATCGAGCAGCGGAAAACATCTAAGAAGAAGCAGAAAAACAATAAATATACTACAATAATACTGAACCCACAAGAAGAAGGATATAATATGAGCAACAGAGGCTGGAAAGAAGTAGCAAAGGACACTAACATCTCGCATCAATCAAAACAGATACTAGAGATAAAAAAGGAACGACAACAACGACTAAGAAGATGATGTGTGAAAAGAACGAATGACACGCTGAAGAGAATGTGTACAGAGGAACGACGACAACAAACTGAAGAAATAGTGTAGCGGGAACGAACGAAAACAACGCTAAAGAGGATGATAGATAACGAAAAAGGAACGAAACGAAGACACAGAACATGAAGATACTAGTGTGAAAGGAAACGAAACAACCGCTGAAGAAATCTGTGTGAGGACAACGACCACTGGATGGATCGTGTGAGGAACAACGACACACTGAGGATCTGTGTGAGGAACAATGACCACATGTCAATGCCACAGTGAATGCGTGCTAGAATCAAAGCTAAAAGGTCCAACAAATATTAGTGATCTTTTTATTTTGTGGACACTTTTTTTTGGCAGGCAGCATCTGTACATAAACTGAAAACATAATTGTGGAGTCAACATTTCAATATATTTGTCGAGTGGACTTTGCCTTAACTCAAATGTCAAGTTTTCCCTCGATTCGGCTTGGATCTCATCTCTTCTCTAAATTCTGCACAGTTCTTGTTCATTACTGAAAATGAGCACCTATGCAGTTGTCGTCTCGTCTTGCTGGCGGTTGCTGATTACCTTCTTGAGCATGTTCCTCTGGTGCGGCCTCCACAGTAGCAGCTGCCTCTTCACGAGCCTGGACCACCACAGCCTTCTCCTTCAGACCTGCAGTGTACAGGGTCACGGACGGATTACACTACGCATTTATCAGGCTCCAGATATGTTCTACATCATCTGCAATTTAGAAATATTTCAAGCGTTCCAAGTCAACAGAAGTTGTACAGATAGAAAAGAGATTGTATATCAGTATGTGTCTTTAGGGTTGGCCTCATTCTGGGGCGGACTGGGACTAAAATTATAATGGATTCAATGATTTGTTTTTTTACAACAGAAAAGGCTCAATTGGGATATTGTACATTTAAATGGTAAAATATGATTTTTATACTGCTAGTACATTTAGGTGAAAACGGGTTATTTGGCCTGGGGTGTTTAAAATATTGGCAGAATTTTGATTATTTTAATACAACTATTATTTCAGCAATATTTCATTGCAGATTATTGATATCAGGACTAACACTAAAAAATGTCTAATTTGAAATCATTCTTGCAATTGAGGCTTGAAATAAGCCAATCCTTTTTCGGTTTACTTTGTTTCATGTCAAGAAATGTGTGCATATCATATACTCTATGCCACCAAAATGCACACTTATTATAAACACACATTAACCCTCTGTGACCCACTTTGGACCTTCTCCCACACTTTGAGAACCACTTCATTCACACTGGTTATGATGGCACATGATGAGTTTCTTCTGCAGACTGACACGCTTCCCAAAATATCTGTGACAAAAAGATCAAATATCTACAATATATTAGAGTTACAGCCCTCAGGACAAAAGACTCCACTGTATAGATGATGCATGTGGAATGTTGACAAAAACAACACAACAGGACACATTTTCCATCAGGAGATTTTAATGACATAAAATACTGTAAACTCAAACAACAAAAAGTGGACTTGTTACAAGTATTTTCTCGACTAGCTTTTACGGACAAGGTGTATCTGTGTTTTACTTCTATCGCACATCGTTCTTCACTTGAGTAAAATCTTTGCTTACTCCTGGTATTAACAAACTGAACATGAAGTCATGGTACAGTCACAGGAAACTTAAGAGTGGCCTCATGGCAGTTTGTCTTCTTCAGGTGCATTACACATGGCCCTGTAGTCAACACGTTTTCAGCACAAGGAAAACAGTCTAATGAAGAGTAAAGCCTAGACCCCCCAGCTCAGTGTCAGATCCTCCTCCTGAATTACAATTATGTGAACTTTAATAAACAACTCTTTACAAAAGTGTGATGTTGTCAAAACTTAAGTGTATTTTACTCGAAACTTTGCAGCTGCTTGTTTTGCCCGATAATCTTAAAATATATTTTTTGTATGTAAACTTGTGAAAACTAACTAAATCATCATGATGTCCCATGCACAGTCAAATCCTTAGAAAAAGGTGATTTTATTTGGTGTGCAATGTTTCAGCTCTTCTGCCTTCAGACAAAAATACACAGAAAATAAAGTTCAGTTCAAGTAACAGCAGCACAGTAAAGGATTGGCTGTGTGCAGGAGCGTTCATGAGCTCCTACTCCTCGCTCCTACTCCTCGCTCCTACTCCTCGCTCCTACTCCTCGCTCCTACTCCTCGCTCCTACTCGCTCGCTCCTACTCCTCCTCCTCTCCTCGCTCCTACTCCTCGCTCCTACTCCTCGCTCAGCACAGTTTTGTATTATAGTTATTCAAAATGGCTGAAATGGTACATTTATCCCAAAAAGACATTTACACTTAGTCACAACCAAAAATCGCACCAATCACAGCACAGCCTGATGTGTCAAGAAAAAGCTGCAAGAACTAAATAACAGAAGTTTGTTCTTGCAGCCCTGGGTTCAAGATACTTATGAAGTATGAATTGGCCTTAAACCTGGACCAAACCATGACTAAACCAGCTCTAAAAACAGGACTAAAAGCAGGTCTACACCAGGACCAAATGAGGACCAAACCAGGACAAGCCCAATATTGCAGTAAACTGGCATTTTGGCTGTTCTCACGGCCGTCCCTCTCTGCACCATCTGAAAACACATTGGACCACTTTGCCAGTAATCATGAAGACAGCAGAACTTTGAATGAGGTCCAGCTGAACACTTTCACCTCACTGTTTGAACTCCATGCGTTTCTAAAGCTCCAGTTTGTGCACATTAGCTCTTCTCTGCCCTGTTCTTCTTGGGCCTCTCCTTCGCTCTCCTCTCCATCTTCTCTCCTTCCGTAGCCTCCGCTCTGCTCTTCTTCTCCTCATCATCTCTCCTCCTCCTCTGCTGCTCTCATTCTTGGCTCGCTTCTCCTCCTCTGACAGAGTCATATCCGTCCTCATCTTCTCCAGAGCCTTCTCCATCTCTTCCCGCTCCATCCTCTCCTCCTCCTGCCTGAGCCGTGCAGCCACTCTCTCCCTGACGCGGGCTGACATGTTGCTTCTGCCCAGCTCCAGCGCCCGGGCCTCCTCTTCTTCGGCCAGCAGCTGTCGCACCTCCGCCAAGGCCATGCGAGCCAGTTTCTTGGCCTCGACGCGCTCGTGGATGAGAGACAGCTGCAGTTTGAGGGCCTGGCGGAGTTTGAGGTGTGCGGGGTTAGGTTCTGGGAGGAGGTGCGCAGAGAGACACTTGTGGGTTTCAAAAGTTCAGTTTAAGTTAGAAAAGAACATGCGAGAGCCGGGTTATAGCGACACAGCAAAGCAGGCTTGTGTTGAAGGGTTAAAAAATGGCACGGCAAACTGGTTCCTCTGTATACTTTTAAGTGCAATTCCTCTTCCCTTTGTGGGCAAGTCTTACTAGTGACAAAGCTTAATGGTGACAATATGAAATGATCTGAACATTTGCGTTTCTTGTGCCGCACTTTCAGATGTATGATTTTGTTTTCTGTGTGGATGTAACGGAACAAAGATCACTCACTCAATCAGCTCTGTGTAAAGAGTAATGAGCATAAGAAATATAATTGTATTCCAAATCTGTTTCTGAAACTTTATTAACTGCCATGTTATTAAAACATTTAGCAGAATTTTTTTGAACAGAAAACACTTGTGTTATGGACACACAAAGCAGCTTAGACTTTTAACTCTTCAGACTGGAACGAGAAGCTTCTTCCAGAGCTAAGACTCATTTCGAAGTAGGTGGGACTGCTGAGTGTTTTACTCTTCGAAAACCAGGAAGTGTGCTGTTAGCATGCTAGTGGTCGTTAGCGAAACTCTGCTCTGGCCTCTAAAAGTTGTGAAAATGCTTTCTAAACTCACAGAGATCAATAACTTTGGACCGCTACTACTGGCCTTAACCATATAGTTATGAAAAAGTCTCTCATAGTATTTTCTCTTACATTTATCCTCTTTATTCCTACATTTTAGCAATTTAGGAATAAAGAGGAGAGAATTTAGCACCTGCACGTTTGTATCGTTTTTAGTAGATTAAAAAAAAAAATTATAATAATTTAGCTCCATTGTTGGAACTGAACGTCAGTGTCATGACATAAAATCTGATGCACTGGAGACTGGAGTTTGCCGTTTTAGCCTGAAAACCCATCAGGGAGGCCCAGCTGGATGTGGAGCAGTGGAAAATAATGCTTCGTTAGATGAAATAAACAGAGTTTTTGGCAGTCGGCCTAGAATCTGACCAGGACCAGTGTCAGTCTTCTGTCTAAGGGATGAAACAGAACTGCACCATATACTGTAGATCTAAAGGAAAACTACTGCAACAAGCAAAATATCACACGAGACAGACGATTTCAATATGCAACTAAATGGCCACAAATCTATTTTAGTAATCCATTTAATTTAGTCACAATTTGTCTCGGTTGTTTTGAACTTGATTTGCAAATGGTGTATTAAAATAAGGGGTCCTGTCCAGGCACTTGACTGTACTTGAATGGGGATTCATATTTTATTTTTTTAAAACTGCAATGCTTAAACTTTCTGGTGATGGATGTTCTTGCTTCGCTTTGAATGTTCCATAGTATGGCATTTAAGTACACATACTGTGTTAAGTATTCTTTGTGCCGTTATTGCCCTTTAAACCTTTACTTTGGCATCTCATATCTTAGAACAACTTTTCCCAAAAAAATGTATACAATTTTCTACTAATCCTACTTGTACTGTATATAATGTAAATGTATGTTTTGTATACTGCCTGGGACTACAGTTGGAAGCTAGCTAAACTACAGCTAATACTGGCACATTTACAGAGATGTTGATTAATGTGCACCTACCCAGTTCAAATATACTAATACTAATGAGTAGATACCAAATATTGCGTATGAACTGATCCAGTGCATAGACAGAAGATATTTAATTCCTCAAAAAGCAGATGATTCATAACAAAACCGTTTCAAATAGGTTAATTAATATTCGAATATCTTTAATATTCTTCCAAATTTACATCCGTCTTTACCAGTGGCAGCTGGTCCATTAAGGGCGATGGGGCCTCGCAGCCTATTATGTCAAATAGTATTGAACTATTGTTTAAGCAAAGTGTTTACGCCACGGCGCTACGCTGGTTACGCTGGAGACACAACGTAGCAGGTGCGTGCGCCGTGATCAAGGTCAATTCTACGCGGAAGTATTTTCCAGGTTTACTTTGTAAAACGGCATCTACAGACGTCCGTGTTCAACAGTACGGTCAAAACGAGTCAGAATGAGGCTGTGAATAAAAACTATATTTGTGATGAAGTGAAAGCGGCTGATTTCTTATCAAGCCGAGCCGATGAGACAGCTGATGTGCTCCGTTACCTTGACTGCACACACAACAAACTAGCAAACTAGAGCGCTTTTTTGAGTTTATTACGCTGGATAATGCCAACGCTGAAAGCATCGCTGAACTTCTATTCATAAATAGATGCTTTGGTTATGAGAAAACCCATAAAAGAATACTATAGATGTCATGTCTTTAAGAGCAACTTTCCATATAACAATGTGGTCTGATGATTAAATATAAAAACGGAAACACCGGAGAAAATCATGTGTGGGTTTTGAGTACGTACAGAGTATTTTAAGATGTGTTCATCCTTAAATGGCAAATAATTAGTCATAAATATATAGCAAATCTCACATGTTTTTCTTGCAGCTCAGCCGTTCACTCCACCACCAGGAAAACCAAGGCACAACATCAAACTTGTATTAGTGTATCCTCTGTTCAAACACTGCACTCAGCTACGTGCATAGTACCTTTCTTAGCTCCTGTTTGGGCCTCACCTCCGGGTTGGTCATCTGATACAAGACAAACACACTTTAACAGGATAAAATGGTTCAAATGCACAAGTCACACGTGTCCAAGTCTAAAGTGAGGTTACGTCTGGGCTGGATTTAGACAGGCACCTCCCAAAGAACCAACAAGAAGCAGCTAAAGAAAGAAATGAGTCGGTTTTTTTTACAAAAGCCTCTGAATACATGAAGCCAGTAGAGTGCGCTGCTGTACGTGATTATGTAAGGTGACAAAAGTTAGTCCACATAATATAACTAATGTAATGAGACAGCACTTTTGAATGACTTTTTAACAGAACGCCTGCATTCTAATGGCTGGTACAGGCGCATGTAAAACCTAAGCCCCGGGGGGACAAGATGGCGGTCCATTCAAGTCAATAGTGTGTGCTCATTGCTTTGCGTGACGGTAGTTAGCACGCCGACAGCAGATTACCGTACACTGTTCACCGTGACGTCAAAAATTTAGTTTTAGTTTAGAAATGGTAAAAGAATGAAATTCCTTCCATTTCATTTTGAAACTAAAAATAATTGAGCACAGTCTGTAATTTTTGGCGGCCACTACTCAATTTGGATCGCGGAGAGAGAGGGGGCGTGCCTTATTCAGGTAATATAACACATCCAGGGGGAGGACCAGGGCAGTTTTACGACTGACGTCTCGACCACATGCGAGTAACAGCCCAGCAGACTTGGAAAACATTACAGCGCACAACACATACAAGACTAAGGTTAGCAATTAGCAAACATGAGCACACAAACAACCATGTAATAAACATTTCTTAAATCTAATGTTAGGCAGGACAATAAAGCATCACAAATGTAATGGGCCAAAACAGGTTTGTTTTATTTCATCAGTGACCTCCAATCCCACAAACATTCATTCAATAACTGTCTACCGCTTGTTCCCGTTAGGGGTCGCGGGTGACTGGAGCCTGTCCCAGTGACTATGGGCCTTAGGCGGGTTCACACTGGACAGGGGACAGCTAGTCACAGGGTCCACACAAATCCCACAAACATTGGTACATTTTAGATAACGGAGTGGGACGTTAACAGTAATAATAATTGCCAAACGTAACAAAAATATAAACTACAACTAATTGTCTGTCTTCATGTTTTATTTTGTTGCCTCATTTAAATGAATGGGCTGGACGGTTTACATCAGGACCAGAGTGTGTGCGACTGTGGGGCGCGTAAAGTAACAGCAGGGTCAGTCTATGTCTAAAGGGGAAGGATCCGCCATCTGCTAGTTTCCATGGAGATGTTATTGCTTTGCCTGGAATGCTCCACAGTATTAAATTAAACACTATCTTTAACACTGACGCTTTTAATTACTGCTCGTCTCCATGGAGATGTTTATACCATTCAGTGGAATGGTAAAGCAATAACATCTCCATAGAGACGAGATGGCTGATCCTTCACCTGAAAAGTTACATAGTGCACCTTTTAGTCATGTGATCAGCACTTGTGCTTTGGCCAAGTCGGGCGATGGAGAACTGACAGAATCTCAGTTCATTTTTGTAACTCACGCCAGCCTCTGCCTCGAAGGGCCCACGAATGAAAATGTTTTTGTGACTGGATAATACTATTTTGTCAGAGAAAAACAAACACTATCACTATCTTGATGTTGTCATGACATTTGCTAAATGTGCACTGCATTCCAGTTTGGGGAAAATCAACTTTAGTGATAATTATGGACCCATGGTCCAGCACCATAAACACTTGATCACATGCTTCCTAAATACACAGATAAACTGCTGACCCTATTTAATAAATCATCCAAAGCCATAGTTTAGATTAAGATAATAATGCAGGTGATGTTACAGGTCTGATCTGTGGAGAGGCGACCCTGCTTACAGTTAGAATGCAGAGTTCTTAAGCTCTGCTCAATAAAAACACATGTAACTGAACAAATAAAAGATCATTTCTCCTCCAGAAAACATGGGGCATCTTTAAATAATGCCATCCTCTCCCAATAATTACGCTGTGTAGCCATAGGAACTTATTTCAAAATGGGGATGATCTAATTGAAAAATATATGTTCATTAAACATCAGCCATTAGACAGATATTCAGTGTTAACCCTTTTTAAATCTATAGCAGTGCAGCCGTGCGTCGTACGTTCCATTTCAAGTGTCTGAGGAGCACGTAACGTGAGAGAGCTAGTTTCTGTTCCACCTGCCTCTCCTGTACTGCACAGGTAATCTCATGTACATATACTGTACAAACACATGAAGTACAAATACTGCTGCTCTATCGAGCTCAAACGTGAAGGGGAAACATTAGGGCAGATGGGAAAAACGGGAAACAGGTTTAGAAAGTCCACATGTCTCAGCTGTGTTTCGACATGCATGTTCTAGAAGGAACCGGCTCACGCTGGTCCAGGACAAATGCATCCATACAAAATAAATATAAATAAAATAGAATTAGAATAATTGTCAATCATTTTAAATGCATACAAATGATACAAGTTTAATAAAAAATAAATACAAATAGAAATAAAACTAAAATTGAATAATAAACAATAAGTTAATGAAAATATAATTAAAAAGAAGATAAAAAAAAGAATTGCTGTCCGTTTCCAAAAAGCTTGTGCAGATACACAGATACAATCAAAACCAAAAATATCCAAAAAGGTTCCTGAGTTTCCTCTCGAGTCTGTACAGAAATTGACATCAGGTAAAGTTCTTCAAGTGGATTCTTCATAATAAAATGCTTGAAAAAGTCTTATAATAAAAGTATTCAAAAAGTCATCAAAACAGGACATTTTCAGCCATAGAAAAGTTCAAAAGTTAGTCAAGTTTGGAGTCTTTTTGGGTCTTTGGGGGCAAAAACTCAAATCAATTAAAGGCCTTATATGATGCATTTTACAGGCTTTAGCATTGGTATTGTTGCATGTAAATTAACATACGTGTGCTGTATAAATGTAGCTTGTGTAAAAAACTAGCTGCTTGTTAAAGACTTAAAAGATCCGAGTGACTCTGGTGTATGAACTGTAAAAACAGAGGAGCTTCGTGGATTACCACAGATGTACCAGAAGGGGCCGACAAAACTCCCAGGATTGGCAGGATGAAGGGCCTTTAGATAGAAACAAGGCTGATTGTTCATCCAAGGCATAAAAGGAGTTCCTTTTACTTGTGGCTATTGGTTTTGTAATCCGACTATGACCACCTTCTGCCCCTGTTTCCCATCACGCCTCGCTCTCCCCGCGTGCTCCGCCTCTTCCTCGTCGTCGTCGTCTTCCCCGCAGATCCACCACCCTCCTGGATCCCTGCGCTGGCCCATCGTCCTCTTCCTCGTCCTCCACAGTGTCCGGGGGGCTTAAGAGTCCATACAGGAAGGTGAAGAATGCGTTCAACCAATCCGAGCTTTCCTCCTCTGCCTCCGCCTCTTCTAACCAATCCAGAGCCGGGGACTGGCCAGACGAAGCGCTGGCCAGGCCTACGCAGACGACAGGTGTGTGGGGGCGGGTGGTTTGGAGTGATGGAGGGGGCTCAAAGCAAAGGGATGAGGGGAAATGAAGGACAAGATGAAGAGAGGAGAAGGAGGAGGAGAGAGGGAAGAGAAGTATAAGTGGAGGTTTTAGAGAGGGTTAGCTGTCGACTCAGAGGCTGAAAAGGAGGACTAGAACTAATATTGTCACTAACTAGATTACCATTTACAGTTTAACTAAAGTGACCATGACACTGGCTGATGGGGTCAGCCAGCCCACAGGTGTGTGGATCCACAGCCTATGGACAGTGACAGAAGTACACAGAAGTACACAGAAGTACACAGAAGTACACAGAAGTACACAGAAGTACACCTGCAGGGTTATCTGCTAGCTAGCCTTGTGGAAACACTAAACAAAACAAGAGCTTAGCTGTGAATAGATACTGTATAAAAGGGACTTTTATCCTGGAAAGTTGGTCCAAACGTTAGTTTCATCTGTCCTAAAGCAGATCCAGATATACAGCCATTGTGCTAACCCCAGCATGTTGAATGTTATGTTGAAGCTGCTGCTGACACATTGATCAATATGCACTGTCCTGAGAAGAAAAAAAGAGGATCTGGATAGGGCACGCCCCCTCTGTCCTGAAGGGAGTTTGATTATTGAAAGAATTCTATTGAGCGCAATGTACTTTTTGTGAACTCAAACAGCTTCTGTTCTGCTGACAGGAACCTACAGCTTTCACAAAAGCCCCTAAACGTTAGCTTTGGAAGATTTAGCCTAGCCTCGCTCGGCTCTGGATGCAAATTCACTGATGGGCGAGTAAATCTTTTTGGCACCATGCGCCGGTGAGCACAGACCTTTGAAACCAATACAACGCAATCTTTGATTCATCTGCCAGGTTTTATTATACTCCCATGTTCCTAACGTGTGGGAAATAGTGAGGGGGACCAGGGGTCTTTGTGTCCATATGATACGGAGTACTGAGATATCGATCTCACAGATAAACGTGTTTTGTATTAAAGCCTTCACTCCTGCAGCTTCAAACCAGTAAATATGTGCAGATAAACAATGTCAACCATGTGTTCCCAAATGATATGATACTTTGAATTACACTTTGATACTTTTGCATGAGAATCAATACGTTTATCTATACTTTGTCAGCATTGAAGCATTCGTATTTCCGTATTGCTCCGGCCATAACCAGTGGCAAATGCATCAGCCTTGGAAATACGGAAGATGTAGAAATGGGCCGACACAGCGGTTCTCCGGCCTGTCTGGAGAGGTCCGTCTGTAAAGTCTGAGAGGGACCAGACCGGCTCCTATATTCACACACAGTATTGATCTGCTCTTCAGACTGATGAAGACGATGTGATTTGAAATTGAAGCCTGGATGAAAGTTTCACCTGAACAGGCCAAAAGGGCAACACAAACATTCAGACAGGGGATTTGGAGAGTCCAGAGCAGGGCAGTGTGCAGTGGTCAGCAGTGGTCAGCAGTGGTCATTGTCAGTGCGGATTTGCCGTTAAGTCCATTTCTATATAAAGTACAGTATAAACAACACTGAGCTGTAGAATTATACTTGTGTGTTCTGGGTAGTTCTGAGATGTGTAGGTTCAACGCTCGGACATTTCCGTTTCACTGTCCTAAACTAAACTTTGCCAAGATGAATTCTCGTGATTTTTTTTGAGTTCACAAACTCTTGAGAATCCATCCCGTTTGGCTCCCGCTGATTTGTTTGCAGTCTGCACCAGTCGGGCCAATCACACGGCATTTAGGGAACCAAATCACAATCACAAAACCAATTGAGGTTTGGGCGGAGTCAAAACCACCCAAACCGAAAACAGAGATGGCGGCACTGACGGCCGTACTTCGGCCTATTTTAGGAGAAATACAGACTTGTGTTCGTCACAAACGTGCACACAGAGGCACTTTGCACTTTTGTGGAGGAGAAAGAGGACTGTGCTTCTGGAGAAAGAGGACTGTGCTGCTGCTGTGACGCTTCCACCAATCAGAGTGAAGTATTATTTGAACGTCCCGACGGCTTTCAGAGAGACTTCAGACACCTGCATGTGAAGAACATGCATCAGTCCTTTACGAGTGCTCATATGAACTAAAAAAATGCACCAAACCAAGATTATATATATATGTAAAACGTAAGAGGACTGAAAACAACCTTCTGGACACAAATGGTTTAAGGTTGAAACAAGTTAATCACAACTAACCCATTATTGAAACATCCACTCATTTACAACTCAGTTACTCATCATCTGGGCTGGACACACACGTGTGCTGCGCAAAGGTTTTCTGACCAGGACAAGACACCCAAAAGACGTGGAAAATGTTCATTCAGTGTTTTGTAGGCCTCCAGCAGCATCACATTAGCTGCATCTGGGACAAATGCATGATCTTTCACCATCTAAACTACTAATCGATTAACCGAAAGAATAATTGCTAGAATTAGCATATAATCGTTGGTTGCACCCTGAAAAAGGGTTATTTTCTAGAAATAGAGGAGAACAAAACAGACAGACAAAATAAAAGCAGATAGTCATATGGTATATGTCTTGTTTTTTTTGAACGTTTAACCTGTACTTCTTTTTGAAAATCAAGCTTGGTTACGAACCATATATGTGGAACACAGCAACGAGGTGTGCTCTGAGTGAGACGGAACTGGAACCTTCTGGATAACGGTGGGCGTTTCCCGATGATATTCATGTATTTGTACAACTTATAGGCTTTTCCTCGTGCCTAGTATTTCATGTCATTGATTTCGATTGATTGTCAGTCATGCAAAAGAAACCCACACAACGGTCTTGAATTAGAATCACAAGCTACAGGTCAACACAAAGTAAATCAGGCTGGATGAACTTGCCTAGAAGGATTTTGGCATCTTCCACGTCAAAGTCGCCATCTCCGTCTGTGTCGTAGGCCACCAGTTTACCTAAGAACGATTGATTGATATTTGACATTTGACAAATTAAAATGAATGATCACATTACAGTTTGTGTGTTTGCATGCAGTCTCAGCTCTGACAAGCTTCATGTGTGACAAGAAATGCACTTTGCATGGGTTTGTCAAGGAATGTTAGTATTTACCAGGATTATCTTTTACAATGTCTACAGAAGCTTCGACACATTTCCTTTATGAAAACAAAGTTTTTGTGCAGATTTAGTTCAAATAATTGAGTCAAATCTGTTTGGTGGGACAGTGTCTGTGGTAAATGCGGCACATATCATGATTTTACCACAGTCAAGAGGCAGTTTGCAAAGAAGAGCAGCAAAATGTCATTCATTATTATGTTTTTATCATTTTTTAATGACCGTGTGTACGAATTATAACTTTACAAATAAGCATAATATAGGACCTTTAAGAACAATGTGCAGACACATATGCAAACCATTCCCTTTCTAAACCATTCAAAAGTAAATCAGTGTGAGGAGTGTAGGTTTACCTTGCAAGGCCTCAGACAGGTTAATTTGAATGCCTTTAGCCTTGTCTGCATGCAGAAAAATACGAAGAATTACAAGACAATTCATACTTTAATCATAAACAGATAATTAGAGTTCATTTTAGTCACATGCAAAGTGATTAGAACATGCTTCAGACGGGTTTAGCGTGGTGTGATAGTTAGAGGTTGTGAAGAGCTTTACATCTACTTTGCGTCATGTTGTGAACAGGCAGATCCTGCTAAAGGTAATGACCTTCAGTGGTTGGTGAGTCGAAGTTTGCAGGTTATTTGGACGGATGTAAATGATTTCAAATAAAAGCAGGTCACATAATGTGCTTGTGTGAATCAAAAGTGAACAAAGCAACATTTCAATCATTGTGATAGCTCCAACTTAGAATAATCATATCATAATATTCAAAATGAACAATTGGAAAATTCTAATTTCAAGTATTGCAAATCTGTGAATCATATTTTAAACAAGACATATTATGCTTTTTCTAGATACATAGTATTGACCTATAACACAAGATCATCATTTTATTTATATATAAATAAAATGATGATCTTGTGTTATAGGTCAATACTATGTATCTAGAAAAAGCATTATATATATATATATATATATATATATATATATATATATATATATATATATTTTTCGGAACAGCAATTTTAATTAAATATATCATATATAGCAGACAAACAGTCATATTTAAGAAGTGAAAGGAAGTTTATAGGATTTACAGAAAGTGGTGCAATCATTACTTAAACAATTTAGTCCAATTTATTAATAAATCATGTCTTTGTTTGCAGGTAAAAGAGCAAAGTGGCAAAACTGTGGTGGAGAGGATTTTAACAAGGCTGTAGTCATTAGAGCTTAGGAACCAGCATTAGCATGTAGCATGTTAGCGCTTAGACTCACCAAGGACCCCCTGATAGTCCACCAGGTCAAAGTAGACCACCGCCACCGAGGTCCAGACCCCGAGCAGAGCCAGCACGATAAACCAGGTGAAGAAGCTCCCGCCCCCAGAGCCAGATTCCGCCTTCTTTCCATTCTTATTGGACGTCGGGACGTTGGCTGGTTTGGTGCCATCTGTAAAACACACACGCGCACACACACACACAACTGTGAGTATATTTCTTGATTTAGACATAGCTGGGATGGGATTGGAGGATGGTTTGGACTTGTTTATCAAATGACATCATTTCAAACTACTTAAAGCTGTTCTTGCATATTAAGGCACTGTACCAGATTTGTATTGTCTTAAAAAGGTGGAAAAAGCAGAGTTCGTGAGTTCATAAGCGCTTTCAGAGCCCAGAGTTTCACTGAAACAGCACACTTCCGTCTTGTTGGAGAAGAAATGCTTGATAGAAACACATCTGTCTTATTGTCACACACATAGCTGCATTTACAATACATTTGCACCGGGGCAACACAGAACAGACCGGGTACAGCCCCTGCATTCAGAAGTGTGCGATATATTATTCAAGGTGAGGCAGCCAAACGCCAGGGAACAATAGAACAATAGGCCCATCCCAGTTCAGTTTCGATGGGCCATTAGCAGGAGGTCCCGCCCTGTGGGCAGGGCTCTCACAGAGTAGGATAGGATATAAACAGGAGTTCTCAGACTTGTTTCACAGATTGAGAATGACTCTTGGATGAGAGTCGAAACGTTTCGTTTTTTCTAAAACAGAGTCCAGATGAAACAACTGAACCCTTTTCTGCAATGTAATGTAATATAAGGTGATTTTGCATGTTGTGGTTCATATCAGAGCCCTGTCAAATTTGAACAATACTTGAAACTTAACCAAGACATTAACAGACTCGTTTTAGCACATTTCTGATTTCACTGATTTCACTGATCACATGCACAAAATCTAAGGAGATGTATCAATATCTTGAATAACTACATTTGCAAAGTATATTTTTCTAACTGGTACAAAAATGATCCAAGTTGGAGTCTTTCCTTTGGAGGGCACTGATAAAGCCAAGACGTGGACACGAAACAAAAGAGTGGGAGCTATTCTGGTCCAGAGTCTATTTCCACACGACGTGTAGAACAGGAGGAGAGAACAGGTGTGAGGAGGACGAGAGAAGGACAGAGGAGATCACATTTCTCTGGCTTAAAGGAACCGTCCAAGTGTGAACCTGTCAGGAGCAGTTGGCCGTCAGTGGGCAAAGCGAGAACCAATGGCCAAAACAATCGAAAAAGGTCAAGTCAAGAAACAGCAACATTGTGTGCAGATATTAGTGGGTAGAGGTGTGTGTGTGTGTGTGTGTGTGTCCCACACACTGAATACGACTTGTGCCAGTGCTTGTAAGTGCAGCGTTTGCCTGAAGGATTGTGTCAGTGAACAATCTATGACATAGTTCTTAGCACTAACAGAGAGTGAGTAAAAGTAACTACAGTTGTATCTCAAACATCAGCAAAAACATCTTAATTAGCCTCAATCTTATGCCAATTTGACATGTTAACTGTTTAAATAAAACTGCCTCATGTCTATTCTCTGGAAAAGACATTGCATCTGCTGCTAGGAGTGGCCCACAAGCCAAAATATTTATCTTGTGATTTTCTCGTGAGCTTCTTCGTGATTTTCGACTTTTTCATGCTTCATGTAAAGGAGCTCTTGATTGCCTTGAAGAGGTGACTAAAGTCATCCACTTTTTAAAGTTCACTCTTCAACAAATGGTGAAATCCACCCGTCTCGCTCAGGGCATTGCTGAGGCTGACCAATAGGAAGTGTGGGCGGGAAAAGGTGTTTTAGTTTGATCATAGAGCAGCATGCAAGAGAAAATCTGTCAATCACGACATGACTGTTTGACCAAAATAGCAACAGCATTTGTCAGAGGAATGAGATCTTCTCCAGGCCTTTCTGCTGGTGCAACTCCATCTCAAACTGCCCTGACCTGTTCTCCTGCTGCATGAAGACTACTTTGTGTGCTTAAATTGCCTTTATGGATGAATAAAAGTGATTTGATCAGTTGCCTAAATCATTTGAACCATTGCTAATGCGATTTGCTAATCAAATGGCTAATAATGTAAACTGGCCACAGAATGACGTTGGTGGGGCTACTACTGTTTACATTTATTTTAGCGTTAACACTTTTCAAGTGCTTTTCATGGACTGTAACAGGACACTAAACAGGCAGTCCACACGTGTCTGAAGGTAAATGTGCACCTGTCTATCCTCCGCTCAGTCACAGGAGGAGACGCCCGTTCAGAGGAGTCATGACTTGAGAGATTGGAATGAAGCTGGTGTGGCACTTGGTTTCTAATTATGAAAGACGACACAAAGGCTTTGAAGGCGGACATAAAGTGAGAGCAGCCGACCCTTCCTCTGGGCTTGGACAGTGCGCTTTAACAACTCTGCAATGGTGTGCTTAAGGCAAATAAAAGAGCTGTTTGGAAGGCTAACACTAGAAAAGTGGCAGTCTTTGAGTTTATTAGAGGACTTCAGAGGAACCAGTTTCTCTCAACATGTATGTAATGTCAACTTGCTACTTAATTACACAAGCACTCCATAGTGTGTTACTTCTGCTTACAGACATAGGAAAGGCATCAGCCAATAAGCAAGCATGACCCAAGTCCTCCGCCAATGATCACATTTATACAAGGCGCGTCTCTTCCACACGTTTGCAATAGATTGAATGTCGCTAATATGTTGTTTTGAAGATCTGCCAAATGAGAATATTGGCTAAATTGTATAATACTTTGCAAAAAGAGCTTGTTAAAAGGAAAAAATGAATGCTTTAAACTTTCAAATAAGGGTATAAAGTTATAGTTCTGCACTGCATTTCTGTTGCAGCATCATCATATTTTTGTCCCATTTTCACCCCAGTTCAAAGTCTACAGACCAGAATACTCTGTACAAGAAGTTTATTCCAATTAGGGTGGAACCATTTTGGAAAACTATCTAATAGCAATTTTTCTTACAAATATTGCGATTGCAATTCGATTTGCAATACATTTTTAACAGTAGGGTTCAGTTTATGGCCCACATTTAAAAACACGCTCAGGAGCAGTAACATTTGTCTGAAATATGAATTGAGAAACAAATCCCATCCCATGTATTTCAGAACATTGGAGAGGTTTAGCCAGTTTTAGACATGATATATGGTTGTAAAAGGAAATTATATCACTAAAATCATTGCAATTTCATGTTTCTTTTTCCAAATATTGTTAGTCCTTCAACAGTGAACCAACAGTAGTGATGTCTAGAATTTAAAGTCCACATGACGCATCAGACACTTCAGTAAAACAAAGGGAACATGATTATATTTAAGATATGACCGTTTTTCTCCCAATTTTGGTTCAATTTTTCTCTGCATTTTTAATGGAAGGACTTTCACAGAGGGATTGTGTTGTTCAGTTCGACTTCCTGTCATTTTCAACTAAAAGTTGTCAAATTTTCTTCACAAACTGGAATTTGACTGATGTAAAACTAGGATCATTATTTACCACAAGGACAAGCTCACCAAACTTCAGAATTAGAAAAGCATGAGAACCTTCACTGGACTTTAACTCGACCGTCACATTTAAACTTGGACTCCGTCATTAGACCAAAGCCAGCCTCTCTTCTTGTACAAGTCCCCTCTTCACAGTGACCTCTGCTGTGCTCTTGCTCGCCCCCTGGTCTCCCCCTCCTCTCACCTTGCACCTCCACTATCCCTGCCGTTTCTGTGGTGACGACCGGAGCCTCGCCTGCAGTCGCCGGGTCCTCCATCTCCTCCAGAACTTGGCCCAACTTCTCAGTGCTCCCGGATGGGCTACTCACTCCTCTGCCGACACCATGGGTCTGTGGTGGGCGAGCCTTTGTCTGCTCCTGATATGGCCGTGGTTATTTATAGGCCAGTGCCCCAGCTGACCCTGACGTGAGCTCAAAACACATCACTGACAAAGGCTCAAAGCTCCAGGGGACATGACTTAAACAGTCACTCGTATGTAGTGAAGCGCATGCTCTAGTTTGGATTACAATGACATTTGAAAGGAGAAATAAGGGCCAAGAAAACACAAAAATATGATTTCGGGACGTCGGAAGGTTATATCGTGTCTTACCTTCCAGATTACTGATCTTTTGGAACCAATCTTTTAGAAGTTGAAGCACAGAATGCACCAATTCGCCCTTCACAACATACAGTATCAAAGACGCAAAATGACACACTGTCCCCCCGGCGACTGCGTCTGGTACCGCAGGAACTGAAATCCAAACACGCCCGAGCGTGACCAACCGCAAGACTAACATCTGCACACAAGCATGACACGGCAGCTCAAAGTTGCTCGAGTTCCGTCAAAAAGGCACAATTCTAAAAATGGCATTTACACATTTCTACAAATGCTTTATTGAAAATGTATGGCTGTCTGGTCTAGGTTTGAACACGACTACTTCTTCTCTTGATATGAATTAAGCACATCTAGTTAGTTCAACCTTGCCCTCAGTATTAGCTTATGTAACTTGCATAGTGAGAATTGTGTCCGATGTGAAGCTCGCATCTCTTCAGTCTTCACACATTTAACACATTCGAATACAGCCTTTCATTGTCAAAGTCAAATTATAATTTCAAGTTGAGTCATTCTGTATCTTGTCTCATTGCTGCACCTAAGGCTAGATATGACAAGCTTCTTTTGAACAACCTGTTTTGAAAGACATCACTTATTTTATTGCTGCATCTCCATTCAAAGTTATTATTGGAATAAAGCGTAACGAGAAATTCAAGTTTGTCCATCATGCCATCGCTGCTTCACCTTCAAATTATTCAGAGTCAATGTAAGGCAAAGGGCATTTGGATAGAAAATAACTGGAAATGTCAACCGTTTCCATGTAAATAGGCCCTTTTCTGTTAACAAAACCTATACATTGCACGTTTAGATGAACTTTAAATCGAGATATTTTTGCAATCATAATTTTTTTTATTCAATTCCAATGAATCTTACAGAGTTATATTTGTCCATAACCGTGTGAAGTTTGCAAACCAGAAATGACAAAAGCTAAGCTAAATGGATATGCTAAAATGACATTATATTGTGGTAATTATTTGGTATGGAATATTTTCGCCCTTCCAGGCAACTGATGTGATTTCGAGCATTACAAAAATAAATTGAATTGACGAATATTTGTTTGCCCATTCGAAAACGTGGGACAGAAAGCACAAAAGCTACGGCTTTTGCAGGCTAAACAAATGCCCCACATGCTACATACTACATGCTACCTCCAGGTTTAGCGTCAACTCCCCTGGCTATTACTGACTGCGCTTTGAAATGGTGCTAGTATCATCATTACAATACTAATTCAATGAAATCAAAAATAGTATGCCTTGCCTAACTGTTACCCCAACACTAAATTAGTGGGCAATTAATAAATAGCAGGGTTGTCTGAAAAAATTTAAACCCAGGTATTAAAAGATACCAAAACTACAAACAAAAACAATCTAGATCCTTCCAGTAGAATGAGTCGTTTGTCTTAGAAGAGCGAGCATAATATTACACTAATCAAATCAACAAAACAAAGAAAAACTATTTGCCATGGATTCTTCATAGAAAGCTGAAGCTAAAATGGTCTTCCAAATTCATTGTTTACAGATAATCACAATGTTTTGTAGTGTTAAAAATGCACGTCAAACATAACACTTCATTTGACCATGTTAAATAAAAGATGTAATAACGTACGCTGCAACTGTGGCTGGCCGACCTCTTTTATAGCTGTGCCTTCAAAATAAAAGACTTGGAATGAAAATGATAGGCTTGAACAGTGGTGACGATGCTTTTTTTAAACCACATTATAGTGAAAGTTGCAGGGAGCTAGCCCCTACATCCTGTGCACCACGCCTCCCTCAACACGACACGTGGAGACTTCTACCGTTTCTATCACTACAACTGCAGGAAAATACTTCAAACCTGCTCACACACTGGGCTGTGGAAAAGCACATCCGCGATGCATCAAGATTCTTTTAGAGCGCACATTTAAAACACATCCAGTAGTATAAATAGTTGAGAAAAGATTTAAATTAGAACTAACTAATACAATGATACAAGAATGATATGCATTTCAGTCTAAACTTCAATGTTTACAGCAAATGTATTCATTTAATCTTGGAGCAGTAATGGAGCAGAACCATCCACAGTCATTTAGAAATCGTGATCAATTTCAGTTAGATGCAGGACGTTAGCACCATAAGGACATTATTAATGCTACGGGTTTCCATCTGACTCAAACTGATCATGTTTTTCCTAAATTGTGGCAAATAAATTCAGATTTGAGCCTCGTTTTCTTGACTGACTTGTAGCTTGCTAGAAGCGGACAAAAAAAAAAGGAGCCTCTGAATTTGGCGTAAGCCGTGCCGTACCCGTGCCGTTAGCCGTGTCCATGCTGATGAGCTGATTCACAATCCTCTCTGAGCGCAGGCAGAAGAAATGATCCTGGCAGTGCGCGCTGGCTAAGTACACACTGTTCACTCCTCTGTCTTATGTAACTAACTGTGTGCGTGTGCACGTGTGAGGGTGTGCGCGTGCTGGGTTTGAGAAGAGGAGGAAGAGGGGGGGAAAAAAGAAATGTCTGGCCCTGGGGGTTTCTGAGAAAGAAAGAAGGAGGGGAGGAGAGAGGGGGAGGTTGCATCTACACTGGGAGCAAAAAGACACTTTGATTTGTCAGTTTATGTTTGAATTTCCAGCTGATTCACTGTAATGCTGTAATGGATATTAATATGAACAAGCTCCACTATGATGAGGGCTTTGTGATCTGCTTTGTGGCATTTGATCACTCCTAATACGCAGCAAGTCAACTTTAAGGCTACAGTCCTGTAGACGTTTGGTATCTTCACTTGTGGACTCATTACTTCATTCAAAGGGTCTGTATGCAGTGTTTTTCATGTGGTTGGCCCCAGCACAGATATGCATGTGTAAAGGCAGCTCTCAGGGGGAAATGAGGCCGCTTTGTGCTGTCTGTCCCCAATTATAAATCATTTTATTCTCCGCAAAACAGGAAGTGCACTCTTAGCATGCTGTTTGTTAGCTTTACTGTGGCGGGAAACAGGAGTCCTGACCCTTCAGCCCTGCAGACGCAGCCTTAGATTCCACTGCAGCATATCTGACCTCTGACCCCAGCAGAGCAGTGACCTCTGACCCGGAGGAGCAACACAAAACACATGTTCCACAAAGCCCCTTAGTCCTTCTCTCGCATCAGTTTCATTGGCGTTCTTACGTTTGAGACCTGGAGTAACTGACGTTCAAGAAAGCATTGGAAATAGTTTTGAAAATATTACTATTTAACATTTTATGACTCAAAACCAGGTGCAAGGAGTTAGTGCTGACGCCCTCTACTGGCAACCCTGGGAGGTGTGGTGAATTTAAAAAGGCAGCTATTTTAGCAACATCACTCGGCCTGTCACAAGTAGTACTGTCAACTTATAGTGATATCAATATTTAGTGTGTGCATTTTCTTTGCGATGGTGGGGGATTGTGGTTATAGTGTGTTCAAATTTGAGCTGTAGCTATTATGAATTATTAATAAATAACTTCTATGACTAATTATAAATACTAAATAAGTATTGAAGGGTTTCATTCAGCTTTTTATTTATTTATTGCAGTGCATCTTTCTTAATGATACTACTTTGTTTTTTGGTTCACTGGTTCCGTCTTTTGGGTCAGTGTCTATGGCATAAAGGAGTTTCAATATCATCGTTTATCGCAAGCTTTTTTCGTAGCAAAATATTGCACTTCAAAATGTGTTATTGTGACAATCAATTCTGTTCTGAATTATTTGGATTTGATTCCTAAACACCGGATTTAAGATCTGAAAACCTAAATCCGTACATGCAAGAATATAATAATCGGTATTTTTAAGGAGCAAACATCCTACCACAGTTTAAAAAGCTCACAAGGCGGTTTTAAAGCAGCACTGGAGTCAGCTTCATGCTGGTGCACACGATTGCAGAGCGTCTAAGCCCTGGTGCATCAGGGACAGTGTCGTGCCAAACCAGGCCCTCTGCAGCCGGCTTTGTCCAGGCAAATCCTCACACAGCCAGGCCTCTGCTCTCCGTGCGGGTGCGTGCGGGTGTCTGTGCATTTAAAGTGTGTGATTGGATGACCTCTGACCCCTGATAGCGTGTAAACAGCTGCGCTCGTCCCTGTGCTAACGGTTAGCCTTGTGTTGCTAACAAAGCGCTGCACTTCACACCACCCTGGCAGATTCCACACACACGTTTGTCTGTGGATCTGGCTTGGTAATAAAGTCACAAACAGCATTCACGTATTCACTAGTGGAGTTAATCTAGTTGAGCTGCAAGACTTGAGAGTGCAATTATTTAAGAAACACAAGCTATTTGGTTTTATGCACAGAAAAAGATGAAGTAGTTTATACCTCTACAAACATGTTCAGTCCGCTCAACAACTAATCCTTTTCAAGATAGTTTTTTTTTTCTCAGCCCAAAGGCTTTCCCCGAAGGCGAGAGAGGGTATGGACATTTAGCAAATGGTCAAGCATAGGAATAGAATCCATGACATAAGAACTACAAATGTGCAACGCCCTAAACCACTGCACCACCAGCGAGCAGTTGTGAGTTCGAATCCCAACTCAGACATTTACTGCTTGTCATCCCTTCTCTCTCATCCCCATTTCACGCCGTCCTCTCCTGTCTAAAGCCTTCAAAAAATGTAAGGAGTTTCAAATCAGTGGAGACACTTTGACTGTTTTGAGCTGCTCCAAAGTGAACCAGTGGAAACATGCCTGGTAATCGTCCCAGAGAGGTGCAGGACAGGCTCTTCTGGTCGCACCTGTGTCACATCAGTCACTGCAGTTCAACAAGTCCTCCCAGTACATAAAGACCCAACTCCAATGCAAAATGCAACACAAGTACAACGGCGCTTTCTTCTTCTCCATGCTAAAACGTAAAGATATTGTCCGGGTTGAAGGATTATCATCACCCCTGGGACCATGTCATCAAAGAAGGTTTTACTGCCACTTCTCTGACAGAGGCCCTTCTTCCCTGCAGGTTCCTATCAGAGAGCTATCAGGAACTGTGAACTCTGCCCCGTGGAGCTCTGATAAGTCAGCAGAAGTGGGCCTCATGCACTTTGGATCACCATGGATACCTCCAGTCACAGTCTGTACACATGTGGATATGATACAGTCATAACATATGGACATGGATAGTCAGTGCACTTTATTAACCATCACACGGGCCGGACATCCAGTACCTGCCTGTCAATTAGGCCTGATACAGCAATATATAGTGACAGACGTTTTGAAATACCTGTTTCGTCACAGAAATGTGCTGACACTTTTAAACAGCAATCATTCTACATGTATTAGCCTGCTGAGTCTGATTGCATTAAGACTGAATCATCTGAGCTGAAAAAGTGACATATAGGACAAGTGTATTTTGTTAATTCATCAAAACACCATTTTAGTCAAACATTTTACACCGGTTTTAAGGAATATCCATGTATCCGAATATATTGCATCGTGGATCATGTGGACAATACCCGGCCCTATTGTCAATGCTCCAACTCTTCTTATCTGATTGTGGCCTCATTTCTGCAAATATTTGTCCAAAAAAACTTAAAATCAGCACATTACATTCTTCAAAAATCACTCACATGTATCTGAGTGGTTTTCATTTTCCAAAACCATCTTGAAGTTTCATATTTGGTCCCACTCTAAGTACTGAGGTTGATCCCAATTTCTCCATTGAAATCACATTATGTACCACTTCAGTTTTGCCTCGTTCCCGCATTTAGAATGTTTATGTTTACACACCTTTAAAGGGTCTATAACTGTATTATTAAGTTACAGTTGTGACTAGTGAGATGTGTTTAATCCTGACACGCTCTCTCTCAGAACCAGCTGAGTGACTCTGACTCACTGGGAGTACATCAAAACATTCTGTATCTGCCAACCAATAATAAACTATCAAAGTCTTATCCAGCCGTGCCCTGCTCTGGTGGTGTCACTGCAGCCGGCATGAGCAGCCCGGTGCAGCAGGGACGGCCCATTGTTGTGACTGGCCCAGACTACATGCATGCATAGGCAATGTTGTGGGCGGGGCCTGTGTGCACACTGCACAGAGAGAGGAGCCCACAGAAAACTGTACATTTTGTTCCCAGATGCTATTCAAGGGCCAAAACAACCACCTTTGATCCATATAGAATGCACAGCCAGGAGTTTGTGAGAGCCATCAATGCAAACTCTAGAGCAGCAACTTATTTCGTTGATTTGACAGGGACAACGCAGTCCTACAAAACCAAGCTTGTAGCGATGAGATGCATACAACGTTTATATACAGTACTAATTTTTCTAACTTTACTACACTTTTTACAGACATAAAAAGGCATTATAATACAGCTGCAATGATTTTAGCAGTCGACTAGTCAAAGGATTATTTCTCTTGCACATTATCAACCAAATTCATGTTGAAATATTCTCTAGATGGAGAATATTTAATAAAGTGTGTTAAATAATATTTTTTTATATGCGTGTTGACGTTTTTATTGAATAGTTGTCTTATATAATAATAAGGTCTTTCTGTATGCATTTTAGAGCTTGTAGTCTAGGTAACAATGATGAAAATAAAAATACTTTTTAATAGTCGACTAGTCACGATTAGTCGTTAATAGTTGCAGCCCTAGAGCAAACAGAAGAGCAGCACGCGGTGAACAGAAGCTCATTTCAAGCTGCACGTCTGCAAAAGCGCACGTGTCCGTACGTGCGTCTGTGTGAATGCGAACGTAAACGTGCGCAGGAGAGCCCCTAAACGAGCCCACGTCCAAACCCCGGAGAGACACGTCCCGCTGACCCCGCTGACCACGCCCACGGACCCTCGCAGTGACACGCGAGCATTTCCGCGGCCTGTGGGGGTCACGACATGCTACAGGCTCTGAAGACAGAGGAGCTAAAGTAACGCCGCACAGAAGGGTCTGTTTGGGGTTATTGGCCGAATGTGTCCCACACATGGCTCAAGTATAGGTCCCACGTCACAATAATGTGCACCCCTATAATGTGCACACTCAGGGGTTACGACAGGAAGTGTCCCCCTGCCAAAATGTGCCCTCCCTCCCATCAAACTGTTTTAAAAAGAATATTTCTACACTTTCTCTGGATAATATAAACACAAGGAGAGCACAAAAGTCTCGTTAAATATGAAAGTATTACGTTTCACATTTGATGTAAAAACATAAAATAGTACAAGACGCAGTCAGCTACCTGTCTTAAGAAAAGTATTGCAACTTGCAAAAAAAAAAAAACTTGCAGCGTGGAATGCGTTTTTAAAGAAATATTGCTCAAATCATCCCAAAGTATACAACTCCACAGCTAGCATAAACACGGACTGAGCTCCTTTTTAGCACTGACTTTAAAATTACATTACGCACTGCAAGTTGTGTTTTTAGCACGAACAATTGTCTTAATACTGAGATGGAAGATGATTTCTGGAATTAAACTGGAAATATATCTTTTCCCCAATGAAAATTACCCAGAGAAAGTGTGTAGAACTAAAGAGTTTGTGAAAGGGGGCCCACCGTAGGGCACATTTCAGCAGGGGGACTTTTATGTCGTAACACCGGTGTCGCGCGCCGCTGCTTCCAGGTGCTGTTGCTAGGCGCTGTTGTCATGAGAGTTGCTGCTTGGCTTTGCTGCAAACTGCACTGCACCCGAGGCCACCCGTTTGTTCGCAGCCCTGCCCGCGTGTGGGGGTGCTAACGCGGTAGCTACACGCGCGGCTGTGACGTACTAAGCTTTCCGCACGCCAGGCCGACGTCGAGCCACAACCACGAGTACACGTTCGCGCGGGTTCAGCTCCAAACCTGCTGTTGTGTTGGCAGCAGCGCGGCACAAGATTAACTCTGAACGGCCTCTGATAAATCCGAACGCGCCACGCATCTCTGGAAACCATGACAGAGGTCAAACAAGCAGCTACGCACCTTTGGCTTTCGCCGTTTTCGCGTTTTTCTTAGCCGCCATGACGCCTTTTTGGAGCTGGAGTGGTTTGAAGATGGAAAACACGTTCTCTTTGCTGCAGAATCGTAAGAAAGGAATGAAAATACACCCCCGGGTCGGAAAAAGCCCGATCTGAGCGAGGAGCCCCGTCCACTTTCTCCTTGGCACCGCGGAGAACCAATCAGCGGTGCGATTCGGGGGCGTGGGCGGGACGGAAGAGAGTTTGGGCCAATAGGAAGCGAAAAGGCGTCGAGCTTATTCATCTGTGTGGATAAGAGCACCTCAGCCACGCCCCCTTAGCTCGTCTGGAACGTGGCACCGTGAAGCCCCTCCCCCTGCCGCCTGCTCTGCACGTTTACTGCGCGTTTTTTCCCCCAAGATGCTTTTTCCTTTAACTTTCTAAGTGCACGCTCAAAAAGAAAATCCCCGCAAAAAGTCTGCTGGATGGTTGAGGGTCAAACTGCAGTCTGCAGTCAAACTTATTTTTGTAGGGTTCATTTACACGCATTGGAAAGACAATGTTGATGGTTTACAATTGTCGGTGTAATCCCTCATTCGTCCAGGAGTGTTCCATTGTAGAAAAAGATTCAGCTGTTTCATCTGGACTCTGTTTTAGAAAAAACAAAACATCTTGACTCTCATCAAAGAGTCATCCTCAATCTGTGAAACAAGTCTGAGAACTCAGGTTTGTATCCTACTTGGTGAAAGCCCTGCCCACAGGGCGGGACCTCCTGATAATGGGCCATTGAAACTGGGATGGGCCTATTGTACACTGACTTTCACTTCCTCCTCATTGAGTGCCAGTTTAGCATCCGAATGAGAATCCGGGCGTCTCCATGGTTTCAGCAGACCATTATAAACAACTGGAAGGTTGAATCTTAAACCTCCATTACGATTTAATGAAGGATTCTCTTTTTTAACAAAGATGGCCTCCTTAACTCCTTAAGCAGATTGCTCCTTAACTCTCTTTCAAACCATCTTTTCTCCTGCTCAGAATCTCCACCTCACTGTCTTCAATAGAGTGGTTTGTGGCTTTGAGATGAAGATGCACAGCGCTCTGGGGTCCTGAACTCGCGTGTCTTCTGTGCTGATAAAGCCTCTTGTGCAGTGGCTGTTTAGTCTCCCCTATGTGGCGCTCTTTACAACTTTCTTCACTGCATTGGATAGAATACACTACATTGCTCTGTTTTTGTGTAGGCATCTTGTCCTTAGGTTGAACCAGTTTTGTCTTAAAGTGTTCCTGGTTTGAAATAAACAGGGACTTTGTGTTGTACTAAAATTGTTTGCAGTTTTTCTGACAATCCTGAGACATAAGACATAAGGGATAGAGACACCCCTGCTTCTTGGTTCTGTTTCCCTTTTGTCCCTTTTGTCCTGCTTTTTGGTTCTCTTCACTTTGTTCAAAGCCCAAGTCGGGTATCCACAGGCTGAGAGAGCATTCCGTATGTGTGTTTCCTCTTTCCCTTTGAGCTGGTGGGCACCTCTTTCAATGGCCCATTAGCAGGAGGTCCCGCCCTGTGGGCAGGGCTCTCACAGAGTAGGATATAAACAGGAGTTCTCAGACTCGTTTCACAGATTGAGAATGACTCTTGGATGAGAGTCGAAACGTTTAGTTTTTTCTAAAACAGAGTCCAGATGAAACAGCTGAATCTTTTTCTACAATTGGTTCTTTGTTCAGCAATGTTTTCAAAAGCAGAATTTATTTAATGCAGTATAAATATTATTCCATCCCTTCTTCAGCAAATTTCCTCAACTATTGTTATTAATAATATATAGAAGATGGCATAAAGGAGAACATTTAAATATCTAATTAAGTTAAGAAAACAAAATGACTTTGAGAATGACTCTTGGATGAGAGTTGAAACGTTTTTTTTTTCTAAAACAGAGTCCAGATGACTACAACTGAATCTTTTTCTACAAGAAAACAAAAGTATTTCCCACCCCTTCACCCTACTGATATTAGAGCACTGTAAACCTGCACATGAAACTGTGATGCACAAACAATGAAATAAACAAAAAAAAACACTATTATTCAGTGTAATTCACCGTTTTAGGTAGTAATTAATAAGTTTTATTTTTTGTGCTACTTTACCCAAGGAATCTCTCTTGTGGCTGAAATCTATTAAATTAAATGTAAATAGCTTCTCCAATTTCTAAAATGTTGCTAACTTTCACACTTAAACTGAGCTTAATAAAGTTCTAATAACAGGCTAGTTAGGCTAAAACTTATGCAGACATTTTAGGCCCGTTTTGAGCATTGCCTTTACAGTGGACTTCAGTTGGGTGTTGGACCATGACAAGAGTGACTCGTCATTGTTCCTCGTCACTCTTGTCTTGATTGTCTTCTGTTTGAACTTATTATGCTGCTGTTTGCTATGCTGTTAGTGCTGCTCTCAGGATATACTGTGCTCCTCAGTCAGGCTGGGTACGCTCGGCCTCAGGTGAATACTGCCATTGTGTCTATGGCCTGCCCCCAGTGTCTGCATACACTGTGTGAAAGTGTGTGTGAGAGTGTGTGCGTGTGGGTGCGTGTGGGTGCGTGTAAGTGAACGGGTGAGTGGTTCCTTGATGTAAAGTGCTTTGAGTGCCTTGAAGGTAGAAGTAAATGTGACCATTAATTAATTTATTTATTCTTTATTTTCACAACAAAAACACATGAAACAGAACGAGACCAGAGAGAACAGCAAATAAAAGAAAAACACAAAAAAAGTCATCCAAATTAAACTAAGGCACACCAAGTCTAAATTAAACATCCCATTTAGTCCAGATGTCCTAATGTGAAGGGTTATAATCGTAGTTGTGTTGGTTTCAGGGTTTTATGTATATAGTTGTTTATAATTAAAGAGTTTCTGGGTTTATTTGGGTTTTAGTGAGTTTTAAGAGCTAATGTTAATTCGCTCAGTAGTAGAAGCTTTACTCAGTTAGTAAAATGAAAGGCGCCTGGAAACATCACTCCTTGTTCTGCTGCTGGAGACACAGACACAGCTCCTTCACCTCCATTTTTGCACAATGCACGCTGCACTTTGTGAACCGATTGAAATGAATAAAAACATGCCAATGTTTGCCAACAAATACTCCCAAACTGAATCCATAATGATCAGGGAGGATTTATTACCAAATGACCAACACAAGACAACATAAGACGATCCTTACACATAATGGATCATATGCAAAAACAACAAAATAAAGCCGTAATAATTAGTTTGGACGCTGAGAAAGCTTTTGACTCTGTTAGTTGGCCATTTTTATTTAAAGTTCTAAACAAATTTCAAATCGATGATTTGAATATAAAAAAAATATTGTGGCTCTTTACGATGGTCCAACATCAAGAATAAAAATCACTGGTCATCTGACAGATCTGCTGACTCTGGAAAGAGGGGTCAGACAGGGCTGTGCCTGGTCCCCCCTCCTGCTTTGTATTTGGAACCATTGGCCCAATTTATTAGACAATCAAACAATTCACGGTGTTACTATTGATGGGACGAAACATGAAATTGCCTGCTGCAGATGATGTTCTATTGTATTTGACCAAACCAGAAATGTCCAAACACAGTGTGATGCATTTTCTACGAGAAATTGGTCCAATGTCTGGATACAAATTAAACGTACAAAAAACTGAAATTATTTCATTCTGACGCCCCCCTCTGACCTCTAGAAAGACTTACCCATTTAAATGGCAAACAGAATCTCTTAGATATTAAGGTGTGGTCCTCCATAGAGAACAACAATTATGGAGAAAAAACTAAATCCCTCTTTTTATTACTATAAAAAAGACCTTGAAAAATTGAACCTTATCTCATACTTAAGTCTAAGTCAAAGGATTGAAACTATAAAAAAATAAAGGTTTGCCCAGGTTTCTCTATCTGTTCCAGACTCTTCCAGTTTCCATCCCCAACCAACTGTTTGATGAGTGGAATAAAGCAATCTCAAGATTTATATGGCACGGGAAAAAAACCTGTATCCGATTCAAAACTTGACAGTTATCAAAAAAAAAAGGAGGCGGGGTTTACCTTGTTTGAAAAATTACTTTATTTCAGCTCAGATCAGAGCGTTGTTGGTGTGACCCAGATTATGAAGCTCAATGGGAGAATATTAGAGAGTAATGTTGTGCCTGGGGTTCCTGTACAGGCCTTACTGGCAGATGACAGACGGTTGAGTCATTTGGGGGAGATGGAGAACCCTTGGGTGAAGTCTGTTCTTACAACATGGAAGGAGCTGATCAAAACACACAAACTAAACAAAGATGTTAAAATCTTAAATTGGTTGGTTTATATGATCAGTATTTCACACCAACAGCACAGATCAATATTTAAAGTCTGGACAACAAAAGGTATAAAGGTCTTTTACCAGATTGTGAAGGAGAATCATCTGAAGAGCTTTGAGGAGTTGAAAGAATCCTTTGGCTTAGAGAAACAGGACTTTTATAGGTATTTACAAATAAGAGTTATTATAACCAAGACATCAAAAAGAGTGACGACCATCATAGCCCTTTGACTGAAATATTAATTAAAGCATACAAATCTGAACTTTCAAGGGGATTAATATCTAAATTGTATAAATGTATTAACAATCTGGGCACTCACTCTACTGATTACATTCAGGGTAAATGGGAAAGAGAGGGTCACTTTGTTCTGGCTGATGAAGAGTGGGAAAGTATATGTACATCTCAGTGGAAAACCACAAAATCACAGGTTTGGAGGGAATTCTGTTGGAAGAATGTGTCTCGCTTCTTTATATCACCATGTCAAAGTGCCCATTACTCACAGGGAAATGCAGACTGTTGGAGAGGCTGTGGCAGCAGGAGGCAAACCACTATCATGTGTTTTGGGAGTGTCCTGTTGTTCACAAGTTTTGGACTGAGATCAATAAAGCCTTACAGACAATTTATGACATCACCATCCCAATGGACTTCAGAACTATGTATCTGGGCCTCAGGACTCCTGCCATGGACACAACCAGCAGTTATCCCTGGAGCATCGTCCTGGCAGGAGCGAAAAAGGCTCTAACAAAAAAATGGATGGCACAAAATGCACCGACAATCAAGGACTGGACTGACATTATAATAAACATTTGACAAATGGAAAAGATTACATTTGGACTTAATTTGAAAATGGACACATTTGATGGACTGTGGACTAGATGCGGCGTTTGCTTTGGGTGTGTGCTATGATGTTTTGTTATCTTTTTTTATCATTTATAACTGTAGTTGGATGTCTGCTTGTTTTGGTTTTTGTCCCCTCTCTCTGGTCATGTTCTGTTCTTCTGTGTTGTGTCTTGCTTACATTTTGGAAAAATTAAAACATTTAAATAAAAACAAATTTAAAAAGGAAGTGGGTCCTCGCCGCTGTGAGACTGAAGAAAAATTCTGACACGAGGTGGGAGAAGGAACGATGACAACAATGAAGGAGTTGCGTCTACTAACCACCAGGCAGTGTAGTGGAGGGACTGACGAGCATGGTGCAATTGCTAATTGACTCCTTGGTCACACCAGGACAAACAAGGGGACAAAGAACGGCTCGTGAAGGAGCAGCGCTGGAAGACCAAAAACTGATCATATAAAAGATAAAAATGAAGGAAGTCCATTCCTAATGAGGTGCCCCTAGAGTGTCTCCCTGCCTGCTCATTGTACAAATCTTCACAAAGAGTTGGATACACTACCTCTCCAGACCACTACTCTCCTCTACCTTCTGTATATATTTTCACACAAACCCAGTCTATCATATTTGCACTCAGAGTGCATGTAATTAGACACAGAGTTTATGTACAAAACAGACTGCCAACAACATCAAGTCTGATGCCTAAAACAAATAAATCATGTTACAATCATCCCTCTCTTCAAAACAACAGAAATGTCTAAGTGACCATTACTTGCATACCCCATGCTGTTGGTTCTATTTCTTGTCGCTGTTCAGTTCTCTGTGTTTTGCATTTTCCTGATGAGCAATTCTGCCTCTCCTGGTGTTTTGAGGACATGTTTTTTACCTTCAAAAGTCACCATTTCCTCACAGATGTGACGATACTGTTGTTGTTCTTGTTGTTGTTGTTGAGCCTCTTATGGAATGTCCCGGACAAAGAAGACTTGTTTGCGTTTGTACTGGAGGATTTTTAAATTATTGCAACCTTCATGACGTGCTCTTTCACATAATTAAGAAACCTCATATTATCATGCCTCGTGGTTTATCAGCTTCTTGTTTTGTTTGGCCCAGGTGATGTGCTCTTTCTATTGTGAGGGAGGGGACCGCAACTCGAGAACTGAGCTCCAGGATCAACTTCTCGAGGAAGCCTTCAGTGTCCTCACCCTCCGGGACTCCAACGAGTCTGCAATTTTTTTCCGTGAGACTTGGACTCCGAATCCAGGATTTTGCTTCGCTGTCCACAGTGTCACTTCCTCTGCCTTCAACTCCTGTAACTCATCCATAATGTCTAAAATATGTTGCGCCCGCCTCAGCGATGTATGCTCTGTCTCCACTTCCTACCTTAAGTTCCATTAGCGTCCATTAAGAGCTAACTATATCCAGGAACAGGACTATTTCGGAAATCCAACCCCTGAAAAGCTGCTAGAGCAGGCGGTGTTTCTACCGCCATCTTAAGACACTACGCAGGAGTGCTGTCCCCCGTCTTCACAGACATTTTTAACACCTCCCTGGGGTCATGCCATGTCCCAGCCTGCTTCAAGTCGTCCATCATTGTTCCTGTCCCCAAGAAGCCCCGGATCACTGGACTTAATGACTACAGGCCTGTGGCGCTGATGTCTGTAGTCATGAAGTAACTTGAGCGCCTGGTCTTGCCCCACCTCAAGTCCTTCACCTCCTCCCTGCTGGACCCCCTGCAGTTCGCCTACAGAGCCAACAGGTCTGTAGACAACGCCTTGAACCTGGCACTCCACTTCATCCTGCAGCATCTGGACTCCCCGGGAACCTACGCCAGGATCCTGTTTGTGGACTTCAGCTCTGCATTCAACACCATCCTCCCGCTGCTCTGCTCCAGGACAAGCTCTCCCAGCTCAACGTGCCCAACTCCACCTGCAGGTGGATCACTGACTTCCTGACGGATCGGAGGCAGTACGTGCAGCTGGGGAAGAATGTCTCAGACACTCGGACTATCAGCACAGGAGCTCCACAGGGCTGTGTACTTTCTCGCTCTGCTCTTCTCCCTGTACACAAACTGCTGCACCTCCAGCCATGACTCCGTAAAACTCATCAAGTTTGCGGAACGACACCACCCTCATCGGGCTCATCTCGGACAGTGGGATGAGTCCGTCTACAGGAGGGAGGTGGACCAGCTGGTGTCCTGGTGCAGCGGTAACAACCTGGAGTTCCAACGCCCAGAAGATAGTGGAGAGATGATCGTAGACTTCAGGAAAGTCAGAGCACCCCAGCCCCCCCTCATCATTACAGACTCCCCTATCACCATCGTGGACTCCTTCCGCTTCCTGGGCACCACCATCACCCAGGACCTCAAGTGGGAGCCCTCCATCAGCTCCCTCATCAAGAAGGCCCAGCAGAGGATGTACTTCCTGCAGCAGCTGAGGAAAGCCAAGCTGCCAGTGCAGATGATGGTGCAGTTCTACACGGCCATCATTGAGTCCATCCTCACCTCCTCCATCACCGTGTGGTACGCTGGAGCCACAGCCAGGGACAAAACAGAGACTACAGCGCCCTCTGCTGGAGCCACAGCCAGGGACAAACAGAGACTACAGCGCCCTCTGCTGGAGCCACAGCCAGGGACAAACAGAGACTACAGCGCATTGTGCGTTCTGCTGAGAAGGTGATCGGGCTTGCAGACTTCCATCTCTGCAGGACCTGTACGTCTCCAGGGCTCTGGGACGAGCAGGTCGGATCACAGCTGACCCTTCTCACCCTGGACATGGTCTATTTGAGCCACTCCCCTCAGGCAGGAGGCTACGGTCCATCCGGACCAGAACCTCCCAGAACAGTTTCTTTCCCTCTGCTGTTGGTCTTATGAACACTTCTTTAAAACCTGCCACTTTAACTACAATTTAACCAATCACTCACTGCACTGTCACTTTCTGCACTCACATCCATAAATGTAAGTGTAAATTCATGTGTACATAGTAAGCCTATTGTAATTTTATACTATTGTAATTTTAAATGGTTTCTTAATGCATGTCCTTTGGATTGAATATATGTTGTTTTATTATTGCTCAGTGTTTTATGTTGCACCTTAATGCTAAAACAAGTTCCTATGTTTGTGAATTTTGCTCATTGACAATGGCAATAAACCTTTTCTGATTCTGAGTCTGATTCTGATTAGGTCGGCTTCCATTTGGTTTGGTTTCCATCAAGCTTTGTTTTGTTGTTCCCTCAGCTCTCAATGATTCCATGCCACGTCGCATTTCACGTAACATAAGGGCCACCTGTTGTAAAATTCTATTTTATCCTCTTTCCGATAGGGGCGGGCCTGGAGAGTCTACACCAGGGACAGCGTTCAACTTAGCGGTGGAGGGCGGCCCGGCCTGTGTTAGCCTTGTTACCTTATGATGGGCTGTTTTCCACCGATGCCGCGATCCTTCAGCGTTAATTGTTTAGCTCCCGTAGTGTTTCCTGTCTTGTGATTTCCGTGTTTACTCCTCTCTTGCACCTCGTTTCTTGGGATTATGTGGGTGAAACCGTAATTTTTAAGGCAAATTTCTGCAGTAGCGGAGCGAGTGCATGACTGTAGTCCAATTGTCATAACCAGAAGCCTCTCTCTCTGACGGAGAACTTGTGAGTCACTGCATTATATCTGTCTGAAGGAGGAGCTAATTACACTTCTAACCTCTATGGGGAATCTAATTTCAAACTTAAGATGGAAGAAAATGAACCAGTGACTTAGTGTAGTCAGCTCTGGAAAGGGAAGTCTTTGTCTCTACTCAGACGGCTGCCTCAGCGACACGGCCCAGGATAAGCAGAAGAAGATGGATGGTATTCATTCATTCATCTTCTACCGCTTGTTCCCGTTAGGGGTCGTGGTGACTGGAGCCTATCCTTTAGGTGGGGTACACCCTGGTTAGGGGCTAGCTAGATGGTATATAGTATTCAGTCTTCTGTAAATAGATTTTCAAACTGTTCTTCCCAAAACTGCCTTATTCTCAGGCATACATAAGGATTGCTTCCTGATTTGAAGGATTTGGATAGTAATAGTGCAATTCCAATTATAATATTGTATAATGGGTTAGAAAGCTGAGCGCTTCAGCGAGTGTAAGGTCAGGTGCTCTTCAGGATCACAGTGAGGCTCGCATGGAAAGATCAACAAAAGAAAGATCCGAGGCAGTCCAACAGCATTAAGAATCCTTTATTAGAAAAGGAATAAGCCACGTGGGGCTTTCTTCAGGGCATAAAACAATAAACATAATAATGTATCTTTTGAAAAAGGAAATGTGCTCACAAAATCCTTCAAATCAGGAAAGGATCATTTGCTTGAAACCCATGAATAGACTGTTCATCATATACTAACCAGAGGTGCAACTGTCAAGGCTTAACATTAGGACAAAACATTCAATACATCATAAAATCTGGAATTTTCAAAGACTAGACACAAAAATGAGAAAAAACAAAATCATACCAGCAGGAGCGGTGAAAGAAACACAAATGTTCGAATAATGTAATATTGTCAACATAAAGCTTTACTCACAGTGGGAAGAGGATGAGACTGTTACACTGGACAATGTATTACTCAAGTAGCAAGGAACGTTTAGTGTAAGCACTTTTAGAAACCTCTGGACAGTCAAACATGGCCCAGTGCAAATACATTGACTCTTAGACCCGAGTGGTACGCAGTTCTTAGGCCTACTTTGAACCAGTGGCATAGATGTAATCAGTTACAGAGCGATAGGTGCGTCTGTGAGGGAGGGGGCAGTCAATAGTCCACACACACTAACGAACAACACTTTGCACTTTGTCAGGAGTGACAGACAAAGACACAGTACATACACTGATACTGATGGTCTTTAGTTGGGTTGACTATTTTAAGAAGTTGATTTGAAATTTGTTTTTGATTACCTGATTGTTTCATTAAATAATCACACATTTGTGCTAGTTAGCTTTTACTTATAAAGAACTCTTCCTTTGATTGGTGATAACTTTCATGAAGCCAAATGCCCGTTCAGTTTGAAAGCGTCACCAGGCATAGGCATAGCTGTTGTGAGAAAAACCATATATGCATACTCCATCTAACTCTTTGGTGCCACCTGCTGTCAATATTCACTCCTTGCAACTAACGTGTCTAACTAACAAGACACAATAAAGTTGACAATATGTTTTTTGATATACAATAAATAAGCTATGTACAGTGCACATATATATACATATATATATATATATATATATACACACACACACATATATATATATACACACACACACCTGCGGAGGGTGAGAGGGGAATTTTATATATATATATATATATATATATATATATATATATATATATATATATATATATATATATATATATATATATATATATTATATGTATATATATAAAATTCCCCTCTCACCCTCCGCAGGTGGTCTTATCCCATAATCTAAGCTCGGGTCCGCTTGAGGGGTTCTGCGCAGTATTGTTGCTGTTCCTGCACTGCACTTTTCTGGACTGAGATGTCTGATGTTTTTCCAGGGATCTGTTGTAGCCACTCCTCCAGTGTTGTAGCCACTCCTCCAGTTTGGGGGTCACTGCCCTGAGAGCTCCAATGACCACCGGCACCACTTTTGCCTTCACCTTCCATACCTTCTCCAGCTCTTCTCTGAGCCCTTGGTATTTCTCCAGTTTCTCATATTCCTTTTTCCTGATGTCGCCATCACTTGGTGTTGCCACGTCAACCACAGCGGCTTTCCTCTGCTGTTTATCCACCACCACAATGTGGTACCATTCTGTCAGTCTGTATCTGGAAGTCCCACAGGATCTTGGCTCGGTCATTCTCTACCACCTTTGGGGTGTTTCCCACTTTGACCTTGGGGTCTCCAGTCCATACTCCGCACAGATGTTCCTGTACACCAGCCACATGGTCATGGCGCTCCATGTATGCTGCCAGCATCTTACACCCTGCAGTTGTGTGCTGGATGGTCTCAGGGGCCCCTTTGCACAGCCTGCACCTTGGGTCTTGTCTGGTGTGGTAGATCTTGGTCCTCAGGGCCTGTTCCTGTGCAGCCATGATGAGTGCCTCTGTGCTGTCCTTCAGTCCGGCCTGCTCTAGCCATTGGTAGGACTTCTTGAGATCAGCCACTTCAGTTATGTTCCAGTGGTACATCCCATGTAGGGGCGTGTCCTCCCATGATGGTCCCTCCTCCTGCACATCATCCTCTGTTCCCCATTGCCAGAGACATTCACTGAGCACATCATCTGTTGGGGCCTTGTCTTTGATGTACTTGTGGATCTTGGATGTTTCATCCTTTACAGTGGCTCTCACAGTCACTAGTCCACGGCCTCCTTCCTTACTAAGGCTAGTGTACAGTCTCAGGGGGCTGGATTTTGGGTGGAACCCTCCATGCACGGTGAGCAGCTTTCGCGTCTTAACATCTGTGGTCTGTATCTCTCCCTTTGGCCACCTTATTATTCCTGCAGGGCATCTGACACTGGCAGGGCGTAGCTGTTATTGCCCGGGACTTGTTCTTGCCATTGAGCTGGCATCTTGGGACTTGCCTTACTTGTTGTAGGTATTTGGCTGTTGCTGCTTTCCTTGTTACCTCTTCGAGGTTTCCATTTGCCTGTGGTATTCAGAGGCACTTGTAGGCATACAGCTGCATGCAGTCAGAGCAATCAAGGCAATCAGTGATTGGCCAATACAATCGAAAATATATCAAAATAAGGCTGTTTTCCCCTCACTTCTGCTGCTGAAGCTTGGCTGAACTCTGGGTGTGTTTCAGTGGCCTCTTCAGGCCGTTGGGCATTACTGCGCGGGAAGCTTGGTGGTTCAGAGCCCGTTCATGCTCCGCCTCTAACATGAGCTTTTAGAAGCAGAGCTGACAGCAGCTTGTGTTAGAGCTCTGCACATGTGCTCTGAGGACCACCCAGCCTCAAACCCATGGATCTATGCTCAAACCACGCTGAATAAACCTGTTGCAGAGGAGAAGTGAAGCAAACAGCAGCGCCAAGTTTCAACAAACAGACTTAAGAACTATCTTTTAGAGACAAGTCTGTGTTTGTGGCTCAGGCTCTGTTCACGTTTATAATGATTAGACGTTATTAGTTAGAAATACAGGCATTTAACAACATAGAACACATTTATGAAATGAATTGGTCGGTGAAGTCAGATTATATTTAATCCATTTAGCACTTTGATAAAGTGTGAAGAGTTTAGCTCAGTAGGATAGGCATTCGCTCTTCACACCCGATTACAAAGCTCAGTTTTCTAATATCCAAAGTCACCGCAGACCACTCATATACATATAAGGACTGTTGGAAATATCAACTGCCACATCTTCACCACCAGATGGAGGACAAAGCAGGAGCAACAGACGTCCCAAACAAGTATGTTTCACCAAATGTCATCTTCTGTTGATCTTCATCTTCTTAGTCATTTTGGAGTAAATCCTAGAGCTTATAGTTTTGCTCAACATTGTATTTTCATAACTATCATTATTCCTTTTTAGATTGTGGCTTACAGCAAGAATCTGGTCCAGTGTACAACCCTTCTAATATTCATCTCCATATGATGTGCTGCATTTGATATTTACCAAAAATAAAAAAAAATCCAGAAGCATCTCTAAAAGCACAAAATGCCAATGATTTGTTTAACTCTTCTTTTTCATGACAAGCTGTATAAAGGACGTTTGCAGCCTGTTCCAACCTCTGCCTGTTTTCCGAGCGGTTTCCGAGCGGTTTCCGAGCGGTTTCCGAGCGGTTTCCGAGCGGTTTCCGAGCGGTTTCCGAGCGGTTTCCGAATCGCACAGTTGTTTCTCTTGTTTCTGTGTGGCCGAGGCTGCAGGAGAATGTCACACGTGGCAGAGCGGTTAGAGCTCTCGCCTCCCAAGAAGGAAATCGTGGGTTCGGTTTGATTACATCACATGATCTCTCTGGGTGGAGTCTGCATGTTCTTCCTGTGCTACTGTGGGTTCTCTCTGGGTTCTCCGGCTTCCTCCCACCATTGGCCCTAGTGAATGGTTCTCTGTGTTAACCAATGTCGCTTCAACCTTTTGTCATCAGAGTTGATTTAAGCGAAAGATGAATGGAATGAGCTGCACATTAGGAAAGCTGATTATATTTTTGTTTTCTTAATCACATTCGTTTTCATTGAACTAGTTTTAGGCCTGGGCTTTCACGGTTTCAATAATGTTCTTCTTCACTACTCCAGCGCTTTGGTCAACTATTGTTTTTCCGGAGATGCCGACGAGTCCGCCTCGAGTCACTGTTTTGAAGAATTGTCTTGCATTTGGAGCCCTGTGACTTGAGACGACTTGATTCTTCTTCAAGAAAAGTGTTTTTAAAACTGTTGTTTTCTCCACGTGTCCAGATACCAGATGTTGTGCTTAATGTTTTGTCCTTACAATTACGTTAACTTCAAATAAATCAGTAGTTCCATCCAGACAGTTAGTTACTTTAATGACATTCATCTACACATTCAAATAATGTGCATTTACAGCTAAATTCTGTTGCATCATGGCAATGCTAAAGTGCAAATTGCTACAACTACAGTTGTAGGAAACAGGAAACATGAGTAGCAGTTCTCTCAAATACTTTTGTTATATTTTTATTTCTTTATTGCAGTGTATTTATATGGCGCTTTTCTACCTTGTGCAGGTTAGAGTACATCTGTGAAGTAGGTCTACATTTGATAAATCTGGTCAGTCAGCCTACTTGAGTCATTTCTTTGTACTTTTACTTGAGTAATATTATATTGAAGTATCTGCATTAGTTGCGGACACATTTGGCAGCTTTGGCTCGTCTGATACTGAGTCATGTTGCGACACATGGAAGTTGACCCCATGGACTGGTGTTTACAGAGCAAAGGTCAGCGCAGAGTCTCAGAGCCTCAGATCCAACTTTATAACCAGCACGACTCAAAAGAAACATGTCCTTTTATTCTGAAGTTTTATTCAGTTAAAGATGGTCAAAAACAGTAATAATAAACTTAATTTACAAATTAAAAAGTGCATTAAAATGTAAAAAGATACAAAATCAGATTTCACTGTAAAAAAACAAAACAAAAAAAGTGTAGAAAATTAGAAGATTACATAAAATGTGTAAATACTAAATATGTATTTGTTCACATTAGCCCGGAGCAGAGCGGCTCATGTGCTCGTTATGTAGCACTTGGTCTACACACTGTGTTGTGTCTGTTGTGTGTCACAGCAGGTCAGGTAGTAACAAACACCCGTTTTCTGACACTTTGCAGTCAAAGAGAGCCATTAGTTTACCCACTCTCAAATGTTTTTTGTTGTTGTGGCACATGGAGCAGAGCGGGAGCACCGGGTCACTGAGGAGGTCATGGAAAATAGTAAAAGAGGCTCTTTGGCGAAGGGACAGTCAATGTACAAAAAATGCAAAAAGAGAATCCTTCTAATAGAAAAGCTCTCTGAGGCGCTCCTCGCCGTGTTAAGCACCTGCTCAGTCAGAAGTCATGTTAGGGGCAGGTCTCATGAGAAGAACACTTGCTATAGAATACTAATATTGGACCTGAATATAGTTTCACTATATTCGGATTTATACAGCTAGTTCAGTAAAACTCTTGAGCGTTTAAAAGGCAGACCATGTAGCAGTCTAATACTAACCTGGCTTTAGTGCATATGCTTATAGGTCGGACTACACCGAGGTCTCCAGTCCAGAGAACAGAACCGTTAGACGCCAATAAAGGGTCGGAATTCATTCATCTAAAGTCAGCTATTCCTTTACAAAAAGAATAGGCATTTGATGAATCTAATTTCAGCGTAATATTTATAATTACTCAAATTGTTCTTGAATTTTTTTTGAATGAAATTGTGTTTATTGCTAAAAACTCAGCACTACTTCCTGTATTTTTAAAGTATTTTCTTTCAAATTTTCTTGACAAACTTGACTGATGTAAAACGATAAATATTTCAAATGAGGAAATAATGACATATGCACTTTAGGTGCACCTTCACACAGAAGATGACTCTTCAGGCGTTTTCAGTAACACATGACACGCCTCCTCAGCCCGTCCTCGTCCTGATCTCTGGTCCCTCTGGAGTAACGTTGTGGGGGCGCACGTTGATGTCTCCTGTCGGGTGAGCCGCGATCCGCTGCAAAAGGCTCTCAGACTGCAGCAGCCGATTGGTCCAGGCCTGACACGCCTCCTCGATGCTTGGCCCCTCCCCACCATACTCTGGTGGCAGGACAGGGCCTGAGAAGAAGTCCCCCAGAGAGTAGGTGTAGTCCGAGCCATGCACGTGGATCTGAGGACAGCGGGAGGTCAAACCTGCTGTAAATGTACTCTAATACTACACTTCTATACTACACTACACTACTCTAATTACACTACACTACTCTAATACTACACTACTATTATACTACACTACATTACTATAATACTTCACTACTATAATACTACACTACATTACTATAATACTACACTACTCTAAACTAACATACTAATACTACACTACTATATATACTACAGCTACTACTTATAATACTTCACTACTAATATAACCTACACTACATTACTATAATACTTCACTACTATATACTACACTAACACTTACTATAATACTACGGCTACCACTAACTATAATATCTACACTACATTCTACAAATCTTACTACTATATTACTAAACTAACTACTATATACTACACTACATTATAATATACTCTCACTACTATAATACTAACCTATATTAATACTACAGCTACACTACTATAATACACTACTACTAATATCACTATTAGTATCCTACAATATCTACACATACATATATAATATTCACTACTATTAATAACCTCACTATATAATACTATTGAAACTACCTATATACTTCACTAACAATACTATACTACACTACCATTACTAAGATACTTCACTACTATAATACTAACCTAAATATAATAATCTTACACGCTACTAATATTAATACTATAAAACTAAAAAAACTACAATAATACTACCTACTATATACTACCTACACTACATAATATAATACTAACATACAACTAACTACATAATACTAACACTGAAACTAACTACTATCAATACGACTAACACTACTATAATACACATACTATATATCTACACTACACTAAATAATACTACACTACATATAATACTACACTACTATAATACTACACTACAACTACATAATACTACACTACTATAATACTACATACATACAATAATACTACTACACTACAATATAATACTACACTACTCTAATACTCACTAACTATACTACTTAACTACATAATTACACACTCTAATCTACACTACTATAATACTACACTACACTACTATTCTATAATCTACAAATACTATAATACTACACATACTATAATACTACACTACTATATACTACACTACATAACTAAATACTCTACTATAATACTATACACTACACTACTATAATACTACGCTACACTACTATAATACTACATACATTACTATATAATACTTCACTATAATATTACTAAACTACACTACTATAATACTACACTAACATTACGATAATACTTCACTACTATAATACATAACTACTATAATACTACACTACACTGATAAATACCTTACTACTTAATACTACGGCTAGCACTACAATTAATACTACACTAATCTATACATACTATACATACTATCACTACAATACTACCTCACTACATAATACTCACAGCTATAATCTTACACTAATTCTTCTTATACATAACTACAACTAACTTACCTCATAATATTCACTACTATAATCTACACTACATTAATAAACTTTAACTCATCTTATTATATTCTACACTACCTATAATACTACACTAACCTTAATAATACTTAACCTACATACTACTAATACATACTACTCACTATACTAATACAATAATACTACAACTATCAATAATACTACACTAACTATAATACTACAACTACAAATACAATTAATACTACACTACAATACAATCATACTACACTACTCTAATACTCTACTACACTACAATAATAACTACACTCCATACATATACTACACTACTCTAATACTAACACTATATACATACTACAAACACTACACTACAATAATACTACACTACAATAATATACACAACACTACAATAATACTCACTACTATAATACTACACTACATTACATAATACCTTCACTTTAATACTACACTACAAATAATACTACCTAGCTATATATACTACACTACACTACATAATCACTAACACTACTATAATACTACACTAAATAATATTCTACCTCAATAATACTACACTACTATATACTACCTGAATAATACTTACACTAACACTACTATAATACTACACTAACCAATATAATACTACACTAACACTAACAATAATACTACACTACTGCTAATACTACACTACAATACAATAATTACTACTACACTACAATACAATAATACTAAAACTACTCTCCATACTATAACTACACTACATAATACTACACTACAATACAATAATACTACACTACTCTAATACTACACTACTTAATAACTAACTACACTACTATAATACTACACTACCTATAATACTACAACCACACTACTATAATACTTACACTACTATAATACTACACTACACTACTATAATTACTGACAGCTACACTACTATAATACTACGCTAGACTACTAATAATACTACACTAACATTACAATATACTTCACACTATATTACTAAAAGCTACACTACTATATATATACACACCTTTACGATAATA